>VWYE01017484.1:4860-53751 GCA_013398995.1 Alaudala cheleensis | reverse complement strand
CTGTAGGTTTGATCTTCTCATAGGCAGTAAATCCATGACCTGGGCAAGGATGAACTGCAGAGGTGCAGGGCAGTTTCTGGTACCCTAGGGTTCAAAGCCAGTTGCTGCTTTGGCCAAGCTGGCTGGAACCTGGAACTGCTGCTGGGTGAAGATGGCAGAGCCCAAAGGGCTGGCCAGGACTCTTTGGTAACAGCTGGAAACTCAAATCCTGTTTTGCAATTCCATCCTTCCAATTGCACTGTGGCTCTTCTGGGGCAGCTGCACCCACCAGAGCCAAGCCCTGTTTATTGTGGATAGAGCTGTTACTTGTAGTGTTCTATAAATAATTTCCTTTCTTTAGCAAAGACGAAACTCTTCGTGCCCAGAGGCACCTTGTGCTTTTCACTCTTGTTTCAAGTGCAGGGGATGCTGCAGTGGTGAGCAGAGGTCCCACAGAGCAGAGCTGCTGGAAGGGGTTGATTTTAATGCCAACAGAGCAGCCACAAAACACGGCCACAGAGCTCCTGCCATCCCCAGAGCTGCTTGGGCAGACTTCAAAAACAAACTCAGTCTGACAGAAATCATAAAGGTAAATTCCTGTGTTCTCTGGAAGAAATGCTCAGGAAATGGCCACTGCCTTGAACCCAAACATCCTGGAACTGTTTTCCTGAAGCACCCACACCTCAGTAAGTTCCCTGAGTTGGTTTGCAGCTCACCTGGGTCTATTCCATGAGCTGATTTGCAATTCACGTGGGTGAATTCCATGAGTTGGTCTCACCTTTGCCTAAGCCTGCACAATCACTGGGGTTCAGCTCTCTTTAAGCCCCATCACATTATGCAATTTAACTGCAGCAAGAACAACAGCTTTGCTGAATATGCAACAGCCTCCTCATTGTGTTTCCATGGGGGGGGAGAGTGAAGGAAAAGGCAATTTTGTTTAAAGTTCAGGCATTTCTATGGGGCTGTCGGATGTGAAAAAGCCAGAGGCCTCTGTCTCAGGTGAATCTGCAGTCAAAGACGTTTTCCTGGTGTGTCTTGGGTGCAGCCACAGCTACCTGAACACAATAGCACAAACCCCAGCGTTTTTCCTGCTCATTTTTCTTAGGGATTGTAGTTCATTAACTCCAGTAACGCAGTTTCATTAATGTGCATTAACCAATGACTTTCCCATTACTGCTGCTGTCTCCAATCAAAGACTCATTTATGGAAAACAAGGGCAGGGAGAACAACATGCTTTGGCAGCTGTAAGATCATACGCCCAGAGCTTTATACCCTCTGTCTTATATTTTTACGTTAAAGTATCACGAGCTATTACCATATTTTTCATTATTATTTGTGGCACTAAATAGTGCAGCTCCCAGTGCCAGATGGCGAATATTCAGAATAAAAATAATGCAAGGCCAATCTTAGAAAGGCTCAATGTGAGTGTAACAGCATGTATTCATCCTCCTTGCCTAATGCACATGGTTAAAATATTAGCAGACTTAAAATCTGGTTTTCCAATTTAGAGGAGTCACATATTACAGAATGATATGCATGCATATATGCATATATTTAAATATGTACATATAAAAATTTTAATTTCTTTCCATTTTATTTGCATGTTTCAAGGGTCTTAACATAATACATGGGCACATCTTTCACTCTTCAGGAGGTTATTTTAACCAGGAAAGAAAACCTAATAGTTTCAAAATGGAACACAAGCAAAACCCTTTTTCTAGAAATTGTTATTGGTACAAAATACTTTTTTTTTTTAATATATAAACAGCTTGAGTCCTAAACTTAACCAGATGGAAACGTGCCTACAAAGTGTTGGATCTAATTCAGAAGAGACTGACAGCCAACAGATGAGCCAATTTAGCCCATCCCATGCCAAAAATGGTCAATCATGTTATCTTATGTGTGACTCGACTCTGGCAGATGCCAACTCTATCCAAACAACTTCAAGCATCTTTTTGGAAGACTGGATTATTTTACACACACTTTTAAAAAATCATAATAATGCTCGATTTTTTTTCTGGAAACCTTCCACTTAGCTTCAGCATTTTCACGAGAGATTTTTGATTAATTTATTTTAAGGCTAAATCCTTTTATTTTATAGCCTAACAGAAGAATTGCTTTCCAACCCAACAAAGCCTGATAAAAAAATTCCTAAATTGCAGTTCAGTGACAGACCCCCATTTGTTTAAATATTCATACAAGGAAAGCTTTACACCTGTGCAAATCTTCCTTAAGCCACATGTTTGCTTTCAGCAACACAAAGAAACACGACAGGAAGTACAAATTAAAGGTACTTCCTGCATCCTTCACTACTTTCCCCAAAATTAAGAGTAAAGTTAAAACTAAAGGGGTTTTTTTACATGCTGAGTGATTACAATCAAGGATTTTTTTAAAAATCTGTAATTCATAATCTCTCAGTGAATTTTCTTTTGTTGCTTTTCAGAAGACCTATCAATCATCTGCCTCCACCTTCAAGAGGACAGGATTTCCACCTCGGTGTCCTCTGAAACCCACACACTCTGGGCAGCATAGCACTGGTATGCTGATTTCTTTCTTGCCCCTAATTTGAATAATAGAAAGGAGAAAAACCCCAAACCAAACACTTTTCAGTGATTACTCCATCACTGACAGCACAGGACCATTCAATCCCTCTCCAATGCATCACATCCCCTGTAGCTAAGCCCTGTATCTGCTGTCAGCTTGGGCTCTGCTTAAACTCAGTCTGAATTTCAGCTTCCCTGGGAGGTCTCAGGTGATGAGAGTTCTCTGTTAGACTGAGAGCTGCAGAAACCACTGTAAACACTTAGCAGCTCATCATCTTTCACTGGACACCTTGAAAGGGCACACTTTAAAAGATGGACGTTTTCAAATCCATTGTTTCCAGGGAGAACAGTGCCAGCTTTGCTGCCACACAGAGGGCAGAGGTTCTGCTCACAGCCAGCACTTTGGGTTGTCTTCTTGGCAATCAAACACAAGGTTGCAATTTCATTTTCCATTTGTCCAGGAGGTAATTGCAGTGCCTGTGTGAAGTGACCTTCCCGTGCACGGCACACGGAGCCAGGCAATTATCCACAGGACTTGCAGCAGCCTCTCCATTCCCAACCTTTTTATAGAGCCCTTTGTGATGGCAGTCTCAAGATTCTGAGGTCCACAGACATTCATTTTTAGAGATCTTCCTTCTAGGACAAACAGATATTCTCAGTTGTGTGAGCATTTCCTTACCTTGTTCCTGCTCCTCAGGAGTAAGATGGTGTCAAGCTGTGTGTGGCCAGTGGACTTGGCTGCAGGTGTTCATGGTGGAATTGAGGCAGATCTTACAGAAAAGGTCACACACATTTAAAGGATTCACTTCTGCACTTCCCAAGCATAAAACACTCAGTTTTCAGTGGATTGAAACACCAGGGTTTAGGTAACCACACCCTGTTGGCATCAAACTTGGCCCTAATGTGTCCCAGCTAATTTAGATTATAAAAGCATGGAATCATGGAAGTGTTTAGGTGGGAGAAGACCTTCAAGATAGAGGATTTATAGATTATATTGTTCTCATACCTTGTCAGCCCCAAGGCTGGTGGGGAGGTATGGAGTCCTTGGAAAGAATCACAAATTGCTGGAGAAGCCTTTGGGAAAAATGGAAAAGTTAGATTTTATCCTCTGGGTGGGCTTGGGTTTTTAAAATAACAATAATTTCATTTCCTCTGTTTATGGATATTTAGCCAGTGGGTAACCAAACACTTCCATCAGCCTCAGCCAGGTTGATCCCAGCTTGTCATTGGCCCAGATAACCTCTGGCTGAACAGCAGCTCAGCACTCAGACAGTGCCAAGGGCTTCCCTTCATACTCATCACCACACTCACAGCCACTGCCCACCTCTGCTGTACAGTCTGCAGTGCAAAAACTGTGTTGGCAACAGTTGGGTGATTCAGCAAGCATAGGTTTTCCTACAGCCATGTTTTTATCTGCACCTGTTTTAAAGAGCAGCACTGGCTGAATTGAGTTGGATGTGCTGCCATTACTTAGTAAACCAATGTTTGCTTCAGTTCCTGTGCCACCACTCCCACAGGGCTTACAGCAGGTTCAGTAAGAACTTCAGGCCAAGTGTGTATTAAAACAAGTAGATGGTTCCTACAAAACATACCATAAACTTCACTGCACTGCAAGGAAGCCTGTATTCAGTCACAGGGCACAACTGGCTCATCCAGGGAGTCTTTAGAAAGACACAGCTCTTTTCCTTGGCTGCCCACACTTACACCTTGTGTGTGTTCCTCAGGTGATACTGGTGCTCCTGTGAGTTTAGAGCTCTCCTGCCACAGCCCATTTCAGTTTAAGTCAGGGCTGAGTTGCTATAAAGCATGAAGCCATTAGTGAGTGTTCACTCCCCACACAGCCAGTGCTGGGCACCCCAAAGCCAGGGCTTCACCACCTCCTCCATCTCCTGCTCCTGCAGGGTTCACAGGCCTCTGTTTTCACTTCATTACCTCCTGCAGTCAGGGAGGAACAATCTGTCAAGAAACTTCTTTTTAATCTGGCTCAAATATTGGGATGTGGTCATTTGTACAGGAATTCACCTGGATGATGGTGTGGGTCCTCGAGGGAGGCTCTGGGCTCCTGCTTTGGAACACAACCACTCCTTTTCCATTAATTATTGCTGGATCTTGCTGCAGTCAGTGGGAATAAAAACAAGTGTGCTTCACAGATGTCACAAACCGTTCCCAGGCTGTCAGAGCTTCCCAACATTTTCCAGTGGATTGTTATTACCAGATCCCTGCAAGTCAGCAGCAAGCGACGCTGCCTCTGACTCCGCTCATCCCGTCCCGACCGATGACGTGAGCTGTCAGACTGGAAACTCTGAGCTGTCACATAGCTGTAATTTGCAGATTTAGGAAAAGAGCTTAACATTCCTTTGAGTAAAGTACTTAAGAGATGTATTCCATGGGATTTGTGGGCTGTGAGAGTCTGTGTGGTTTTCAGTTGGAGCGGGATCTCCATAGGATGGCTCAAGTGTCAGTAAAGCAGCTTTGGCCTAAATCAGAGGCTGCCATTAGATGTGAGCTTATATCCCACTGAAGGAATTTCCACAGGGACTCTGATATCAAGTCTGAAAACAGCCATGTGGAGGATTTGCTTTTCTAGATACCTACTGAAATCACATGGGCATTTTATTTGCTGGAACTTGACTGCTTCCCAGCAGGCTAAATAACAGTTAGAAAGTTTAGGGCCTTCAATTAAATTAAATAAATCCCACAAAATAATTGACAAAACCCACTTTTTTTCAGCTTCCAGAGCTGAGCATCCACTAAAAAGTAGTTATTTACGTTTTCCTTTTGTTTTCACAAGTGTTATTTGCATTTGACTTGCTGTCAATGATTCCTGGACCATTTCCATCAGGAAATCATTTCAATGCTGCAGCCCAGCTTCTGTTGTTCCCTTTTCACTGGACATCCTCAGCACACTGATACACACCAGAGCTCAATGGTGTGGCATTTCCTGCATGAATTAGGAGTTGAGAGCATTACTCACCTGTGAATCACACACACATCTCCTGAGAGAAGATACAAAGTGTTGGGAACACCCCACACCAAGCACATGCTGGACACATGGCTGTTGTGCCAAAAATTCTTCCCAGCTTGATGCCATTGCATCATGGAAATGTGCAGCAAATCTGGCAGAATTAAAGTAATTCATGTACAAACCTAGGACAGAAGTTGCACAAAGTCTTAGGAATATTTAAGCAACTGTCAGCCACGTTTTGGTACATATTTTGATTTGAGAATTCATTAACGGCTGGAAATTCCAACTACCAGTTTTGCTGGGAACATAGCTCAGGCAACAGCAACTATTAAAAACTCACCTAATGGGCTAAATCTTGCTCATGCTGCTCTTCAGGAGGTAACATTTTAACCATGGAGCTCTACATTTGGTGACAGAAGGTTTCTGTGGAGATTTCTAACAACAAAAATTCCAGGGACTGATAAGAAAGCAGAAGACTGGATGCAGTTGCTCCACACATTGCAGCAGCACAGCACCCAAAGACACCTTCAGCAGCCAGGTTTGCTGCACGAAGCAGGGTTCTGGTAAACACTGATTTTTAGTGGATGTGGCATTCAAATGCATCTTTCCATGCTGTGGGAATCATGTGCACAGGCTGCTGTCTGCAAAGCTCCCTGAGCATTTTGGAAGCACAGCTACCTCACCCAGACATGCTGCTGAAAATGAGACACCTGGAGAACCCCAATGCACCTGAGCTCCAGCAGACAAGAACCACCTGGAACAGGCTGTTGGAGCAGGCTGCTGTTTCAGGTGATCTGAAGGAATATGCAGAGGCTGTGACACAGCTCCCCAAGCAGCATTTCACTGAACAAACCTCCCTGCAAGATTGTGGCTACAGAGCTTTCAGTGTCCCATTCCACTGAGGTCACCTTTGGAGGCAGCACCTCTCCCAGAACACATGGGATAAAGCCCAGCCCTAAGACAGAAGCTGCTAATGCTTCCTCCAGTTTATAGACAGGAAACATTTTAGGGAGAATTATGGAATTACTGCCCCAGTAGGGGGAGAGGGAAGAAGAAGAGGCACAAGGTAAGGTCATGTCTAAGGAGGAGAGATCAGCTCACACACAAAGCCCAAGGGCCCCAAATTTGCACTCACATGGAGAGAAGGGATTGAATAGAGAAAATCTTCCTTCTCCACTAACCCAAGCTCACCACTCTGCATTTCTTTTCCTCTGACATTTAACTACTGTAAAATAAAATATTGGTTTTTATCAAATAAAAAGTCTCTGTACTGTACAACATCAGGTCATTAATTTTTACCCCACAGACTTCAGAAACAGTGTGTGTGTGTTACCAGCACAGTCCTTGTGTGGGCTTTGAAGTGAAGCAATTTCCACAAGGCAGAAGGAACAACTCCAGCCTAAAATACTTGTGCCTTGTGCTCTTCCCCCTCCCTTGGATCCTGCCAAGTATCCTACGTTCCTGCAATCACAAGTAGCGGCTTCGACACGCGATATCACTCATCACCTCTTACAGATTCTGCAAACACTCTTCTCCCCAGAGAATGTTTCCTGGTTTTAATTGTAAATAAGCTGAATCTTTTATCTGTGTTCTTCAAAAGCCAGGAAGATTTTCAATTCACTGAAGAAATAAAGATTTTTACAACTCTGTGAGCAAACACATGAACATGTATTTCCCATGTTTTAAAAGCTTACTGCCCAGTCTGTAATTCCTCCACTGCTGCTCTTGAATGGTTCCCTCCCAATCACAGACTGACCCTCACATTCCATTTTCTCTAACAAGTGTAATGTGGAAACTTTTCATCTGTTCAACCTCCACTTTTCTAAATATTTGTTGGTGTATGCACAAGGCCAGTAAAGTCTTCAGGTGACATTTGCAGAGCCCTGCACAAGGCACTCAAAGACACCCCACCACCTGATGTATTCTGCTCCAGGCTCTTTATTCCTCTCCATCATGGAGGGAAGAACTTGTCTCCTTTTCCCTCTCCAGCACAAGGCTGAGAGCTTTACAAGTTTATGTTGGTGTGACTTAAAATGCTTTATTTGACAGTTTTATAAAGGGCATTAGAAACTGGAAATGAACGTGGGGGAGCTGAAATGTTATATGACTCTTTCAGCTTTGGGGATACTGTTTTAAATTCTGCCCAAAGACACCAGTAAAGCATTCTGGCTCTTTTAACTAATAAATCCACTGTGCTATTTAGTACAAATGACACTTCTTGTCTGAAGGAGATCCCACACCCCAGCCTGCAGACCTGCCTCTGGAGAAGTCCTCCCTCAAGGTTCCTGCTGCTTTTCCAGGCTGGGTAAGGCTGTTCCCTGAGTTTAGTCCCAACAGCTGCAGAAGCTGGTCAAAAGTCACCTGGGAGGAATTTAAAATATCATTTTCAAGAACTAACCATTTAAGGATTTTCTTATAAAAGACATCAGATTTATCCACTCAAGTCAAGAAGTAGATTAATTCTATCTTTTCTATACATAATTATATATGTATCTACAATTTACCTCTTCTGCCCTTCCATCCATGATGTGGCCATTCCATTAATGTCACTAACACTTATGGAGCACTCCTGCACTGTACCATCACAAGATTTAAAGGTACAACAAAGGTAGAAACAGCAGCTGAAATTCACCCAGTCAGACCTGAAACACCCCAGGCTGCTCCAGGATCTCCCATCCATCCATCTTGCACCATGCCCTGTGCACAACCACACAGAGCTCAGTGACAGCAGGACAGTGGCTGCTGTGGCTCAGATCAACACAGTACAGTTAATAAATATAAATAACATTTTTCCCTCCATTCTGCTTTGATAATGAGCTACAGCTGCAAGTAGAAATCCAGTCAGTGATTACAATGTCAAGGGCTCAAGCAGATTCTTAAAACTGCTCTACTTTAACTGAGCACATATTAAAAGTTTAAATTTATAAAACCACAAGTGTTTTAAAGGAAGAAATAGCCAGGCTTCTCACAAGCACATTCATTCCCATCAGGGGGATACAGCCAACTCCTCGCTTGGTTTTGCAGCTCCTCACACAAATGCAGGGGGTGTGAAGCTGAGTGGGGGCAGGATCCAGGAGTGATCCATGAACTTATCCCTCCCTGATGGACCACCTGGAATTCAGCCACTTGTGCCAACGCACACCCTGGGGTTGGTTACCTGCTCCACTGGCACCACCAAGCACCACAAACAATTGCTGAATTACCACTCACATTCCATGGCAGTGACTGTTTCCTCTGGGAATTCTTGCAAAGCTGAAGGAGCCGTTGTGACAGGAAAGCCATTTCTATTCACAAAGATAAATCCTTTATTTAGTAAGAATTATCTACACACAGATGAAGGACAGGAGTCTTCCAGGGGAAGGGTTACACAATCTCATCTCAGCTGAGCTCTCTGTGTTGTGCTGGAACACGTCACCTTCCTGTACAATGTAAATTTTACATTTCCATTCTGAAAAGAAACTGGAACAAAATCTCAGTGTAGAGAGATGTAGGTAACTGTAACTCCATGGAACAGGAGAGCTGAGATAACCTGAGGAATTATCTGCAAGGAGTAAGCTTTGAACATCCACTTGGAAAAAGCACATCCTCCCTGCCAGTAACTCATTAAGTTTCTTAACTTGGACGTTGAAATAGCCCAAATTTTGTGTGCTGAGACTTGATATCCTGAGCCTAAAACATTTATACATGGGAATTAGGATTGATTTCTATAAGTTTACGGTTAACAGATCACCACACACTGGGAGCAGCAGCCCCTTTTTAATGTCCATTTTCTACAAACACATTTCCTCTAAAAACAGAAAATGAAGAAAAAAATTAAATGTCTTTTTCTACTCTAAAATTGCAGGCAAAGATTTTATAATGGGAGCAGATAACTTGAATTTTGAAAAACAACCAGCTCCAAGGCCAGCATATGAAAAGCTGCTGTTTAGAAAAGGGATGTTTCAGTTTGCAGCCGAGCAGAATTACCAAGAGCCAGTGAGGCCAGGAGAGAGCCCCCAAATCAATGTTTCTGTGTGAATTGTAAGGCTTTTCTGAGAGGTGCCAGGCAGACTGTCCTAAGGGTCAGTGTCTCTAAAGCCACCACTCTCCCTTTCAGTGCTTGAAGCATCTGCTTCAGTGGTGACACTCTGGAGTCACAGTACAGGAATAAAAACTCAAAATTTCAGTGGAAAAAAACAGAGCACAAGTTTGACTTTGCAGGAGACAGGAGGCTCACCCAGGATTGCTGCTGCTTCTCCATAGCAATTCACCCCAATACAGCCACCACCAAGCCAGGAATGTTCATCCAGCAACTCCATGACGTGGGAAAGGTTTCAGTCATCTCCAGAAACTCACTGCAGTTCTTTAAAACACATTTTCTACTGCATGAGCGGCCTCTTGTCTTAGGAACTGCCTTTGTCCAGAGTTCCCTCCTGTCATTCCATCTGAAGTTGGACAGAGCTGCAGCACATGCACTGGCACCAAAAGGATGGCAGTGACAGGTAATGGCCTCAGAGCTGCACCAAACCTTACAGATTTAAACAATTATTGCTCATTTACCACCTGAAAACCATCCTCATTCCAAACCTGTAATGCCCAAAACTCTCAGTCCATCCCCAGTGACAAAAATCCATCAGCTTTCATCTGAAATTGTCCCTCACACAAACAAATGTTGCATTAAGGTGATTATTGATTCCAGACATTTCACAGACAATTCCCAATTCTGTGTACCCTGTCAGGACCTTCTGGGATGTCCAAGCCCTGGAACATGGAAAGCTTTTCATTGAGAAAACCCCTCACATTCAGACCAGAGTAATTTCTCATCTCTGTGCCAAAAGGAAAAAACAATCTTAGGATTGAAATATTATTATTTACAGCTTTTGCTGTTACCTGCTACATGAATAGCAGACAGATTAATTCCAAAAATCAGCTCCTGCAGAGCAGGGGAAGAGCCATAGTCTGGGCTTTGTCACAATGCAGGAAAGGGAGATTTCCTCATAAATAAGTTTCAATAAACCTTTGCTATTTCTGGCAGCTGGGAGATAACTGCTCCTTTACAGTCCCCTCACTGCTGTCAGCAGCTCAACCAGGAGATAATTAGGGAAAATAAAGGGATGGTTGTAAGCTGGAATTCTGCACTACCACTACATTAACTGGACTTCAGTTTGCTTCTTACACTCCAAGGATGAAAATTAAAGTGCTTTTAGAATCATTTTTAAGTGGAGATTGATGCCAGGTTGTTTCTTCACCCATCATTTTAAGACAGAGAAAATAAGTAACTAGCAAAGGTTTCACTCCTTTTAAGTTATGTTCCTATTTTTAGTTGTAGGGGAGGGTATAACAAAAAAGTAAATGCTATTTGCAATTAAATTTCCAGAAGCACCAAATTCAGCCCTTCCCTAGTGCCCACACTGAGAAATCTTGCATCTGATTTACAAACGTAATTATATCAGTGTAATTATACCGGTGTAATTCCCCAGAAATAACAAAGTTATTTTTCAGCATCCAAGAGAAAGATTTTAATTCTTAAATTCAACATGAAGAATTACACCAGGATAGCTGGTGCTAAAGAGATGGTGAATTTCCCTGGAGAGACAAGGCTTAAAAATGCAGCCCTGTTGTGGGGGGATGAGCCTGGCTGGACGCTGGGGGCCCACCCAGCCTCTCCCTCCCAGCTGGGCAGGGGAGAGAACACCCTGAAAGAAAACAGCTCGTGGGATGAGGCAGGGACTGGGAGAGACCACTCAGCAATTACTGTCATGGGCAGAACAGACTCCACTTGGGGAAATTAACTTCATTTACTGTGAATTACAAGTGTGAGTTGGGTAATGAGAAAATGAAACTAAATCTTAAAACACCTTCCTCCCATCTCTGCCTTCTTCCCAGGCTCAACTTCACTTCAGAATTCCCCCTCTCCTTCCAAGCAGTGCAGGGGTGGGGAGGCTGTGGTCAGTTCATCACATTGTCCCTGCTGCTCCCTCCTCATTCTCTTCCCTTGCCCCAGTGTGTCTTTTCCATGTGTCCTCCTGCCACAGGGTGCAGTCCTTCAGGAAAAGGCTCTCCAGCATGGATCCCCCATGGGGCCACAGCAAACCTGCTCCACCACAGGCTCCTCTCTCCAGGGGTCCTGCCAGGAGCCTGATCCAGTCTGGGCTTCTCCCAGGGGCAGAGCCTCCTCTGGGAACATCCCCCTGGCTCCAGCATGGGCTCCTTCCCAGACTGCAGGTGCATCTCTGCTCCTTCCCAGGCAGCAGGCGCATCTCTGCTCCATCCAGGGCTCCTTCCCAGGCTGCAGGTGCATCTCTGCCCCATTATGGACCCCCATAGGCTGCAGGGAATCTCAGCTCGAGCACCTGAAGCTCCTCCTGCCCCTCCTCCTTTCCTGCCCTCATGTCTGCAGGGCTGTTGCCCTCCCATATGCCCACTGCTTTTTCTGGCTGCAGTTGCTCTTACACTTCCAAGGCTTTTCCTCCCTTCCCAAATCTGTGGTCCCAGCAGTGCACTGTCCTGTTGGTGATGTGCTCAGCCCTGGCTCTGCTGGGCACCGGGGAAGCTTCTGGCACCTTCTCCCACCCAAACCCACCACACCCACAGTGTCCTGCAGATCCCCAAGGCTGAGGTTTCCTCCCACTGGAGACATTCTGGCTGTTGAAATGAGGAGATTATTACAGCAATGCTTTCAGCATTATCCAGGTCATTTTCTCATACATTAATGAGATAATAGAAATTTATGGAAGTCTTTATTGAACCTTAATTGCTCCCTAAGACCATGACTGAACTAGATAGAGTGACTGCACTCTGCTTTGACTACTACAGCAGATGCTGATGATACAGAATCCTGAACTCAGATTTGTTCATTTTTCACTTAAAAATACTGTTAGTTTTCCTTTAGAATAATACCAATCCACTTCCTGATAGTGCAGCCTGAAAGGTGCTTCTGAAAGGTAAGAGGGGCGATTCCAATATTTAGTTTGCCACTAGAAACCTTACATTTTGTTGAGGCTGTTCTCACTCTGTATGAGGAAGGAGATTTTAAATCAGAACACCACTGAAGAATTTAAAAAGGCATCTTCCTCACTAGCAAATGAGCTCAAATTAGACCAATTACAATTAAAACATGACGCATTTATCAACCATTAATGATGAGAAATAATGTAAATCAAGGACAAGTCTGTTTACAATTTAATAATTCACATCAGGCGACTACCAGGAGAATTTACCAATGCCTAAAAATTGCAATAAATTACACCCTTGGTTTAGAAGTTTCAAGTTTTTCAAAAAGCTCAGCTGTTGTAGATGCCACTGAATATTAGAGATTCCTAAAGATGCAAAAATAGAACTCCTTTGGTTGAAATTATGTCCCTCTGTGAAACTGTAAAATCCCAAAACTGAAAACCCAGAAGTTTTTGAATGCTGACTTAAAAACAAGAGCTGCATTTCAGTGTACTCTTGTGCATTTTTAACCTGCTATACAAGATCCAGGATCCTATTCAGCATGAACAGTTCCCACAGCCTTTCACACTGTTGATAATTTCTTCTTCTAGCTTCTTCCTCTCCTCCTCTTTGGATGTGTGGTTATTTCTCTCCTCCCAGCTTGGGTGGTTGTGAGAGTGGAGCACTTTGCTGCTCTGTGTGTGCCACATCTCATAGTAGAGGTTGCTGGGGTTTGCCAGGAGCTCTGCGTGCCTGCCACGTTCTGCAACTTTACCCTGCAAAACAAGGGCAGCAAGTCAGGAATGCACACTCCCAGATGTTTAGGAATAGGCCAGCCTATGGACACAGTTTCACAGGATGGATTAGAGCAGTTATTAATGAGGAGGAGCTTCAAACAGCAAGGAAGGATTGACTGCACAATGCACTCACTTGTGGGGGCACTGCCAGCTGAAAACAAGGAGCTGAGCTCTTGTCAGACTGCAGGTGCCTTTTGTCCATCTGGACAAAATCTAAACGCCACCAGCATGCAAAGTTTTACTGTCTAAACTGCAGGAATAATCTAAAGTCAATGTGGACCTCTATAAGAGGAGCAAGGTGTTCAACTACTCTTGCAAAGGTCACATGAATGTACCATATTTGTCTTTGCTCAGTAACAAACACACCTGAAGAAGCTAAAAGAGAAGAGCAGACAGAGAGGGGTTTGTATCAGACAAGTAAAGCACACCTAAAATCAAATCCTGAAAACAATTAGTGCAAACTGTGCTTTTATGGGTGCTCTTGTGTCACTGCAATCACCACCATGAAAACTGTGAGCAGTTCAGTTCTCTGGGCTGTTCTCAGGAACAGAGATGATTCATTGACTACCAGCATGGAAAGGAAGAGTTAGAGAGGAGAATTCCACAAGAAATTCAACCCTCCAGAGAAGTACCATCACTCTTCCAAAAACCAAACTCATTTTTTACTTTGAGAGACACATTCACTGACTTCAAATTAAACTAATGTATTAACTCATTCTCCAGCCACTTTTCCTTCTGGGAAAGGACAGCATTATACAGACAACCACATGGATTTGGTATCAGTTCTGAATTCTGATCTACAATTAAATCTATCTCCTTGTGACATCTGCTGATGGACAAGCTGGGAAAAAAATTTGGGTCTTGGCACTTCTATTAGTAGTTGTGCCAGTGGAATCTGAACAAACATACACTTGATCAACAGAACTGCAGAATTTACTTAAATCCTTTAAGTGATTCATTTGGAGACCAGGTTTTTAATTGTGCCTTTTTTTTTTAGTAACTCTTGACCAATCCTCAAAAATGGAACATCTCTGCTCAGCTCCACAGCATCAGGATCTGTATCATTACTCCAACATTTACTTGCTCAGGAATGATTCTGATTTTACCTCAGCAAAGGTGCTGGAACTGTGATTCCATGATTACCACTGCTAAGCCAAATCAGCCACAATCAGCCTGTCTGAGCCTTATTTACCTGGCTGCTAACACAGCAATCCTGCTGGGATGGCAGCAGTGCCTCCCTCATCCACAATGCCATCCTTCAGCAAAGGGAACACCCTGGCTCCTTCACAGTTCGACGCTGTGCTTTTATTTTTCATTTAACAGTTACACTACAACACAAAACATGCTCTTAGGAAGCTGTGAAAACTTGCATGGAAAACAAAAAGCTGCCAATTGCCTTGTGACACGTTACAAAATGTTTGTGAGATGTTTTAACTGCACTTGTAGCAAGGATACACCTTAGGAGAGAGCTTCTCAGCAAAAGCTGAAACAACAAAGCAGATCAAAACCAAATAACTCCATGGAGCACTGCAAGTGATTTATTCCACTGCTTCATCCTGAGATTCATATAAAGCTGAGTTTTGTGCAGCAAATGTCACTATTTCATAAGATATGGTTCTAACTGTCCATGAAATCATTGAATGTAATGTAAGAATAATTTATTTGCTTTTAGATGTGTATTTTAAGTCACTAAAGACACCTATGAGCACAAGGTTATAAATAGCAACTGATAAAAATGAATGCAGAGATAATTTTAACATCTATTATCAGCAGATTAGAGCACTGTACTTTCAGCATTATCAGTTAAAAGAATAATTATGAAGTTATCATAAGGACATTTGTTTATTTTAAATCTCTTCCAGACATGGATAACAGAGAAAAAAATGGACTTGGGATGAGAATGAGGTAACAGCTGAACACTGATATTAGGGAATCAAATGTTGAAACATGTTGGTTTTTTCCTATAAAAGAAGCCTACAGAAAGGGAACAATCACACTTTTCTACAGGTACAACAGAGAATGGTGCTCAGATTTTTAACATAATTAGCTTGAACAATCCTGCAATAGTTCTATCTGCATGGAAACAGAACATGCTGTCCTCTTTCCTTCCACTGAGAGGAAAAAATGGATTTATGTAAAAAACAGGCACTGAGAGTGAAGCAGAAATTGGGGGAACACATTAGGAAACTTTAACTGACAGAAGCATACAAAAAATTAGATTAAAAACATGCAACAGTAAGGCATAAAAATAACAACATACAAGACAGTCACACATGCCAAGCTTGGGCTGGAATTTTCAAACAAGGTTCACTTCCAAAGAAAAACTTTCAGCAGCTTGGTGGGAGTGCAACAATTCAAACTGGACACAGAGAGTCCTTAAACCAAGCTCTGACATGATGTGAAAGTCCCACAGCACCAGGTGAGGCCTCACCTGATCCAGCACAATGATCTCATCTGCATCCACCACCGTGGACAACCTGTGGGCAATGAAAATCGATGTCCGGTGCTTCACCATGTCCCTCATGGCTTTGAGAATGTTCTGCAGGATGGGAAGAGACACAAACTCTTGAGTGAGATGAGGAGAAATAAAATGCTGCTGGAAATATGCAAATTACTGTAAATAAGTTTTGAAAATCATCTCTGGTACTGCTACACTTCCCAATAACAAATAGCTACGAGTAAGTACAGGAGAAACAGAAGAGTCCCAAACATGAAATATCTGTGGTTTTGCTAAAGCCTCAAACAGAAAAAAAAAGCTTGTATTCACAGAAAAACACAGCTATCCCCAGGGACAAAGGAAGAGACATGTCATTTCATTTCAGGAAAAACTTCCCCATGGAGCCATGCTGCACAAGCACCAAACAGCAGTAAAAGCATCTGAAAATAAGAACTCCTCGTGGTTGTAATATTAATACTTTCCCATAACTGTTAAAGGAAATAAAAAAACCCCTCTCAGTATTATGGCAACGTGGAAAAAAGGCAGAGCAATTCTGGGAATTATCTATCTATCTATCTATCTATCTATCTATCTATCTATCTATCTATCTAAGTGTTTCCTTTGTGAGCTCTATGCCACCTTCCAAAGCACACCCCTCTGCAAGGGCCACTGACAGGGAGTTTGTGCCCTCACTACTGTAAGTGAAGTGTCCACTTTATTTCCCTGATTCTTTTTGTCAGAAAACATTTCCATTCCCAGGCATGCTCTTGTGGAAAAGCCTCATTTTCATTTGCTGTCTTCCGAGTGCATTTCTACTCTGAAACTTCCTGCTTTGCTTATGACTCTTGCGTAGATACAGCAAAACAAGAGAGGAAAAATCTGAGAAGTGAGTGTGATATGGACATTTCTGGCCCATGAGGAAGCTGTGCTACATTTCAGTGCTGTGCTATATGGCTGTACAGTTCATCCTCTGGATTCTCTGCATCTGGAAAATGGAAGTAATGTAGTGATTACAGGTCAGTAAATTCACTCAATCATCTGCATAAGTGAACAGAGCCATAGCTTAGCTCATTTTTGATGACATGAGTTTGGGAAATTACTGCTGGTGCTGGGAGTTTCGTGCTCAAGCAAAGATGTTGCTACAAAGGCTGATGCAGCTCTTGTCACAGTGTCACCACATCCATGTCACAGCCCTGCCTGTGGCATGAGCACAAATGAAACCTGCAGGTCACACCCACCTCACCTGCATCTGCTGCACAACAAACAAGGGGGCTTTGTCCTGCATTATGTCCCAACTATTTAGAAGGCTTTTTGGATGGATGCTAGATGGCATCTAAACACCACCTGAAGTGCACTGGAAAGCTTCACACTTCATGGCCACCTGCACCAGCTTCAAGGGAAGAATGTGTCAAGGTGAATGCGACTTCCAGAGTGGAAACAAAAAATAAGCCAGAGACAGCTGATCTCCCTCACTATCTCCAGGTAGATGGACTGAGCATCTCTGCTCTGCTCTTTAGGACAACAGCTTAGACACAGCATCTCTTAATACTGGGAAGACACTTGAAAAGAACAGAATTCTGAGAGGAAATGAACATGGAAAAGCATCAGAATCAAACATCATTGCATCACTTAAATTTTAGAATTTTTAAATCCCAATTTACCTCTTCTGTAATTGAATCTAAAGATGATGTGGCTTCATCATAGAGAAAAATATATGGATCCTTTAACATTGCTCTAGCAATTGCAACTCTTTGCTTTTCTCCTCCTGAATGAGGGGGGAAGAGGGAAAAAAAAGAAAAAAAATTAAGTTAACAATTGTGATAGTCTAAATTCAACAGCAGACATGATTTTTGAGGGTTGGTTGTTGGTTTTTTTCCTTTTTTTAATAGACATCATAGTCACTGCTGACAAATGTCTGACATGTTACATAAGACAGCACACAAGTTCCTGCTCCCTGGTAAATTTAGTGATTCAAGATTACTCATCCCTTTGGAAAAGGACAGAGAACTATTTTGTATCTGCTCCAAGGCAAGTCTGACACAGGTGAGTAACAATGCTGTACAGTTACTCACTCTGTTCACCTGGGAGTAGGAGCCCATTCACCTGGCCTAAGCTCTGCTCCATCCAGTAACTCTGCACACACAATCCAGTTTTCTCTCACCACTGCTCTGTACACTGGATTTCAGGCGTCTTGCTCACACTTTGTGTCTTTCAGGTCTCTCCTTGATATTCACCCAACTTCCCACCCCATAATGGCAAATTTCACTCAAGAACAGTTAATATTGGACTGAAAACCACCTTCAGCCTGCAATCTACAGCCTGGTGGTTTCTCATATAACCCAGTTTCAGACTAGTTTCCTTCCTAAACAATTCTTACAGCCAACATCTACTCAAGAATAACTCAGGGCAACTTTTACAGACAGGAAAACAGGTGCATTTGAGAACTTAAAATCTGCTAAACATTTGGTACGCAGTGCAAACACGTCACATTTGAGCACTTGTCCTCCTTTGTTTTATTCAAGACTTCAAAACATTCCATTTAATACTATTATATTCTTGTTAAAGTTCCATTCCTATCAGGAGAGAACATGCTTTCCTAAACCATTTAAAAGGCTGGTGGTAATGCTGCAGTTCACATTTTAAACTGTCTTTGGCAGAACTCAGGAGCAATTAGAACAGTATGATTTACTCAGTCTGTTTTAGTGTGCTTTCCCTCCCTCCCCTGTACAGCATCTTCAAAACTCCCAGCTTGACAATATCCATGTTTGAAAGACATATTTCAGTAACCAGATCCCTCCTATTTGCAGCAGATCCACTTGTCCCATGCTGTTCCCCATTCCCACTCAGGGCAGCAGCACAGTAACGGTTCCATTCACAAAGTCAGGGATGTGGGGCTGTTGCAGCTCTGCCTATTACACATCTATTAGACAACACTGATGTGGGTTCTGCTTGGAACAACCCAAACAATTTGTTTTCTTTCTTTACTCTTGATGAATCAATCCTTCAGAACAGTAAGGACTGCATGAAATGCTACATCACCATTTAAATTGGCAAATCTGTCATTGCAGCTAAAATCTTGTTTTTCCATTGTGCACATAAACCTCTGGATTTTAAAGAGAACCACTTCAATCTACACAGCTTTCACTCATCCTGTTCCTGCCACAAAACAACAGAACAAATCAGGACTTTGTGTTCTCCTTAGACTTCAAGAAGCCTCACCCATCTTAAAAAAAACCCCACAAACTGATTCTGAAATGAATCCAATACATATCTTTATAAGAATTTAGGGAGCCAGTCTACTATTGAGAGAACTATAGATTCCAATTAGCAGTAGCTTTTTACAGAGCCACTGAAGGAACTCAGAGACTTCCATTTGATATCTCCAGTCTTCTGAACAGTGACACCACTTCTGAGAGCACTGGCCTGAGACTCCTGTACCCTGGCTGCACACATTCCTGAAGCCTGTTCACTACTGCTATTTGTCAATACTCACCTGATTGTGGAAAATAAGAAACTGAAGCTGTTCTTTCAGTGGCAGGTGCCTACTCAGAGCTCCAAAGAACTCCATTGTCTTTCTCCTGTATTTTACATACTCTTTCTTCTTTAAATACAAACAAAGCAGGAAAGGAAAACAATTCCCTTACCTTCCTCACCACCACCTTTGTGGAAGCACTGGCAGGTGGGTGCTTATCCCAGTGGCAGCACAAACTGAAGGATGGAGGAAAGGCAGAAGCCATTTTCAGCAAGGCTCTGTTACAGGAGTCTCGAGGTCAGAAGGAAACTCCAACACACCCACACACAGTGCTCCAGACTCAGAAAGGGACACAGACCATGCAGGTTGGAAAAGCCCCACAAGACCATGGAGCACAACTGTTCCCTCAGCCACCACTGTCCCCAAGTGCCACATCCACAAGGCTGTTAAATCCCTCCAGGCATGAGGAATCCACCACTGTCCCAAGCAGCCTCATCAAACCTTTTGGTGAAGAAATTTTTCCTAAAATCCAATCTAAACCTCAACATAAGGTTAAGGTTTGAGCAACCGGGTCTAGTGAAAGATGCCCCTGCTTGCAGCAGAAAGGTTGGTTTAGATGATTTTTAGAAGGTTCCCTCCAACTGAAACTATTTTATTCTTCTATAAACACCAAGACATTTCAAACCTATTGTCAGTCAAATCCTCTTTCTAGCAATTACTAGTGTGGGGAGACAGGCAGCACAAGACAAATCTTTCATTGTTAGCACGATTCTCTTCAGTTCTGCCAGTACCTATTTAGCACCTTCTATTCCCTCACCCAGATCTGTGCTTCACATATTTTATTTCCCTTCTAGGTCCCTGCATAATCCCCTTCTGCAGCATGCACACTTCCTCCTGCATGCACATCCTGGCTACAGGCTGTACCCTCTGATCCCGTTTCAAAGGCACCAGGACTCCTGACTGCAGCAGACAAAGAAATCCCCTCCAAAACTGTCTCTGCAACAGGCAGCACCCACTGCATCCCTCAGCTAAGCAGGGCCCAAAGCACACATAAAGTTCCCAATTCTAGTCCACTACCCAAACAGATAATGAGAAAAATCATTTTTACTTAGATGCACCTCCAGCCTCACTTATAATCTCATTTAACACCATCCCCTGAAAATACATTCCTTTGAATGTCTTGCAGACTACAGCTGCCTTAAACTGCACACCTTCATATTAATATTTAACCTTTACAGGTAGATATTTTGGGCTCCTCTCTACAAGGACATTGAGGGACTGGAGTGTGTCCAGAGACAGGAACAGAGCTGGGGAAAAGTCTGGAGCATAAGTCCTATGAGGGGCAGCTGAGGGAACTGGGGGGGCTCAGTCTGGAGAAAAGGAGGCTCAGGGGGGCCCTTATGCCTCTGCACAACTCCCTGCCAGGAGGGGACAGCCAGGTCCAGGTGGGGACCAGGCTCTGCTCCAGGGAACAAAGGACACGGTGCAAGGAAATGAACTCAATCTGTTCCATGGGAGGTTCAGGTTGGATGACAGGAAGGATTTCTTCACTGAAGGGTCACACATTGGAACAGGCTGCCCAGGGCAGTGGTGGAGTCACCATCCCTGGGAGTCTTCCAAAAAGGGATGGATGTGGCACTTGGTGATGTGGTTTACTGGGCACGGTGGGATTTAGTCAAAGATTGGACTTGATCTTGGAGATCTTCTCCCACCTTACCGATTCTGTGTTACAAGCTAAACAAGCTAAAAGCAAACCTGAGGACTACACTTTGCACAAAGCTTTGAGGCAGCAAAAGGGATACAAAGAAGCTGGGAGCCAACCTGAGAGCTTGAGTCCTCTCTCCCCAACCTGTGTGTTGTAGCCGTTGGGCATCCTGAGGATGGCGTCGTGGATCCCTGCCAGCTTGGCCACCGCGTACACCTGCTCTGCTGAGGCCCCCGTGTTGCCATAGAGCAGGTTGTAGTAGATGGTGTTGTGGAAGAGAACAGCATCCTGCATTGGTGGGAAGCACATTTCAGATAAGGAACCATGTAGTAGTTCTGTAGTAACAGGAGGAGCAGGCACAGATCTTGCCTAAAAGGATCAAGGGTGTTGGCACCCCATGACATATGCAAGCAGAAGGTAGAGGAACCTTCTGAGTGTTTTCTACAGCTGGGGAAGATTCTTCTGCAAAGGATCCTCAGCAGCTGCAGAAGAATTATAAAGATTTAGAGCCCTAATGAACTAAATCAGGGAAGGAATGGAGAAACCACACAACATGGACAAATAGCTTCAAAACTGTCCCCAGCCAGTGAAAGAATCAATACAGAATGGCTTGTATTTTTCCTTACAAAGCCTGAGGGTAAAAGTGTTTGGGGAAATCTCTTTTCCCAAAAAAGGGATTAATATATTTTGTGTCCTAAATATGTATGGCATGCATACTTTCACCACTTTGCTAACTCATTATGGGTGGTAATCAACTATAAAGCTAAATCACTTAAAGCTGGAGGCAGTTTCTCATGGGGAGGTTTAAACACATTTCAGAAATTGGATCTATATGATGATGCATATAAAAACATAATATTTCCTGGGGGGAAAAAAGTCTAGTTCCTTTGAAAGTCACCAAGCAACACCACTGGCCTTCACTGAACCAGTGCCAGATGCTGAGAATTCCTATTACAATAGACTAGAATTACTGTTACAATGGACTGTCTGGGGAGAAGGAAATATGGAATACCTGAGGCACAACTCCTATTGCCTTTCTCAGACTTTCCAAACTGACATCTTGGATATTCTGTCCAGCAACATAAATATTTCCTTTCTGAGGTTCATAGAAACGAAATAATAACCTCACAATGGTGCTTTTCCTGGAATTGAAAAGAATTGGAGTTAATGTTACATCCTGGTTTTCCATTTACAATCTCCAATCGGAACTGATGTACAAACAAAATTAATAAAAAGCAAACACAAACAGCACCACATTTAAGAAATGAAATTCTGCATTGATTGGCATATTTAGTCCATTTACCCACCCTGACCCACTACCTCCTACAATGGCCACTTTCTTTCCTGCAGGGACTTCAAAGGACACTCCAGCAAGGACTTTCTGCCCCTCCAGGTATTCAAAATGCACATTGTCAAAGGCAATGGAAGCAGTCTGGGGGGTGATCTGCAGGGGTGGAGCCAGCTCTTTGTCCTATGGAAAGAACAGTTCCACTTTAGCTGCTGCCCAGAAATTATCTCTGACACTTGAACAAGCTCAACAGTCCTTTTCCCACCTCAGAAAAAGGTAAACAGACACTCCAGCTCAGATATGTGGAAAATAACCATAATTTGCTGCACAAGTGACATTGGTTTGCTCCTCCTTTTCCCCAAAGGAAGTAAAAATTCCTGCTGTAAACACCCTGCCTCATAATTTCTTTTGTAATATATTCTGCATCATTAATTACCAATAAAAATTTAAGCATGGGGCATGAATACTTAAATAAAAAAATCTCAATATAAACACAGCTTCCATTAAGCAATTTTTGCTTCTCTGCAAGAAAAAAAAATCAGCTGCTATTGCAGTTACTGCACTTAAAGAGGAGGCAGAACAGCCTCACACAACAAATCTTTTATGAATAGAAATTAAACCTGGAAGATCAGAACACTGTGAAATGATGGCATTGTCATAAAAAGCCCTCTTAAATGCCCAGATACTTTAGGAAAATAAGCTACTACTTACTTTAATTTTGGTGTCTACACTGAGAAGTGTAAACAAGGTATTCATATCTATCAGTGCTTGTCTTGTCTCCCTGTACACTGTTCCCAGGAAGTTTAGGGGCAGAGAAAGCTGGAACAGCAATCCATTCACCATTACCAGATCTCCAACAGAAAGGCTGCCTTAAGACAAAAGGGGTGTGAGAGAATAAGGACATTTGAAGGGTTTTCCTTTCAGGATGCACCAAAAGAATCAAGTCAATCAAACATAATTTCTTTTATCCAATTTTTAAACCCAGATGTTTAAATAGCAAACAAAACCCCATAACCCCTTCCCAGATTTTATACAGAGGTGCCTGAAATGAATGGCAATGTTTGTGTGGATTTCACTTTTAAAAAGATATAACAACACTGGCAAATAAGGCAAGCAGAATATACAATAACAGATTGGAAAATCCACAGAGGTGCCTAAGAAAATTAAAGGGGGAGGAAATAACACATGGAAGCACAAATCAGGAAAGAAATCTTAAGTACAATTACAGACAAATCCAAATGATAGAATTTGTCATGATCAAGAGAGAGCTTCCATACTGTATGTACCAGAGAGCTGCTGGAACACACTGAGAACCTCTGGGCAGCTGGGTATCAAACAGGCTGATCAAGGGAAACTCAGGATGTCACAGCAGCTAAAGGTAAGTGGCAGGTCAGTTCAGCTGAAACAGGCCCAGAAAGATGATTTAAAGCCATATTTCTACCATTCTGCTTCAAGCTATTCTAAATCTTCCTAAGAACAGCCACAAACTGCACCTACTGACTGATCTGTTCAGAGTAACCCTTCCCTGCCCTGGCATCTTTAAAAAGGGCAAAGCAGATGCAAGAAAGAGTACAGGGTATAAAGGTCTGCCCTTTAAACACTTCTGGATGTTAACAGTCTTCAAAGCATCATTATTTTTACTCTAAAACCACTTTCCTTTAGTAGAGCTTTAGCCCAATTCTGTATTTGAAGCTTACACTGTGTCTTTCCTAATCAAGCAGGCTTTACTTTATGTAGTAAATTAGACAAGTACAGAACAGATGGAAGCAATTCTTTTAATAATGTGCCCTTATTAATGTAAGGAAAGTGAATTATTGGTAACAAAACTACTGGAGACAAAGCACAGGGGTCTATATACACTGAGTCTTGCCAACATGGGAAGGGAGAAGGGCAAAAAGAAAAGATCTTAGTAGAATGCCCACAGAAATATTTTTATCTATAGAAATGCCTTTCAAAAACCTTCAAGAAAAACTTCCTGAAGTGACATTTTCTTGGGATCTTTCCTTAACTGCTAAACTTTATTAATGTTTTTGATAAAATCATAGTATGATTGAGAGAGTTATTGAGAGAGAGATACAATGGAATCAATAATACTCCAAGAAGCAGAAATATAGACAAAACTTAAGCAAAAAACTCTCAACCAAAACCTCTCAAAATGAACAATCACATCAATCCTCAGTCGATTAAAATTAACACCTCTGGTATGGATAAACTGAGGCAAAGGAGGCTCATTTTAGGCTTACAGACAGGTGAGTTACCTGCAACAATGCCCTGGCTGGCGAGGACCATGATGGCTGTCAAACCCACACTAAATATAGCACTCTGGCCAAAGTTGAGGAGAGCTAAAGTAGAGGTAGTCTTCAGAGAGGCTTTTTCATAGGTCTTCAGGAACTCATCATACCGTNCTCACAGGGTTTGTACTCCCAGCCCCTCACTCACAGGGTTTGTGTTCCCCTCACAGGGTTTCTGTTCCAAGCCCCTCACCAGTCTCACTGCCCTCCTCTGGACACACTCAAGCCTCTCAACGTCCTTCATAAACTGAGGGGCCCAGAACTGGACACAGCACTCGAGGTGCAGCCTCACCAGTGCTGAGTACAGGGGAACAGTGACCTCCCTGGTGCTGCAGGCCAGTGCAGCTCCTGCCCAGGACACCCCAACAATCCCACCCTGTACCTGAGAGTGCTGCCTAAACAACACTCCTGGAGCTCTGGCAGCCTTGGGGCTGTGCCTATTCCCCGGGAGCCTGTTCAGTGCCCCACCAAACTATGGGGGAAGAACCATTCCCCAATATCCAACCTAAATCTCCTCTTCAAGACTAAGTTTACTCTTTGCAGAAATTGATGGTCAAGGTGATTCAGCCATGAAAGAAACTTCTCAGTCTTTATTAACAAAGAGATTTTTCTTGCCTCCGCTAACAACCTTCTGCTACTCTGTCAATGCCATGCACTACTCTTCAAATGAATAATGCTTAAAAATACTCTATTGCTCCAAATATGCAGCCCTTTAAAGATGAATCTTATGACTCACTTCCCTAAGGCTGACAGAAGCAAGACAAAGAGCCTGGTAGTAAAGACTGGCCTTACCTTCACAGTCTCATAATTCAGGAGCGAGTCGATGGCAGCGTTCCCGGCATCGTTGTCAGCTTTGTTCATTTCTATCCGAAACTTAGTCCTGGCAAAGGAAGGGTTCATCCAGTCACTGATGCCTTAGATTTGAGCTTTTCTACTTTTCAAATCCTGTACGGCATTAGTGTGTAACTATTAGAGTGTTAGTTAACTGTCTTCACATTTTGGTGAGACAAAACAATTCCTCTGGGTCTGGAACCCAAGGACATCCTCTGCCTCAGGCCTTGAAAAGTATCACCAAAAGTGAATTGAGGGGAGCAAACTGGGGGAATGTGACTTCATTGCCTGAAGCTGTAACTGGAGGATTAACCCCTGATATGTAAATGGACCAAATTTATAATTGTCTGAAAAATTGGTGACCATCGTCCATCTTGGGTTTAGCCTCAGAGGCTTTTGACTGCCCAAGGTGAACCTGTTGAAGGCCTTTAATAAATGCCCACTTTTTTCTCTTTATCTTGCCTGGCCTCTGTTCTAGGGAGCCACTGCAAGGCATCATCACAAGTTCAGGCTGAGGAAAGTGAGGGCAGGGCCTGCCTTACCTCCACTGTGTGATTCCTATCGTGAAGGCTGCGTAGGCTCCCAGTGTCCCCAGAGTGACCAAAGCAAACTCAGCACCACATTTGTAATACTGGAAGATTTAAAATCAAATGAAAAAAACAGAATCATCATTGTTTTCAAAACTTCATTGTTGTCTCCAGCTAAGCTATCCTAATTTCAAGACAAGAAATAATGGTCCTTCCCAATACAATCCCTGCTCTGAACAGCTTAAGGTTAAATAAAGGCTTAAACTCAAAAGGAAAGCAGCAAGAAGGATTTAGATGAAAAGATTGGAGGCAATAACTAGGAGCTAGTGTATATAATACTGCAAAATTATTTTTCACATTATAAAACATAAATGCTGCTGATGCTTGTGCTGCTTTCACAAAGAAGTATTTGTTTCCATGCTTTTTCAGTGGATTTTGAAAGAAAGCTGAAGACTGTAGAAGAAGAAAGAAATGGCCTTGCAATAAACAACTTAGGAAGAGTTTTCTGTACTTCAGGCACATCAGAAGAGAAAAGCCCTAGGGAGGGTTGGCTGACAGCCAGCCTGGTCTGCAACTTCCACTGGTCTGAAACTGTAACCCAACATCAACAGGCATTTCACTGCTCCATTCAAACTTGATCAAGTCCTTCTAAAAAGGCCAATACACAAAACAAGGCTCTTGTTTTTAATTTAGTCTGAGGTACATAATCAAGATTTAGATTTTTACACCCAAATAATACCCTAAGATCCTGACTCCAAAGACAAAAAGTGTGATTTATTTTATAGAAGTTTAAAATTCAGGGTGTTAAGCTTAAAACCTGCTAGGAGATGCCTATTTTCCAAAAGCTAATTTTCACTTTTAAGTTCTGGATAAGTCCAGATCAGTATTCAGGAAAGAGGCAAAAATCACTCCCTCCTCTATCCTGAACACACTGAACCACACAACATTTTTATTCTGTTTCCTCACTATTCACCTGGGTATATTTGACACTTGTGTGCACAGTTTACTTTTCTAATTTCATTTTCCCAACAATTCTGAAGAAAAACATTAAAAACTGTCCACATGAATGCAACTGGCTGAAGAGAGGCTATAAATGTAAAAATCATTTCAAATAAGCTTATTTAAAGCAACTGATACTTGAAAATTATGGATTGCTCTCTTTTACAGTAGTTGCTACCACCTTGTAAATTCAATTATTATTATTAATGCTCAGTAGACTTTAGTAAGAGCATCATTCCTAAATGAGACAATTCCAACTAAACCACACTTACCAGAATTCCACTGACCAGAGCCACTTCAAACATTGTGGGTCCCAGGTTAAACACCAAAGCACTGAGTACAAAGCTGATGCCCCTGGTGCCTCTGTCGATGGTTTTTGACAGTGCTCCAGTTTGCCTGCTTAGATGGAAGGCCAGATCCAGGTTGTGAAGGTGCAGGAAAACATTCCTGGCAATTCTCCTGATTGAATTTTGAGCTACTTTCCCAAAGACTGCATTTCTTGCTTCATTAAATAACGCTGCCCCAGCTCTTGAGATACCATCTAAAAAGGGATGAAAAAGTTTACAAAATGAAAATAATTATATTTTCAACTTCCCTTCATGCATGAAATTACACTAGACTCATTCTTTATATATTTTCAACAATTTTAGTTCAAAGGTAATTTATACTTAATTGGCCCAAGCTTTATGCAATTTTTCATTTATAAACCATTGTGCACACATTTAAATCAGTTTCTTTTGCAGCTGGTTATAAGAAAGGGCAGGATTTATCATCAAGAATAATTTCTATAAGCATTATTTCATTTTTTAATTGGAATACCAGAAGCAAGGTCAGAGAATATTGGGAACAGACATCAACACAGACTAACTGTGAAATTGTTACAACAGTCTGAGGGCTGGAGCCCCTCTGCTCTGGGGGCTCTGGCAGAGCTGGGGGTGTTCACCTGGAGAAGGGGAGGCTCCAGATAGACCTTCCAGGGCCTAAAGGGGCTCCAGGAGAGCTGGACAGGGACTGGGGACAAGGGGTGGAGGGACATGACAAGGGGAAGTGGGTTCCCACTGCCAGAGGGCAGGGCTGGATGGGATATTGGGCAGGAATTGTTCCCTGGCAGGGTGGGCAGGCCCTGGCACAGGGTGCCCAGAGCAGCTGTGGCTGCCCCTGGATCCCTGGAGTGTCCAATGCCAGGCTGGATAGGGATCCCACCCTGGGACAGTGGGAGGTGTCCCTGCCCATGGATGGCCTTTAGGCCCCACCCAGCCCAAAGCATGCAGTGATTGTGAAATGGCCAGCAGTGCAAGGGGCAGGAGCTGTGCTGGTCTCCCCCTGCCATGCAGGGGATGGGAGAGGATGCACTCACAGCCCATGAGGCAGGAGCTGTGCTGGGCACTCCCTGCCATGCAGGGGATGGGAGGGGATGCACTCACAGCCCATGAGGCAGGAGCTGTGCTGGGCACTCCCTGCCATGCAGGGGATGTGTGGGGATGCACTCACAGCCCACGAGGCAGGAGCTGTGCTGGGCACTCCCTGCCATGCAGGGGATGTGTGGGGATGCACTCACAGCCCACGAGGACGGCTGTCGCCAGGGTGGCCGCGGTGCTCGGGGCATCGCCGAGGTTCAGCACGTTCCCAGACACCTGGTTGAGGTTGTCCACTGCATACTTAAACATGAAGGGAACCAATATGTTCATGGCCTGAAAGCAGGAGCACACCAATTAGACCATTTGCATTAAAACATGGATGGAACAAGACTGTTTTATTGTGACATTGCTCTGCTGTTATATTTAGTCCTTCAGCACTTAGTGCAGGTGAGTTGGCTCTTTATTGCAAGCACAATGTTCTCCACAAATCCTCAATGCTGGGACTGCAGGGTTACTTTGCCTCTCTCTCACTGTCTCCTTTTAAATATGGATTTCTATCCTCAACAAACTACACTGCAAAGGCCCTTGAAGGGAGGCTGAGCTCTCAAGGCAGCATGGCAAGCCCAGGAAATGAATCCTGCAGCAGCCACTGCATGGCACACACAGAGCTACTGAATTGTGCCATCACTGGAGCTGTTTGCTCTTTGTGATGCTGACAGTACCCAGTGTGAAGAAGCTCTGTCACACAGGAAACCATTCACCTGCACTTTCTAACACTGGGTCACTGGGATGGATTAAACCAAAGCTTCCCAGAAGTCAAAGAAAATAAACCAACCCCTCCTTTGTCTCTGTTAATACTCCCCTAAAATTTAAATAATGCTTCCCATCTGCTACATCACTCCAAACATTAACCTGGGATCAGCATTAACCCTGGGGTTTGGCACAGCAGCACAAAAGACTTTCTGTACAGTCAGTAAGACACTACAAATTACTGTACAAATATGGGTTTTTGAACAAAAATGTCACATCCACCACCCATCAATGGATGTCAACAGGGATGGCCTCTCTAGATGTGAAACCCCAAACAAATGGATGTGTGAACACACCAACTTCAGCAGATTTTTATTTGCACAATTGTAGCACAGGAAAACAGGGAAAATCTCACAGAAACCATAAAATTCCTAAGTCTTCTGAAGGCATCATTGTTACATTGCTCACTTATACCAACAAGAAAAGCAATTTACAGACAAACTTCATAAAATTAATAGAATTTCTTAATTCAAACCGCTCCTAACTGTTCAGATTTGAAAGTATGGACACAACTTTTAGAGCAGTTGAACAAATATGTTATGACCTACAATCTTACAATCACAGCAGATGTTTAAATACTTTGCAGCAAGTTGACTTTGCTTCAAGTTGGGCTTTTTTTTTTTTTTTAGTATTTGGAAAAAACTTGTGGGTAAATGACAAATTATTTTACATGAGAAGGAACAAAAAACAGAAACCAGATTGATACAGATATTTCAGCTCTCTCCACCAAATGTTCTGGATACCCACTTAGATCTCAATTGTATTTAGGGACATCTGTCAGAGCTGAAAGCCCAGGGAAAAAACTGTAAATTAACTGGATAAAACTAGATTTTGAGAGAGAAGAGTGATAAAGTATTTCTTAAGTTCAGACCAAATTCAGGGGGGAAGACAGACTTCCAGAAGTTCTAATAACTGTCCCAGTATCTAATATTCTCAGTTTTACAAACTATGGCAAATAGTGGAAGGTACAAACTTCACCAACCAGAATAATTTGAGTTTTGAAAATATTTTTGTAAACTACAGATTTAAAGAAAAAAATGTAAATTAATTTTTTGACTCTATGCTGTTAATTTTTTAAGCAGTGTTTTAGGCTAAAGATTTAAATGCAAATGAGGAAGGAATTCATTTTCTCCTCTTCCCCCACATATCCCCTATGAAATACATTATAAAAAACACCTCAAAATTCTCAACACAGCATAATTTGGATAACTCCTGATGGGAGATACATGAGATTTGAGGGCCCCTGGGTGAGGTTAGTGCTGGTTTGTTAGTGACTGAAAAGAGAAAACAGCTGAAAGATCAGGTCCTACTTCAAACATTGCTCTGGAACTTGTCCAGTGCAGCCTGAGAGCCCTTCAGCCCCAGCTCCTCTTCCAACAGATGGGAATTGTGGAAATCTCAAATCCCTCTCCCTTCCCCAGTACAACCAAACAACTCCACTTTGCCTTCAGAGATACTGAAACTTGATTTTGGGGTGGCATTTTGCTCCTAATAAAGATGAATCTACTGCCATGTGTGTTCCAGTGACAACCAACATGACAAAATGCAGGTTTTCCTGGGACAGACCTCTCAGGAGAAAAATCAGAATATTGTCATACAGATGGTCTTCATTTGCTGCAGATTCTCACAAATCTCTCTGTAGGGATTTTATTCCTACATTACAGGTAGTTCTGAAATAGAACTACAGATATATTTAAAGTCCATTTAAAGAAAAGAGATGTATTCTTTAAACTGCTGTTCTCTACTCACAATTAATTTAACTGGTAACAGCCTACAATTTTGCAGAAATGTCTTCTTTTACATCAATATAATTCTTCCCAACAGAGTTTTAAATGAAATTTAAAGCCTGGTCTCAGGTTATAGTTGTTCTGACTCCTGGAGGGTAAAGCTTGAATAAGAACAAGGCAGCATGGTATTGCATTTCATTAGCAATCAAGACAGTCTGCTTTCCAGTAATTTAAAAAGAAAAAAGTTAATCTTACAAAGTTTATAGCAAGAGATGAGAGGCCATTATTAGAAACAGGCCTTTCCTACTCAATTTGTTAAGTCAATGAGATCACGTTCATTGTAATGGCAACAAAATTTCATCCTTCTGCATAAATTCACAGTTCTCTCTTTGTATTTGCTGGCACAGAACAAAAAGCTTTAAGCACACCTTGGTAGACCATGAAAATCTACCATGAAAAACAATTGTCTTACACAATATATCTGTACAGGCTTCCCTCCTCTGCCTAATGCCTGAAAGCTTGATAACAATTCCCATTTAAAAGACTCTTTTATTATGAATTTCTACATTTTCTATTTCTGGGTTTGAATTAATAGCTTATCCTTGCTTGAATTTATTGGAAAGCAAATACAGCATCCCATGAAATCATCCCAACTCAATTGCCCACATTTAACAGCAGGCTGCCCTAGAATGAATCATGAGTAAATGAGTTTAAACATTTTTTTAATGACTGTACTGTTTTAAGCTGACAGTGCAATATCATCTTTATTCCCCCATGGGACTACACCACTTTTAAGGCAAACAGCCTGATCTTTCATTTTGCTCTTCCCAGCATTTTTTGTTTAATGAAGATGATGAATTCATGACAGGCTGAGCCCCAACAAGATAAAACCAGTCCACAGTGAACTGTTCTTCTGCCAATAATTCAGTGAGAAACACTGGCATGGAGATGACTGAATTTATCTCTGGACCAATATAAACATGCACACCCAACAGCTCCATTTGAGGAGATACACACAGACATCTCCATCCCTTGTGGAGGCAAGACTGTTAAAGAAGCTCCAAAATGTGCTCCACATGAGGGAAGAAGCACCTGGCTTCATGGCTTCTTCATATTTAATGATGACCTGAACTACACTTTTTCCAGGAGGGAAAAAGCCCAAACTGATTTGAAGTATTTTTCACCTGATAATCCTCAAAAAGCTGAGTTTCTTAAGGTTTATTGCAATTATCTAACTCCATCTGAGCCCCCAGAAAGAGCTCAAACACCAAGATCACAGGAACATGCTTCACTGATCAGATAGATATCGTTATCTTCGCATGCAGGCTGAATTTGCAATTCAACCCTTGTGTCCTGCCAACCATTCCTGTTCTCAAACTTACAGAATTAGCAGTCAGGAGAAATGCAGAGAGTCTGAAAGAATTCTTTGGCTCATGAATAACACATGCCTGGTCTGTGACCAGGAGGCCAAAACCCATTGCAGGCTGACAGAGGTGACAAGTGATTTTGTCATATCCATGTGTTTAATCCAGCTCCTGAGAAGCCTGAGCACTTTTTTTCCTTGTGCCACAGAAGAAAAAAGGGAAGAAGCAGAACAGTAAGGAAGCATTTGCTATACATTCACCAGTAGAGAAGCCAAAGAAAGGGGGGAGAACATAGAAAAAGAAAATCCAGATACGCAGAACCTGAGCAGGCTGAACTACGTGTCTGAAAATACAGATAATGCCCTGTGTACTCCTCTCACCTGCCTTCCTCTTGTATCCTTCAGATTGTGTACACACATCCAGATAGGCTATAAATATTTAAGGTTAAAATTTAAAGTGTGTCATAATAATACAACAGATCTTGCAAGGAAGAAAAGACCTCACTAGCCCTGGAGCAGACTCCATCCTGTCATAAAAAGCCATGCTAACAGCTCACTTTGAAGGCTCACAATACCACTGGCAGTTATGTGGAGACAAAAAGGAACCAAAAATCACAATAAATTGTTTAATGACAGGCAACTGGGCCCCACAAAAGGCATCAAGACAGATTGTAACTGCAGGCTCTTCAGTAGCTGCACACAAACTGGCTTTTGTTTTGAAAGTGAATTTTACTGAACTGGAAGATTTAAAGAGACAAATTATTTCTCAAGCAGCAGGACAAGGAGAAATGAACTCCAGCTGTTTTGTGGGTAAGTAACCAAATTAAACTGGGAGTGTATTCCTTACATTTTTCCCCCATGGCTGAGAATTTCATAACCTACCTGTCCTCTGTGATTGCTCAAAATTTTCAGAATAAAACTAAAGCCACCTTACAGCCTCTGCATTTTAACTGGAAACCTAACATTGTAAATTCAGAGTTATAAAACCTGAAAATCTTTTGTCAAACTCAGAAGGAATTGGCCAAAAGACTTACAGAAGTGTTTCTTTTGAGGGAAGGTGACTTGCAGCAGCCATCATGACCATACAGTTCTCTGTGCAAACCCCCTCAGAACGAGGGGCCTTTAGACAAAATCCACAATAAGGATGTAAATCCTTCACACACAGAATTCACTTTGTTCCATAGTGAACAAAGAAATCAGGCCAGGACTGCAGAGGGGAGAAAAACATGCTGGTGTTCCTGTGCTGACACAATTATATAGTAGAAAAACTTCACCAAACATCTTGTGTGGTCTGTGGAGTGCACTGTAATTAACCTCACAAGCAACCAGAACAAAGGGCTCCCAAATGGGATAATGAGGAAACCACACACAATTACACATGGTCCAGGAAAGATACAGGTAAACTACTTTGTACTGCATTTTCCCCAGGACAAAGTGGCTTTTTCTGTGCTCTGGAAGGGCAGCAGATGTTCAGGGCTCAAAGATGTGAGAGACTCACTACAGCTCTGGAATAAACTATTGCACATCACTTGTGTCACACTGACACACACACTTAGTATGTGTAAAGTATGAAGCAATGCAAGAAAAGTCCTTCCCACAAAGGAAGAGTGAGCACAGCCCTTAAAGATGAGGGGTAACTCCTTAATTTGCAGTTACCCAACACAGCTTTGTAATGACAGAACAAAACAAAGAACAGTAGCAAAGGGCAGCTAGAAAATATCCATCAAAATTTTCACCCCTGCCAGTTATAATATATATTTTCCATAGTGAGCTTGCTGTGTTTTCCCAAAGAAATTCTTGTTTGCCCAAACAAATATTCTCACAGAACACTTCTGCTTTTAACAAGCATCTCCTTTGCCCTAACCTGGGCAAAGCTGCTTTTCTACTGAGGGTCTGCTCTGGACACCAAGGCTTCTGGGTNTTTGCTGTGTGTTTTCCCAAAGAAATTCTTGTTTGCCCAAACAAATATTCTCACAAAACACTTCTACTTTTAACAAGTATCTCCTAAAACCTGGGCAAAGCTTAACAGGCTTTCTGCTTTTCTACTGAGAGTCTGCTCTGGACACCAGGGCTTCTGGGCTGCCTTGTACAATTGCAAAGTGGGAAATTTAAGAGAACACTTAAGAGATCCAAATACCCAGTTACTTCCCCAAAGAGCAGTTCAATGATTTTCTGATGGGGGAAACCTCTCTCTCTCTCAGCAGAAATATAACAACTCTTTTTTACACCAAATACAGAGCTATTTGCAAGAGTCAAGGCATCCTGGTCATCAATTTTGTTTTCTTAACATCCCAGAAAGTTGTTTGAAACATTAATAAGATTTCTTAAAGGCAAGTTACAGTGCTGCCACATGTAGGATTAGAGGCTGGATTCATATTTTCCATCATATTCATATAACACTATGAATTAGGGAATGGGAAAGTGGGGAGAAGAAGAGAAAAAAATACTTCAAACATTTAAAAATTGCCTTCAGATTATTATTAACATTACTAATAAGACTCTTTAAAAAGGAAGTGAGTTAGAATAATTTTCATATTCACCAGGTAGATCTACACCACAAAACCTCAAGGCATCTGCATTTTGAGCAGAGTTTCCCCCAGAGTTTTAAAATGCAGTGGAAAGCATTGCTGTGTGTTTTGCAAAAAGGGAGGAAGCTCACTTGCAGAGTCCAGCCATATTCTGCATGTCATCACCTGCATTATCAGCAGCATTCTGAACTCAGCACAACCCAAATATCTGCTGGAGACAGTACCCACGAGTACCTGAGAGATAAAAACCTCTTGAGAAAGCACTGTAGGCCAGCAATTCCTCTTCAGCTCACAGAAATGAGCACATTTCCCTCCCAAGCACTCCTCTTTTAACACCTACAGAGCTGAAATTCGTCTCTTCTCTCTTTTCATAACATGGCAATGGTGCTGAGTGCTAATATTAGCTTTATGTTTGGTTAAAATTGCTGTACTTAAAAGCAACCCAGCTGAGCTGTATGTCTCAATGGAATTCACAGAACTTCCTCCCTGTATTTTGCAATCAAATTTCCCCCCTTTTCTTTTAAATTTAAAGCAAAAAGAAGCTCACATTTGCTCTTCTGAACTATTTCTACAAGGTTTGCACAGAATTTGAATTATATCCCCTTTTAATCTGCAGAACACTATTGCATGCCAAATTCTTAGTAAGAACAAATAAACACTAATGTTGTTGCAGGTAAGAATATAGAAGATCCTTTCACATAATGCAATAGAAGAGCAATCCTCCATTTTATAATCAAAGACTACATGAAAAATCATTTGAATGAAAGCAGGGTTGTTAAGTACAAAAGGTTATACAGCTTCTCTCATATTAGGACACCAGAGGAGTCCCTGAAAGAATTAATTCCTCTGTTATCTCATAGAGAATATCAACAGCTCAAATCCCCTTTCCACAGCACAGCAAGACCTGTGAATAGACACCACCACATTGATCAAGTTCAGGGCTGAGAATGGGCACAGAGCCTTGAAGAAATCCTGTCTGACAGCACCACACAAGAAGAGAAGAACAGTCTTTAACTCCCATTTCCTGTAATTTCTGGGGTAAATAATTAACCAGCAATGGAACATCCTGGGCTAAACTAATGGGATCAAGGGAAACAAACATTCTGGTTGTCATCATCACCTCCCTAAACATGCACATGGGTATTACCTACAGATATACCCTGTTCAAAATCCAAGCTATCATTTCTCATATATGCTCCTGTGAAAAATCCAGACATCTTATGAGCATAAAAGCCCTTAAACACTAGAAAATGATTCCTTGTGCAGATGAAGAGAACTGTTAGAGTACAAGGGTCTGTTCTTACCTTGGCACTGGCCAGGAAGCCCAGGGAGATGGCAACCCTGGCCCTGAGGTCTGGCCTGTCTTTGGGCCACACGTAGGACAGCATGGCACGGATGATCTTCCCAGCATCGATCTCCTTCAGCTGGGGAAGGACAAACACAGGCACTGTGTCACAAAGAGACTTGGCAAGGAAATATCTATAAATAAGAATGAATTTTATACATTAGGATCATTTCTGTATTTTATTTGATAGGAAGCAGACACTTAACAGAGAGTAGGACTGCCTAGGGACACTTCAAGCTGGAAGTTTTTAGGTTTATATCCATGACATGTCATTAAAATGCTCCATGTTCTCCAGAATGCAGGTCTGGCTGGTTGCAACTCAGAAAGCCACACAGAACAGAGAAAGCCACAACTCCCCATCTTAAAACACCTGACAGAACAAACAAACTGACCCTTCTTTTTTATCTCCTCAAGACTGTTGTAAAAAATTCAAAGGCTTACTACTTCTGTTTTGGAAGATGTTCTAGAAATAACAGGAGAGAAATGCAAAAAAAAAAATCAACAAATTAACAAAATAACTACAGCAAGAATAAAGCCTGAAAGGTCCACAATAACCCTCAATAGTTTGGGGAACATTCCCTGACACTGGATAATCAGGCTTCACAAGGCTAAAGATGTACATGGCCATGTGCTGGCTTAACTGATTCTATAAATTTTAACTCAATTCTTAAAATAGGTACTTCCCCAAATCTCAAATTTTGATCTAAGTAAGAGCACAATCCATTTTACAAGACAGCTTGAAAAACATTATTTTTCTATTTGGTTTTAAGTTTTGCTTTGGGATTATTTTTCTGTTGTTGGGTTTGGTAGCTGTATTTTTTACAGGAATGTAGGTTATTTTCCAGCTGGACAGATATCCATCACTGACACTTCTGATTATCCCACTGAACTCTCAAGCTAAATTATCTGCAGCTTAAACCACATTTGCTAATTGAGAACAAGAGGATGTGCAGCAACACAGAGCACAAGCATCAACAGCTCATTTTTCTGTGTTGGCTCCACTGGGGTTAACTTGAAAGACAGAAGTGTTATCTAAGACAGAAAGGAGGGCAGCAAGGGCAGCTAATCTCTCCCTTTCAGGCAATATTTTGTAGTGGGGAGGAGGGAGGGAAACAAAAAGTTAGTGTACACCTTTCAAAGATGACTCTTATGACAGAAGTCTGTAGGAAGGGGAAGTATTATAATAAATCTTACTGTTTGAGGATAAACCAAATTAGAAAAGAAATTCCCTGTTGAGGTCTGGGGTGAATAAGCAAGAAAGGAGAGGTCTGCTAAAAGGTAAAATTTCTGAGGCAACCAGGGAAGCCAATCCTATAAAGGTAAGCTTTTAAAAGCAACAGGAAATTCATCTCAGTTTTTCTGGTCACAGCTTCAAGCAAAGCCAAGGCATTTTGTCACCAACTGCAAATGTATTGGAACATTACACAGGATAAGCACATTTCAAAGTACTTTTAAAGAATGGATGTATGGAAGATTTGTCAGTGGAGAGAGGATGCAAAAGTGCCTCTGTTGTGTCCTACCCACTTAAAAGATGGAGCTATCTGCTGCAGCATATACATGAATCTTTCCATTTGAGCCAAGGATATGCATAAAATGCAGTTCAAACACGTGGAAAATATCTTTGATCACCACTTACAGGTTAAAAGGAAGTTAAAAAAATTGCTACCACATTAACACAAAAGATACAAAAGTGCAATCAGAGCAGTTCTAATTATATGTTGCTATTGGCTAGGCAGACTTTGCACAGAAAAGCTATTAAAAGGAACAAAATATACTGGCTGCAAACAAGGAATCTATTTCCTTTTTTCATGGCTCTGAACTGTGACAAAAGTAAATCCATTTAGAAAAAAGTCAGGAGGCAGCCACTCATTTGCCAAAGGCCTTGCAAAGGAACAAGAAGAAATATCAAAGGATGCAAAATGCACACATATTACATCAAAGTTTACCATGAAATAAATGTTACTCTTGTACAGAAACATGAGTTAAAAATTGTTTAAATATGCAAGTGGCAACATTAAGAATTAAAATTAGCAATCTGTTCAATGAATTCAGGCCCTTTTTTGATTCTCTGAGGTACGTAAGAAGGTTAAGAGATGAATTTATTTTACCTCATTTTAAATGGCAGTAATGTTTTGCATTTTCTTTCAAGGTCTATTTCTAGAGAAATGCATGGAATGGAAGGGAAAATATTATAAATCAAATACAGCAGGGAGCAAAGAAGGAAAGACATCTCCTCTTTTTGAATGCAGCACATTTTTAAAGCACACTATGCAATACTGAAGATTATTTGCAAAAGAATGACCACTGACCAACTTCCTGTCCCTTCTACCCATCCCATCCAGGTTCTGGACCTTTTAAAATCCCTAAAGGGGTGGGAAAAAAAGAAAGCCATAATTCCTCTTCACCATCTCCATGGTTATTGAGCACTGCAAGGCATCCACTGGGCTGACCCTGTCACTTGGGGGATAAAGCCTGTGCCAGGATGATGAGCTGTCAGAAGTGGGATGCAAGAAAGTGGTAGTTTGACTTGAATTTAAGCTGTCACTGCTGATGAAGAGAGAAAGACACAGTTCTGGCTCCCTGTCTGCTCCCTCAGGGAGCTCTATCATCCCTTTTATTGTACCAGCACAAGTTTTTTCCCCCTGCACAAAGTTATTCTCCCAACGACCACCAAAAAAGTCCCTAAAGCTGGTAAAGACCAGTTCTGATCTCAGAACTCAGCACAGCAGCCACTGCTGCAAGTAAAAGTTATTCTGGAATTTTAAAAAGTATAAGTTTCTCTAGTAGTTACATGTGAGATGAAGGTAATGTGCCCTTCACTCTGTGCTCAGCCCTAGGATTCAGTTCTGTACCTGCAGAAGCTGCTATAAAAGGGGCAATTTAAAATGTCACTCCCAAAGGCAGGATGAACAGCCTGGTTTGTCAGAAAAACTCTGGAATAGGGAAGGGTGTAATGGAGCTGACAGGTATCTCACCTGCAGTTCTCCTAAAAGTATAATCCTGGGGGAAAAATGAGGTAAATGGGGTGCCAGGTATTTTTACACACTGAATACAAGTGCAAGCATACATGAGATCCAGGAACTGCACTTGGAGCTGAAGAATATTCCCTTCCCTTCAGGTTTGCTGAGAAATTCCTGGCAAACCCAATGATACCCTGTTTTCTTCCACTCTTCACACATTTCACCTCTTCCACAGCTGGTTCTTGCTGCTTTCTCCTGGACAGCTGGTATTTGTTTAGTTAGACAACAGCCTTAACTGACCATGTCCTTTATTAACCACATTACAGCTGCATTTATTGGAATAAAGAAGTTAAGGCATTGATTTATACAGGAATAGCTGCAAGTAGAGGCTGAAGGGAGAATGCCAATGGAATTTTATACTGCCAGCAAATTTAAAAAATATCATCTGGCATCAAAATTTGTGGATAACATATTGCTAGTGAGTTTTAGCATTAAGCAACAGCCAACACCCCTTAAGGCTACTTGTGTTGTAGTAAACAGAACCTTCCATTTCCCTTCTGACCAGAGAAAAGCCTGGAATTTAAATATGTGAAACAGAGAAGGAGAATCAGTTAGGTTTGAGTCTGTTTTGCCCAGGAAATCTCTGAAAAGAGCTTACACCTGTTGCAAAGAGGGTTTTAAAATGAATCTGAAGTTAACATTACATGCAGAGCCACTGGTACCACTGACTGGAGACAGCCAATTATTTTGTTTCCCCCTGTGCCTCATGCAGAAAAGATCACAGATGTTTACTAAAACAAGCTGGCTACACCTCAGGTTATTATATTCCCTGTTACTATAGAACATAAAACTATAAACCTCCTGACTTCTGCCTGGAGCACAGGATTCAATGAGGGGACAATTCTCAGATGAAAACCTTAAGGTAAATTCTTCAATTTCTTTACAACTGAAGCTGTAGGAGAGACAGCCTCAGAACAGTTAAACCAGCAAAGCAGCTCTGAAAGACCTGGATTCTGAAACTGGAAATTCAGTTTGTCATCCATGTGGTCTTCAATAATTTCAGGGAAGATTCCACCCAAGTATGAACAAGTTACAACCATTCACACAGAATGATTCTGCAAATACCAAAGCATCAGAAAGAAGTGTGCCCAGGAAATGAGAAGATGCAAGTTCTGTACACTCAACAGCTTTGATTTGGCAATTTTAATCACACAGTTGATACTGTCCTGTTTTAACCATAAGTTTGCCTCATTTTCTGATTGTAATCATTTGGTCTAATAAAAGATCCTGCTTCTCCTCATACACCATCATCATTACTTTAATGTGCTTCCTGAATAGAAATACAGTCAAAATATACCAGATGTATTACCATTAATTCCAAGTAAAAATACACACAGTTTAATTGCTCCTCTCCCCTCCCCTTTCAAGTGTGATTTTACCACAATAACCCACGAGCTGATTTCTGCTATCCTGTCTGCCAAGTCACAGGGAAATATCAGTCACAAACAAGATCAACAAACCAGTGAATGACAAGAAAACAGATTTTCCATCCAAAGAATCTAATCCAGGCCAATTTCAAGGGAGTGTGTAACAGTAAAATGGTATTTTTAATAAAATAAATAAAGCCCTTCAACACCAGTATCATAAACATTTGGTGGTTTAAGAGCTAGCGAGTCTACATTGACAGTTTAACAGTATCAGCTAAAATATTTATATATCTACCAAGAGAATTTTGGACAAATTGTTGCTCAAGATCTTCAATTTTTAGGTTTAGTTTTTTTGGGGAAGCTGATAACATTTTTTATCTAAAAAGCAATAATAATTGAGCAAGTTTTACCCCTTCCTTTGGATCTGTGTGAAGCCCTCCACCAGCATGGCCATGCCAACACATCCTCTTCTCTATCAGCTGCCACCTGGGCAGGATCTGTGTGAAAATGAAAAGTCAATTTGCAAGAACATCAGGAAACAGGCACATAAAATCCAGCAGAAAGAAGTTTTGCCTCTCTCATCGTCAAACAGTTTAAACTTGTTTTAATAAAAGATCTCCCTCTTTAAACCTTGCCTTGGTTAAGAAAACAATAATAAAAAAGGGATATAATAATCCTAGCAGCAAAGAACATGTTCCAAGCAGCCAGGAGGGAAAGATAACAGATCCTTAAATATTGAAAATGAACTGAGGAACACAGAAAAAACCTTGAGGTTTTGGAGGATAACCACACTCAGGCACATTAATATGTAAAGTGGAACACATTTAAGCAATGCTCTTTCCATGTATGTAAGAATAACTTTACTTGAGGGCAAAATAAATAGATAAATCTGCTTCCCACTTGTCTTTCCTACCAGGATGGGAATGGGCACAAGTTATCCCATTCCAGTGCCCTGCTGCAATCCATGCAGAGGGGCAGTTTGGAAAAGAACCTGCTTGTTAAAAACAAATGCTCACTTCTCTTAGCATGTAGCCAAGATTCCCTGGAGAAAATTTCTGCACTTATTTATGCATGTAGATGTACTAAAAAATAACAACTCACCACCACCAGGCATTTCTCCAAGTTCAAAATGCCTGCCACAAACAATGGACCTGTTAAAGCTTTTCCAAAAAGAATCTGCTTTTTGTTTAAAAGATTTGCTGCATGTTGACAACTTCTAGGTTCAGGTTATGTAAAAGCTCATTTGCAATCTCATTTCATGTTTGTTGGTTGATAGCAGACCACAGGGTTTCTCAGATGAAAACATCACATTTCACATTGTAAAGAAAAACATTATAAAAACCCAATTTATGTAGATTTCATGCTTTGAAGTCACAATGACCCTCAAAAGATTTTAGCTACTTAAGTCAGTTATGAGTGGTTATTATTTTATAATTAAAAACAAAAAAGAAAAGCAAGACAAATACATTTCTCAGCTTCCTTCAAACAAGTGTGTTACTCAGCAATGTGTAATAATTCTTCCATAACAGGAAAAATTACATCTTCCCTGTGGTTGCACTGGTTTTAAGGGAAGCAGACCTCATAGGAGTCAAAACATCCTGGCACTCAGTTATGGAATATTCTACAGCTTATGCAGAATTTTGAAGGAATAAAACTCTACATATTGAAGGAAAACTTAAGAGTTTCCCACCTGCCTGTTCCTTATTCTCCTTATCTGGGTGTTTTCTGTGCTTAATAAATGAATCTAAATATCACCACACTTTTAAGAACTCTTTTTTCAAGTTATTGTGTTATCATTAGTTGGCAGAGATTCTATAAGACTTCAGAAATGTAAGTTCCCATTTACCTTCAGAACTGTAAACAGTGAAATTAAAAGAAATGAAAGTAACAGCAGTCAAAACTGAAAGATGCTCCAAGGGTTTAAGTTTCTCATGACCTGCAAGTTGGAAAAAACCAATTTATACCCACCTCTGAATGCTCCAATAATGGCCTTGAATAATTCCCTCCCAGATTGTGCCATGATCTTTGCCTGCAGACTGGTGGAATCTACAGAATAAAACAGGAGGGGAAAAAAAGAGAAATGAAAACAGTCATGCAGAACATGCACTTCACATTCAGAGAATATTCATCTAGTTTGTGTAAACAAGTGCAACATGAAAAGAAGGCAGATGGCTTTGTTTTTTAACAACTGACCACAGAAAAAGAAAATTGGTGGGGAGCAGCTGTAAAATAAATTACATTCACACATCAGAAATGCTCAGTGACAATGAAGTGAATTTCCCTTCCCTGAATCCCCACTCTCATCACTTTGTTTCTTCTGTACAACAAAAGCCCAGTTTTCCCTTTCCTCTCATTTTAATTTTCTCCCAGGTTGTCTTCAGAATTCTTTCAAACAGTCTTTTGTCCTGTTTTTCATTAAGCCATGTTATTTTTATGCTTATGGGCTCTGCCATTCCCAATTCCTCTTAGCTCAGCTCATGCCATGATTGTCTCCAGAAGGCAAAGCAAAGCCACAGCTTCTGCCTGGGAAGCACTGGGACTAGGAGAAAGTGCAAACAAGTTTTAGGTTATCAGGACACAATATATTCAATATTCACAGAGCCTTCAATGCCCCTTAACCTGTAACACACAGCTGGCACCATCTGCACCATGCTCTACATGTTACCTTGCAAAGCAATCCATGTTTTTATATTCTAAAGGACCAAAACATTTTCAAAGGACCATTTCTTTTCCTCAGAGGGACTGGCTGGCAGTGCTTCCCCGTGGCAAAACACAGGGACCTCTCCTGGCCAGCACTGATGGTGCCACATCAGCCCTGACACTCAATATTCAATCTTTCACTGCTCTGTTACAGTGTTAACCATACACCTCCCTCCATAGAACAATCACACCAAGAGCAAAAGAGCCAAAGAGCTGCTCACCAGCCCATGGCAAAGGACAAAGCAAAAGAAAAGAAAAAAAAAGGAACTTGATCATAAAAAAGGGTAATTTTAACCTTGACAAACAGCAGCACCATCATATATTTTATACCTTGCCTCAAACATCCTTTTCTTCCTACGACACATATCTCAAGTAATAATTGCATGAGTCATTTTAAAGAAAATTTAAACCATTTCTCCACAAGTCATCACATGGACCTGTTATTCCAAACATTTCCATTATATGACATTATACAGAGAAAGAGTAAACATCATAATTATACATTTTGCATTTAGTACAGCTAACTGGCCTGGGTGAACCATCCTGACACTTCTAAGACCTGGGTTAAACAAAGGAGTTGCATTTCTAAAGCATTTCCTTGTAGATGCACTCAAAACTCGACAGCTTTGTCTCAGCACAAAGGATTCCATCTAAAGCAAGACACTTTGCACAGGAATGATGACAGTGTCATACACAGAAAATATCATGGAAAAATTATAATGCTTCAGCAGCATTGGAAAGTAGCTAATTACTGTTTTCTAGAGTGTACCCACAGGACATGAGAAAAATGTTTTACTAAAAAATTATCTCTTTTGACCTCAAAGTTCTCAGAGTTCACTTCTGACTGAAATATGAAGGAAACAACATCACAGAAACAACTTCTACTGAAACACCAGCAGATTTGGTCTCAATTACTGCATTGGATAGATAGTCTGATTCCCTGACTGAAGCTATGAACTGTCATGGGGTTAAGTCAGCAAAAACATTGAAGGTTTTGCACAAGGTACACAAAAAAACCTGTTCTCATTTTCAGCCTTGAGCCTGGAAGCCTGGAGGTTTCAATCCTCTCTCAAGTTCCTGCTAAAAACAAATCTGAGCAAAGAAACAAAGAGTTAAACAAGGGGAACAATTTCCTTCACTGGTAATTCCTCTGACCATCACAGCACTGACAGCAAAACTGTCCAAATGAGAGGGGCTGAAGCTTTCCCTGCCACTCTCCTCACATGTGCAGGCAGGACTCCACTCTCCCTCACCAGGGCTCCCAAGAGCTTTAAGGCTACAAGGAAAAGCCATACTTGAATCTAATCAGAACACATAAAAGCAGCAGGTTATTGCTTTAAAGAACCAGGAGCAAGTCCTGCTTATTTTAGATTTTAAGAAATAATGCAGGGAGCTCAAATTCTGGCATTTCCTAACTCCTGAATGCCTGGCTCTGCACCATTATGTTCTTTAAATGTATTTTTGGATATGATTCTATAAACTCTAAAGGATGAAACAGATGTCTAGTACTGATTGCACATAAAAGTCATGTTGTTGAAGTGTCATGACTGTGGGTAGTAGTTTAAATACTACAAATGCAAACAAACAACAGGGATTAAACACATTTGTGCAAGGTCAAACCCACACTTAGAAGCTTCTTTCTGGAATATCATACGTTGTGTTCCAGACATGCTGTACTCATCTCATGGGGACTTTTTTTAGACTAACTCCAACAGAAAAGATAACTGAAGGTGAGATTCAGGTTTCTCTGCAGCATTTAAGTCCCACAGTTAATCCTGCTGAGTTTACAAGGCAAGAAAAGAAATTATGAGTAGGGAAGAGTGGACAAAAATGAGAGAAAAAGGTGAAAATATTCTGGTCTAAAGATAGGCTAAACTGTCACCAGTATGAACAACATAAACTTAACTGGAGCTACATTTAACAGTGGCCAATGTGCAACTGCTCTGGACACTTGGATGGATGTGTACAGAGCAAAAGGAGGGACCTTAGAGCTCATCCAGTGTCACCCCCTGCCACGGGCAGGGACATCACACCAGGCTGCTCCAAGCCCATCCAGCCTGGCCTTGGACACTTCCAGGGATGGAGCATCCTTCCTCACAGCAATTTTAGAAGTCCATTTTTATAGGCAGACATGGGATTGCTGCTCTGCCCAGCAGCAATGCCTCCTCCCTAAAGGGATTTTGAAAATTCAGGGAATTTCAAATAGCCCCTTCCAAAGCAGCTATTTGCCAGTGAGGATTGCTGACTGCCACACACTGTCCAGCTGCACCTTCAGAGTCCAGAGAATTTAGCAATGCAACAAACACATGAGATGTCTGGACAACAGACATCAGTGCCATTTTACAGAACAGACCAAGCTTCAGGTGAAAATAAAATAAAAAACTGAGGTAAAATATAAATAATNGTCCAGCTGCACCTTCAGAGTCCAGAGAATTTAGCAATGCAACAAACACATGAGATGTCTGGACAACAGACATCAGTGCCATTTTACAGACCAAGCTTCACGTGAAAATAAATAAATTAAAAACAGAGGTAAAATATAAATAAATGTAACAAAAATACCTGAAACTTCTCTTACAACCCCTTCCAGAGCAAGGGATATTATTAAGTTATGCAGAAGAACAAGCCCTTTATCTCTGGCAGCTGGAAGGGCAAGATAATGGAAGGGAAAAGTCTCTATTTTGTACCGTTACAGTCCTGGCCTTGGACACAGCCCTGCTTTCTACAACTGCCAAAGTTCTCCCCAAAAGAAACTCCTCAGTGTATTCCTTTGCTTACAAAGATTCCAAGCAAAATAATTATCCTTAGTTAAGGGCTGTTAAACCCTTGCAGTCAAATGCTATTTTCTTGCCACTTAGCTAATTTAACTAATTTTTAGATTAATTTAATTTCCATATTCACACTGAAAAGAACTTGCCATTTCTTTTCTTTTGGACACAGGCAAACTTCTACCAAAAAAACCAAAATAAAACAAAAAAACAAACCCACAAGTTTCCTAGGGAAAAAAAAAACCAACAGCAATTGTTCAGTTACTCCTCAATGTGCCAGTTCTGTACTCAGCAGAGATCCTAAATTCCAAACACAAGTTCTGACATGATGAACCCCTGCCTGCTCCAACCACAGGAGGGTGAACTGAAGGAGCTGTGCTTATGGAAATACAAACTGATCTCAATACCAAAAAAATGAGGCCTGATCCCAGTTCCACAATATTTATGAAACCTGGTTTTCCCCTCCATAGATGTAGCTCTTTTCCTCTCCAGGATACAAATGTTACATGCCTTAGTATTCAGAAAAGCAAGACTCTAATCAAAACTGAAAAATTTAAGTGTGAGGAGAAAAAAAGATTGGAATCTGTAATGCAACAGCACCCAAACAATTCAACTGTACATGACTCTCATGGTACTAAGTGCCATACAAAATATATATATTGTTTTAAAATACAACTAGCTACAATTAATTGTAAGCTTAAAAGAAATTACAATGGACATGAAACTCTGCAGACAGGAGACCAAGTACTACATGACTGCAAAAAGGACTAGAAGGAAGAGAGCCAAGTCTTTGAAATGAACTTTTTCAAAAAGAATTGTTACAACTTTGCTCTTCTGGTCATTTTACCAGAGCTTCCTTCCTTCTTTTAATCCCATTTTTCCTCAGGACCAAGTACTACATGACTGCAAAAAAAGGAGTAGAAGAAAGAAAGCCAAGTCTTTGAAATTAACTTTTTCAAAAAGAATAATTACAACTTTGCTCTTACAGTCATTTTACACAGGGCTTCTTCCTTCCTTCAATCCCATTTTTCCTCAGGAGTTAAGCTATGGCTTGAGCTGTAACAGGCACAGCTCTTGACTGCCACAAACCTCTGCCATTTGTGGAATTACATCAATTAAAGCAGAACTGTGGCTGTGCAGTTCACTCCCAATTAGGGTTTTACCCCAGCAGTGAGGAGCTCTGATGTAACTGTGCCACAGCAGAGTTACAGAGTGTCCCTCTGTAAAGTCCTCACTACCAGGACAACATATCTTCCTCTGTCAGCACATTTAATTAAATGTTTGAAAAACTGTGTCCCAAATTCTTGAAAAGCTTTATAACCAAAAAGTCAAGAACACTTAAGTTTGAGCCTCCTGTTAGAATTTTTGTTTAATAAAATAAATGTTCGTGCATTTCATGAATTCCAATTTTCAGCCAAATAGAGCTTGATGTAAAAGTGGAAATTCATTACCACACCATTAAAAAATGCATTCATTGACCACTTTCTAACACAAAAATGCCTAGAAACTAAAAAGCCAAAGAGATGAACACATACATATCCCACAGATGTAGTATTAGCTTTCAATTTCAGCAAATCTAGTGCAAATCCCCATTTAGTGACACGTGGCAATTAAAACTGATCAGCAGGGACTGGCATTTCTCACATGAAAATAAAGTCATTCAAAAGGAAAGCAGGAATATAATTAATACTTCCATTCATCACCATGATAACATTGCTGTTTGTTCCCTAACAGCTGAAATACGTCTCCAGGAACACCAGACAATACTGAGTATTCAGGTATTTAAATGTATGCAAATACATGGGTAAAATATTTCATCTGCATCGACATTGGCTCTCAGCCTCTTGCACAGGTTCCAAAAGTAAAATCTCCAAAATTTACTCTTTTCAGTCCTGCTCATCTCATCGAGTAACATAAAGTTGACTGTAGTCACTGACAGAATTCTGCCTGTCAGGAGAAACTAATCAAGGCCGGTGACAAAGAAAAGTTACTCATGAACAGCAGTAATCTGAGGGGATAAAAAAGTTTATTACCAAAGAGCATTACAAGCTGAGAGTCTATGAAAGTTCATTCGCTCACTCTTTGGGATACACTTCCTTAAACCACTTTGAAAAATGCACGTGAATTACTGAAAGCTGGACTTAGTCTGAGATAAAGTACTCAATATTTTACTTGCAATAAAAAATAATTCACTAGGACATATTACAGCCTTCCACAGCTGACAGAAAGCGTTCCAACTCCAACTCCCTTTCCGCACACAGCGGCAGAATTCGCTGCCAGCACAAGTTACTCACTACACACGCACTCCGCATCCGTTCAAAGACTCTGAGGGTTTTAACGCTTGTCCCCAAAGAGACCCCACGACACCTCTGGCCTCTCTGCACGAGTGTCCCCGAGGGTCCCGGCCTCCAGGAGCCCCCGGTCCCCCCCGCGTCCCCCGGGGGGGCGGGCAACGATACCGGCAAGGCAAGGACGAACCGGGCGGTACTCGCAGAGCCGGCGGAACAGCGCTGCGGGCACCGGCGCCCTCCCAGCCCCTCACCGCCCGCCCCTCAGCTCTCTCAGCCCCCGGCGCCCCCTCAGGGCCTCGCCGCCCACCCGCCCGTCCCGGCGCCCTTACACACCTGTGCGACCCCCGGGACGGCTCGGACGTATCGCCGCCCGCTCCCCACCGTCCCCCCGGAGAAGCAAGCGACGGCGGCGGCGGGCGGCGGGCGCAGCAGGGCCAGGGCGAGCAGCAGCCGCCGCTTGCGGGAGGCTGCGGCCGCCAGGCCCCGCGGTGCCCCCAGCACCGCCATCTTGCGAGGGCCGGGGCGCAGAGGATTGTGGGACGGCGGCGGACCCGCGGGCGGGGCGGGGACCGGAGGGGAGGGGAGGGTCTGGCCGCCCTGAGGGGAAGGTGGCGCGTGTCCGGAACCGATTTCAAAACTGCTCTCAGAAGTATCGTGGTGGACAGGGAGGGCCTTACCTGGGCTTCCCCCTGGCATTCTGTGAGGGGGGCTGCTCTCCGCTATTGTGCCCCGAATGGGCAGCTTTGAGCACCACCAAAACACTCTGACCCGGGCTGCCCTGAGCCCCACCATGATGCCCAGCCACGGGCAGCCCTCAGCCTCACCCCGGTGCCCAGGGAGGGGCAGCCCTCAGCCCCACCGTGCCACT
>VWYE01017483.1:17414-33204 GCA_013398995.1 Alaudala cheleensis | reverse complement strand
AAATAAGACTGGTTTTGTTGGAAATGAAGCATTAAAACTTCAGTACTCCAGGAGTTCATTCCACAACAGCACTAACAGGCTGCCAAATTAATATTCCACAGATTCCATGGGCTGAGAAAAAAAACCTGCCAAGGAGGAATTCAGGAAACTCAAGTAGTGTGCAGTGATTCAAACCTAGTTTGGGAGTTTGGGAAGGGAGGAAAGGGAGGAAAAGTCTAAAATCCTGAATTTAAAAAAACAAAAAAAAGAAAAAAAAAGAAGAACACAAAAGAAGGGGAAGCTTTGAACTGGTACACACTGTTCACACCTATATTTCAAGTTTGGAAACGCATATTTTCAAGCAGCAATACAAAAAAGTATCCATGAAGAATGCATAATCTCTGAAAAAATTATGAAAACATCCCTGCTACCATTACATTTCTAAATACAAAACTGGACTACCATATTGTTGCTTCTGTGTAGCGAGAGAAGTTCATTTTCAAAACAGATAAAATTCAGTCTTTAGGTGTGAATGGTATGAATGACAGTCTCTTTTTTTTTGTTTTTTTTGTTTGTTTTTTTTGTTTTTTTCAATTTCTTAGTTGTTTTAGGATCCTTAAGCATGCAAGCCTCGGAGAGGAAGGCCCCACCAGGGCAGGGTTGGCTTTATGACATCCAGTTTAGGACAGAGCTGGGAAAGCCTCTGGGTCATCTACGTCAGGAGCAGAAGCACTTGACTGCAAAAGAAACATCACAGAGTTATTGCCTTGAGGCAGAGCTGGCAGCACTTGGGGATGGAGAAATTATTACCAAAAAAACCCTTTTTAAATTTATTCCAACATTTACAAAGCCTCCCATTCTGTTTTTTTATTTTTTTTTAATCCAAGCTATTCTTGCTATGCTGTTTTATTTTAATCCAATAGAGGAATTTGGAGGCAAATTGATGTTTGCACATCATGATTGCAAAATTTTAAAGAGGTTCAGAATGGTTGGAAGGAACCTTAAAAAAACCCAAGGAATTCCAACCTCCTGCCATGGGCAGATCCTTCCCTGTGGACCAATCCTTACTGAGGGACACAACTGAAATGGTAAATAAAAGGCCCTGTCTGGAGCACAATTTGAGTTGTTCATGTTTGATTTTTTTTCCCACTCAAAGCAGATGTTGATAAAGGTGATTTTTGTGCCCAATTTTTAGCCCTAAGGATTCATGCATCAGCCAAGGATCTCCTCAGTAGTTTCCAACAGAGTTTTTTTTTTAAAGGCTCTGCACCACATCTAAAACCCAGAGCAGAAATTCGGAATTTCATACTCCTCACTTGGTCCTTGGAGAAGAATGGGAAGAGCCATGATTTATAATTTATCCTGCCATGATATTAATTTCTCAAGAAATAGATTTTAACCCAGAGTTGCATCAACACCTGTAGCTGCAGAGTCTCTGCCTTGTCTAAGACTCCACAAACCAGAATTAAAAAGTAAAGCTGGGTTTAAGCTCCAGGCTCAGCTTCTGCAGCTGCTCAGCACACAGGAGCAGAGAGAGCCATGGAAAGGAGGGAAGCTGTGGGAATGCAGAGCTCACCCACCTGGTTGGGCGTGTGGATCACATCAAACTCCTTCACCAACTGCAAGGAAACAAAGGCAACACCAAGTCAGGAAATGCAGGAAAGCCTGGAATTACTTGAAGAGTATCAGTGAAACAATTAAACCACCACTGTTTCATTTCAATTCCTTCAAATATTCTGATATTGCTGTCAGGACAGTGTTTCCCAACTAATAAACTAAAATTTGTGGAATCTGTGTCTGCTGGAAGGGACAAAACCCAGCAAACCTGTGTGAGGAGAACCACAGCACTCAGACTGAGCTCATTTTCCAATCAGTAACAATTTGATTGATGCCTTTAAAGGAAGTGATTCACAGCAAATCAAATCCTCACTGTAGTGCTTCAACTTCACATATTCTCACCCAAACCCCATGCAGTGTTTTTCCAGGGTATTCCATTGGTGCTTTAGCACCAAAGAAGGGGAAAAACATGACTGGTGGCTAGAGAAAAACCCAGTAAGAGCCCAGTTTCCAGCTGGAAAATGTGAGTTGCTCAGGTTGAAGAGCTGCCATGCAGCTGTACAAGCAGCTCACAGTGCACACTGAGTGTCCTGGCTGGGGCTGGAAATACCCAACCCAGCACTTGTGGTTCTGCTCTGGCACCAGCTGAGGCAGCTCAGGGTACATCCACACCTGCCCACAACTGGGAAGTCATTTTTAAGGCTGAGACACAAAAACAGGCACTTTTTAAAAATTTAAAAAAAATTTTTGGTGTTTGATGACAACTCAAATATTCCCCCTTTTGTCCTAACAACCTGGATTGAAACAAGCTTTGCAGAGAGGGAGTTTCACTTGGGTTTCAAACGTGCTGTTTGCTGTCAGGGCAAAAGGGAGGGGAGGAAGAAGGGAGATCCCAGCAGGAGTGAAGGGGATGGGAACTGGGGGTGAGAGCTGGGGGTGGGAGCCAGGGACAGAATCCAGGAGTTGGGAGTGAGAGCAGGGGATGGGAGCTGGGGATGAGCTGGGAGTGGAGAGCTGCAGATGGGAACAGGGGACAGGAGCCAGGGATGGGATCCAGGAGCTGGGAGTGAGAGCAGGGGATGGGAGCAGGGAGTGAGAGCAGGAGATGGGAGCCAGGGATGGGAGATGGGAGTGAGAGCAGGGAACGGGAGCCGGGGATGGGATCCAGGAGCTGGGGGTGAGAGCAGGGGATGGGAACAGGGGACAGGAGCTGGGAGTGGGATCAGGGGACAGGATCCAGGAGCTGGGAGTGNCCCTGCCCCCGCGGCCGGGGCGGCCCAGGTCTCCAAAGTTGATCTCCAGCTGGGACGTGATGTCGTTGGCCGGCTTGCGGAAGTGGTGATCCATCACCGAGTCCTCAGCGTGGGCCTGCAGGGGGGAGCAGTCCTGCATCAGCCAGGGAACAGCACCCACACCCCCTCCCGGGCACCCTGAGCTGGGCTNGGGGGGAGCAGTCCTGCATCAGCCAGGGAACAGCACCCACACCCCCTCCTGGGCACCCTGAGCTGGGCTGCAGCACAGCCCCGACCACACAGCCCCACTGAACCCCACAATCCATCCCCTGGAGAGACTCGGGATTCCTTAGCAACCAAAGGGTTTTGCCTTTGCAAGATAATTCCGAGTTCACACAATCACTGAGGTTGGAAGAGTCCTCCTGGTGACCTTATCACTCTCTGGTGACCTTCTCACTCTCCACAACTCCCTAAAGGTGGCTGTACTCAGCTGGGGTTGGGCTCTTTCTCCAGACAGTACTGACAGAACCACTGACACCTTTATCACCTTTCCGTAAGAAACTTTTCCTAATTTCCAACCTAAATTTCCCAAGCTGTGCCAAGGGAAATACAGGTTGGAAATTAGGGAAAAGTTTCTGACAGAAAGGGTGATAAAGTACTGGAATGTTCTGCCCAGGGAGCTGGTGGAGTCACCATCCCTGGATGTGTTTAAAAACAGCCTGGGTGTGGCACTGGGTGCCAGCGTTTATTGAGGTGTTGGGGCTGGGATGGACTCGATGATTTTGGAGGTCTTTTCCAACCCTGTGGTTCTGTGATTGAGCCCAACCTGGGCCCAATCCCCACCCTGTCACGAGCCCAGTCCTTCCCTGGACAGCCCAAACCTCCCTGGACAGCTCCTTCCAATGCCTGACCACCCTTTCCATGGAGAAATCCTTCCCAAAATTCCATCAGAGTAACATGTCCTTATCCCAGAGCAGACTGTACAGAATCTCATGTTGTAGCAATTCTCATTTTGTGTCCTGGTTCCATCAATTCCTTCCATCCTTTTACCACTCTCAGTCACTCACCCTTATTTTGCTCCCTGAGGATTTACACTTGATTTGCTTTAGCCCTTGATAAACACTTTAAACTGAGAACCCCTCACTGCTCTGCACTCACTGTGACAGCAAATGAGGCACAAAAAGCTCAAACACAAGGAACTGAGGGATTTAAACAAAACCAGTCTCACCAGTGACACTGGGAAATGTGGATCTCAGCACCTTGGCCATGATATTCCCTTACTGATTTGCTCCCAGTGCATTTGGTGGAAGTCATTTGGAGGAGCAAGGGATGCTCCCAGGAGTCACCAACACCATCAATGTTGTTATTCAGCACCTTGGGAAACTTCAGTCCCACACTGAACCCACCAGGTGTTTTTAAAGCAATTATTTCTATTTCACACCAATATTTTTTCCATGTGCAAGCCAATTTTTGGCATCCAGGATAATATCAAAAAATATGGAAAAACCTGCCTATTCCAGTGTTTTGGAAACATGACAACATCCAACACTTCCCTTCTCTCCAAGCCCCCAACTCCTGGCACAGCAATTCCCTGCTTTTCCTACACCAATGTGCAGGCTCAAGCTTCCCAGCTCCAGCTGACTGTCCTGCTGTAGTTCCACAACGTTCCCACTTCCAAAGGCAGCACAGCGTGCAATTAACCCCTGTACTCTTTAATTACCATTTGTGGAGCCTTCACAGGGCTGCCAGGGGATGGAGAGGTCTGGAGTCCAGGGATTCCATGGGTCTTTCCCAATATCCCATCTATCCTTGTCCTCTCCTTCCATTCCCAATTGGATTAAAAATACCCTTCCATGCTGCTTTATTCCCAACACATCCCACTGGGATGTATCCCAAAGAAGAGCTGGTCTCTGCTCCACTCCTGATTTTATTCATTTCACTGCACACCCTTCCCTTGGGAATCTCTTTGGCAAACTTGGAAATTTCACACCCAAGGAAAAGTCATTTTTCTTTGTTGAGACAAAAAAAAAAAAATTCCATGCCTCAGCCTGACATGGCACCACTCAAACCTGACACCAACACTCTGTAAAACACTACATAACACCTTAGAGGTGTTTTAAACTCCTTCCTTACTATTTCACTTTTTATCTACAGGTTTTATCACTGCAGGGTACTGAGATAGTGATAATTCCCTTTTCTGAGTGGTGGGATCAGTGGATTTATACAGTATTTTTGTGCATTTCCATCCCTGTGCTGTTTTTATTTACAAAACAAATCACTACTGTTTACCAAAAATCACTGTATTCTCACAACTTGATTTTGGTATAACCAAGATGTTCCACAGTGGAACCAAATGGTTCCACTGAGCCAAGAAATTGCAAATTCCCTTTGTAACCTGATGATTTCTCTATCCAAAATAATTAAAGCTCTTTTAAAACTCCAACAAAAGACTTGGCACGTTCTCCTCAGCCTGTTCCATCACCTGGGTGAGAAGCCAGACATCCTGAACATGAAATTTCTATGTATTGGTGACTCAACAGTGCTCTGATTTAACAACTGCTCACTTCTTGAAATCAGGGCTGCACTTAAGGGTCTTGGGGAAGGCTGTCAAAAATGCAGAACAAACTACCAAGAGAGCCAAAGCAGACAGGGATGGAAAAACAGCAGCAACAAAAAAATAAGAGCAAAAATAAAAAATGATAAGGTTTTTTAAGAAGCTTTTATGATGAGGTTTGAAATGAGCAGGATGAGCAGCAAGGGGACTAAAACCACACTGGGTGCTGGATAGGGCACAGTGGGACAGCAGGCATGGACAGAAAAGCTCCAAGTTGAGTAAAATTCTCTGTTTTGGTGAGTTTTGAATGTCCAAACATGAGCTGATGTTAACATCAAGCACCTCCAGTGAGAGGAAGGATCAGCACCTCACTGCAATCCAGACTGCCCTGCATCTCTGTCCTTGCCTGGTGACAGCTGTGTGCCCACAGCAGAGTGACACAAAGGAACAGAGGGAGAAAACAAAAGCAAGAGATGAGACTCATGCAGGAACAACAGGTAATGAGGTCACAGGAGCTGCTGGGGACAGATGGCACCGAGCACAGGGACAGCAGAGGCAGCAGCTGGGCAAGAGGCAGGGACAGCACAGCAGGCATGGGACAAGTGTGCTGACAAAAAAATGATAAAATGGACACCAGGAAAAAAAAACTCAGATGGACACCAGGAAAAAAAAAGTTCAGATGGATGGATACCAGCAAAAAAAGCTCAGAGGGACACCAAAAACAAGCTCAGGTGGATGGACACCAGCAAAAAACAAGCCCAGGTGGACACCAAGAAAAGAACAAGCTCAGGTGGATGGACACCAAAATCAAGCCCAGGTGGATGGACACCAGGAAGCTGCCCAGGAGCTGGGATGTTTGGATCACTGGTCATGGAAATCCTCCTGCAGAGCCTTCATTCAAGAGTCATTCCTCCCACCTTGGAGGAGCTGAATTCTTCTTTTCCTAACACATTTCCTGATCTCCCACTGCAGCCTCCTTTAAGGAAGGGGTTGGATGAGTGAGGAGGTTTGAAGAGGCACAGCAGGGACAGAGATCTGCTGGGTATCAGTTTTTCCAGGAGTCCTGGATGCCACTTTTGGGATAAATTCTAGGATTTGTCCACAAGTTCCTGTTTTTTGCAGGAATTGAAGACCCAAGCCACTAAAACAGCTACAGAGGAAGGGGATCCCTGTTTTCTGGCATTTCCCCATGTCCTGGCAGGAGGCTCAGTGGAGCAGGGCTGCTGATGATTTCAGATTAAAGCAGCAGGAATGGGAGACACAACTGAGAGTTCAGTGTCCCAGTACCTGCAGAGGAATTGGGGAAAAGAGACAAGGCAGGGCCAAGCACTGCAGCCCTCAGGGAGCAGGACAAGCAGGAGGAAAGGGAGGACAGCTCCTTCCCAAGACTGAGGGAGATGAGCAGCATCAGATCCTCACTGTCCTTTTCCCCAGATTCCTGGGGCATTCTCCAAGTTGTCCAGCTCCAGGAATGCAGGTGCTCACCACAGTCCTTCACATTTCTGAGAGATCTATTGGGGCACAGAGTGTCCTTCAGCCATAAGAGTACAGGAGATTTGGGGCTGGAAACCAGAATTTACCTAAATCCCTTCCACACATCATCTCCCTCCTCACCAATAAGGATCAGAGAAACCTTAATTTCTTGATTCCTAAGTAAATCCAGGAGGACAAAGAGAGCAAACAGCAGGTGATTGGTGGCTTTTGAAAATATTTTGCCTTCTAAAGCTGCTCACAAAGGAGCTGCAGTGGAAGCTGTGCTAAGGCCTGTATTATGGAGCTATTCTCTATAATCCTGAGAGAAAATCCCCACACTGCTTCCCATGGGATCAGGGAACAATGCAGAAGGGACATGGGGAGACACATCTGCTGCATGTACAACAAAGCAGCCTAAAAGCAGCTCCATTTAAAGGCACATTTTTTTAATACCTCACTTTCATGCTCACGCAGCAAGAGGCTGTTACCTTCTTATGTGATGGTGCTAAAAATACCCCACTTGTTTATTTGAGAAGTTCACCTCTTAAATAGAACAATCTACTAATTATGTCAGGTCTTGCATGGGAGTAATTTGATTATTCACAGATTTCGTTCAGATCCTTTTATTTGTTATTGGGTTTTGCCTTTTTTTTTTTTAACTGATTCAGTTTTCAAATGGAAAACAGAGTCTGGATCTTTCTGGCCTCTACATTTCTCATCATCACAGATGTCCATGTGTTAAAAAAGAGCCCTCAGATGAGCAAATGTCTCTGATAATTCTGATTCAGAGAGACTGAGGGAATTTGGAGAACTACAAGTTTATAAACCTTGGTAAAGCACATAAATACTTGTGTTCAATGCATTCTTTCAGCACACAGCAACATGAAATGTAACTCAAATTCACTCTTCTTTCAGAGGAAGCAGCATTTAATGAACACTTCAGTGGACAGCTCAGAGGAGACACAGCCATGCAATCACTTCCAGAACTGAACTACCCCACACAGCAAGAAAACTGCCTGATTTGTGACCAAAAACTCACTGTGAGTTCAATCAGAACAGAAATGGAGCTTCCACTGGAACACTGAGCAGTGCCCCCCTCCCTGGATTATATTCATCCCAAGATAAAAACTGGCAAGGAGTGAAAAAGCAGGAAAAAGCATGTTTTAGGAGAGCAGCCACTTGAAAGGACTCAGCACCATCAGGATACAGAGTTACAGCCACCAATCTCTGAAGTGAGCTACTTAAACATATTACAGAGTGTTGGAAACAAAGATTAAACCTAAAGATTAGCACAGCCCTGCATTACAAAACCAGAGCTCCCAGCACTTGTGCATCTCTCCCCTTGCCACTCTTGGAACAGAATAATCAACATTATGCAATGCCTGAAAGGAGAAACTACACACTGAAAACAATTCTGCAGCAGCTCTGCTGGGTGTCACTGGAGCACATAAATCACTGCCAGTGCCTCCCCAAGAGCTTGGCTGTGTCACAGCACTCACGAGGAGACACCCACGCCTCACATCTGAGATGCACAGTTTGGGTTTGAGGTCTCTGAGGCATGACCAGCCCTCCCTCAAAGCTGGCATCACTCAGCAAGCACTGGGTACTGCAGAACACATGCTAAACAACACAAGTTGCCTTTTTTAAAAAGCAGACTTGACAACATTCCCCCAAAACTCTCAGCAAGAGGCAGCTCTCCCAAACCTGAGGGCACAGCTCAGCTCCCAAACCCAGCCACAGCCAGAATGGCCACTTGTGCCACTGCAGAAATCCAATTTTGCTGATATCATGTTGCTCAAATGAACAAGAATCAAGTTCAAATTTTTAAAAAAATGCTGTTCCCACTTTCTGAACTTCCAACTCCAGGTCAGCATCTCCCAGAACGGAGCTTCCACCCTAAAAAATGCTCCTCAACAACAGATCCTGGCCAAAGTGGGCACTGCAAGCATGGAAAAGAAAGGCACTTTACCTCCTCACTCTTTGACTTGTGCAGCACAAATCCTTTTTTCCATTGCCCATCAGCTCCCTCGTTGGGTTTGCGGATGTTGAACTCGACTTTGGCGCGGTCCTTGCTTTGGATGGCTTTCCACTCATCCAGGGTCATCTCCTTGGGGCCTTCCTCCTTCACCTCCTCAACCTCGTTCTCTCTGTGGGGAATCCATGGAGACTCTGATCACAACCAAGGATTTACACTCTGGGTACAATTTCAAAGTCATCTACTGGCCAGTATCAGGTTGAACTTTGTCAAGAGGTGGAAATATGAACACTCGCTTCCACCACAGGAAAATTCATCTCCTTCAGAGGGAGTGCCAAAAAAATGACACCCAGCCACCTCTGAGCACAGCAAAATGTTCAGATTAAAACTGATCCATCTCCACATTTCTGTCAATTTTAGTTCCAAATCTGAAAGCCTAATTTCTGTCATGACTTGTTTGGAGCTCCTCCCCCCGCCTTTTTGAAATACATCCCTCATAAACATTCAAGTCAAGGCAGTGAGAGCTCTTTCTTCCCACATTTTTCAAGCTTTTTAGTATTTTAAAAACCAGAATTAAAGCAGCTTTGGATAATTTGCTTCCTTTGTTGAACCAAAGACAATTATTCAAGCAAGTTTTGCTTCCAGCTAATTTGAAAAAATAACAGCACACACTTATTTTGTGAGATACAGCACCTCTGCTCATGCCAAAGGCTATTTTTTAAGTAAAACACACAACCACTGTGCTCAGTAGCAGATCACATTCCAGCTACTGGAAGCCTCTGGTCATTGTTCAGTGTGTTTGTGCAACTGAATTTCTGATTTATAGGAAACCAGTGCTGGGTATGTGCAGCAAAAAGATCATGAAAGCCTCAATTCCAAAGGTTTTCATTTGGTAGCCATTAATTGTGAACAACAATGCAAAGGTTTTATGTTGAAATTACTGTATTTCAACTTTTTCTGAATGTGCAGGATGAGAGAATGATTTTTGACATGGGATGTGATCAGAATTTTGTTGAAGGCAAAGATTTTGCTGTAGTAAATGATCCTACAGTTCTGCTGAAACACTGAGGGCAAAGAGCCACAGAAAACCAGACAATTAAAAAGTTACCCACGTGGAGATGCTTTTGTATATAAAGTTTTTAGAGAGGCAATCAAGCCAAAGCAAACACATCAGGAATCATTAGGACAAGTATTTCAAAATTCTGTTTGCCATTTTTTTGAGTCCTCTACAAAGCCCCCTCCTCATTAAAATACAACATTAATCACACGAGGCTACTATAAAAAATTGTATCATATTTTTACATCAACTCAGTATCAGCAAGGCTCCTTCTGCCTCTCTGGTTACTCTTTCATTCATGCAGCCCCTGGTTCCTGCTGTAACAGTGTCCAAGTGAGATGGGCAGAGATCCAGGGAACTCTGAAAACTGCCTGGAGAATGAAAGATACAACCTTTCTCCTACAGCTCAGCTACACAGTCTCCAAGGCTGTTTTGAGAGTTTAAAAAGTTGCCTTCCACTGGCATTTCAAACACCATTTGCTGGGTGCTTCTACCTAGTCTGAGCACAGACTGCTTTTGGGTTTGGAAGCTGGAGCTGCAATCCCAAGACCCAAAGTGATTAGAAGTGATTATCAATAAATACATCTGAAAGAGCCTGCAAGATACCAAAGAATGGTTCAAAGACAACAATTTCCAGACACGAGGTTATTATGGAGACTCATTCAGCAGCACTGTCGATCATCTCCTGCTAATCTGAGTTTGGCCAGATGTGGGAATGAACAGCAGAGGTCCAAGGCAATGCAGCAGCACCTCTGCAGCAAGGCAGGAGCAGGGAGAGGGGTGCTACTCACTTATTTTCAGAATCAGCAGGCGGATGCTCCTCTCCCTCCGGCGTTTCCTCAGTTACAGCTGACTGATCCAATTCACTGCAATTACATAACAGTGGGACTTGGGGCTTTTTTACAACTTCATCCCTCTTTAGAGCTATGGAAGATTAACAATCAAGATCTGTGCTGGATTTACTGTTCCAATAAGGATTGGTGCTCTCTGTGCCTTTTAAATTCTGTGCTTTTCACTTAACTAATGGTTTTCCTCAATGCTTCCTATGGCCCCTCCTGAAAGGCTCCTGCTGTCCCTTCCAACATAAAATGGGTTTGGGCATTAAAAATAGATTTTGATGGGACAGCTGAATTTTTGTAAGACAGAATGCATGCTCCTCCTGATCAAAATTTACTAAAAACAGAACAGTTTCATTTTAACACAGAATTGTTACAAAACCAGCACAAGACCTCCCCCAAACTTCCCCAAAATTCTGCCTGAACAGCTAAGCTACAAGAAATCGCTGCCGTTTTAAACTCCACAAAAATCACAGGGATCAAAGGCAAAAAGGCAGCTAAGCCTGGGTGTTCTGCAGGCCATAATTAGGGCTGATGAACACAGTGCTAATAGCTCTGTGAGCAATGAGAGGTTACTAACGTGAGCTCATCTTTGACAGTTCCCCAGTTGTGCGATCCGCTGCCGCCGCGCTTGTCCTCGTGCTTCAGGCCGCTGAAATGTGAATGTGAAACAGAACTAACAAAACTGAGTTAACATTATAGTGTCCAGACACAGCAGTTCCAAAGATCAATGGGAAATAGGGAAAGGGGGGGTCAGAGTGGCAGGGAGGAGGCGGGAGGAGGTGAGACTCACGCTCGGTCGCTGCCGCTGTGTCTGTCGAATTCCCGCTTGCCGCGGGAGTCGAAGCCGTCCCCTCGGCCCATCCCGCGGCCACGGCCGCGGCCCCGGCCCAGCCCTCCACGGCCACGCATGGGTCTCTCCAGGATGGGTCTGCCACGGGACACACACAGAACTCAGGGATGCACTCCAAAAACAGACAGCACTTCATGGGCTTGTCCTCTCTGAGGGGTTTATTTACTTGGACAGTTGCTGTTTGTAAGCTGTGTCAAGCGATTCGCCTCCAAAAATGTACAGCGTTTTCTTTGAGAACTTTATTTACTTGTTTTTTTCTTTGGTAATTAGTTTGTAGCTGCGTTCAGGCTCTAATTTCAAAAAAGTCACTCCCTCACCCCTGGAAGTGTCCAAGGCCAGGTTGGAACGGCTCAGAGTAACCTGCGATATAGTTGGAAGGGCTCGGAGTAACCTGGGATGTAGTGGAAGGTGTCCCTGCCTGTGGTATGGGGTGGAATCAGATCACCTTTAAGGTCCCTTCCAACCCAAACTGTTCTGTGGCTCCAGGATTTTAGAATATGGAAATAAATACTCAGGATTGTTGTTTGTTTGCATCTTCTGGCATTAATTCCAAAATTTCATCTTTGTGCTATGTTACACAATTAATTGATGCTAAAACTTCAACTAAACTCACTTTTATCCAACTTACTTTTAAAAGGATTTTAACTGTGCAACTAAAACTTGAATATTTGAACATTACTCAGATTCTGGCTGCCCCACAATAATCCAGACAGTTTAAATTTCGTGTAGATCTATCTAAGAGGGCTTCAGCACTTCCAGGTCTGAAACCATTGCAGCCAAGGTGCAAACACCTACATGGACAAACTTCAGCTGGCTTTCATTCACAGCTGTAACAGCAAACAAATCTCATCCTGCAGGAAAGAGCTATGCTTGGGTTCCCTTCCTGAGCTATCTGCTATAGAGAATTATGGTGAATATCTTGATTTGAGCCATAATTCAGTTACATCTAAGAACCTGTTCAAGCAGATCTGAGCTACAGGCCCAGCCTAAAGCTTGACTTAAGTCTGCAAACAAAACCATGGAAAAGGGAAGCGTTACTTAAGGAATTTAATCCTGATTCAATCAGCTTTTTTCACCTGAGCAGCAGAAGGTGGGACAAAGCTAGGAAAGCAGTTGATGGCCAAGACAAGACCCTTACTTATCCACGGAGAACTCTCCAGCCTCGCCCTTGTCCTCGGCGGGTTTCTCGAAGCGGCGCTCGCGCGGGGGCCGTCGCTCGGGTCTCCTGTCGATGGGTTTGCCTTCGCCCTGCTGCTGCTGCTGCTGCTGCTGCTGATCAGGCCTCCTGCCAATCCTCCTTATCCCTGCAACATCAGGCAGACACATCAACGGAATGCGCAGTGCTCTGGGACAGATACCGACCCCCCCCAGCAAACAGGAGAGGAAAGGAGTTTTGTTTCTGTATAAACCGAGCAACTCCTCTTTCACCTGACTCTTCTCAGCCAGGATTTCACACTGTGTTTGTCTGAAAACTTAAGTAAGTTTTCATTTCTCTGCTGAAATGACAGGGTCAACAGAGCAAAGATCAATGTAAGCAAGAGTTTATGACTATTTTTTATTCCTCTGAAAGGCGCTTTTCAGGTAAAACAAGTGGGTTTTATTTGAAGAACACCCAAATGAAGTGAGCATCACCTCACTGGCCCTAAGTCAGTCAATCCTGTGCTCCCTAAGACACCCATCCTGTGCTGCTCTGACAGCTGGGCTCCATGATCTTGGAGGTGTTTTCCAACCTGAGTGATTCCTGTTTTTGGAAACTCCTCTGGGCAGCAGTGCCAGCACCTGCAGCAGACAGGTGTCACCTGCAGGAACTGGTCAGGGAAGAACTGGGGTCCTCACACACAGGGATCCTCCCAGTGCAACATTCTCTGACAAAGATTCTCCTTCTGCTGCACTTCTCAGAAAAGCTCAAGAATCCACAGTGCCACCGAGCTGCCCAGAGCTCTTCCTCCCTGCCCAGGCCTCCTGAAAGGGTTTTTATTGCAAATAAAAACCTCCCGTGGGCATTCTCTTCTTCACCAAGCCCTCTCAAAGATATAACACAGTTTTCTTTTCCACTCATGTGAAAGGCCTTGTTTACTCTTCCTTAAAAGATGAGGACAAACACATTGCTGCTTTGTTGGACCATTTTCTTGCCAAAACGCTGGCTCCAAAATTAACCAACCCACTTGTAAATTCAAAGCCGATTTTTAAATAATTTTTTTTAAAGAACCAAGTTCTTGCCTAGCAAGCAATGTCAAATTTGGGTGGGGCTACAGAAGTTGCAGTTGTAATGATATCCAAGCCAACACACCCAGATGAACAATGTCTCCCTCACCTCCCAAAGCTGTATTTAACATGAAGTTTGCATGGCACACGGAGCTCCCTGAGCATTCCCGACTCCCTGAGGAGACGAGGGGTTAAAACTCAGCAGCCTGCACCCGGAGAAGGGCTCTCCAATGGGGACAGGCATTCCATGTGAGGAGGAGAAGCAGGGAGAGGAGCAGGCATGCTGCAGAACTGGAATGGAACGGCCACGGCTTTTGAATTTCGGGTTCAACGCCCTGCACTCAGAAAAACCCGGTTCCAGCTGAAGCCTAACCCAAAATACGAGTTATTTCTCAGCATCACCAAGCTTTGAACTGCTCATTCAGCAGGCAAATCACTTGCAGCCTTATGGAGCAGTGGAAGAGCTTAAAATACATTCACACACAGGAAACAAACCCTGGCATGGAGCACCTTTATGATGCCAGAACTGCAAAAACACAGCCGCGCACAAAAATAGCCGTTTTCAAACTGGAAAGTGAATTTGTTTACAACACTGCTACAACAGCAGCTCCGACTTTCTCTGTTTCACCACCACAACAAACCACAAAAATACGTATTTTTCACACTGCTCTTGAAAAGAAACCGTGAAAATCGGGAGGTGAAGAGGCCCTGCCCAAACCCCTCCCGTGGTGCCCCAGACGCTGCCGTGTCCCAGGGGTGTCCCAGGGGCACAGCACTGGAATCCTGCACTCACTGAGGCTCCCAAAGGACACTGGTTCAGCGAACTGGGATCCGGACACATCATTGCATCCCTCACAGAGAAAACACTCCCTAAGCGTTAATGAGCAACAGATCCACGAGCTGAGAGTATTCCTAACATAGCTCCTAATTTGTCTTATCACTAGGTGCTTTCGAATAATATTTATAACACCCGCTTCCCAAAACAAATAATACATTAAAATTATTTCTTTCTTTAACAGCATGAAACAGTGGAGAACCAGCATCACTCTGTAACACAAACGTGGAAGCACCAAGATGCTCTCATGCAGCTCTGTGAAAAGCTTGCTGAAATCGCAGTTAACCTGTTATTCCCTTGCCCCCACGTCACCTGCTGTCAGCACACTCTGCTGCTTTTCCAGGATCCCTCTGAAGCCGAGCCGGGACCCACCTGCCCGGAGCTGGGGCGGGTGGAGCTGCCCGCCCGGGCCGCCATGTGCCCACATCCCTCCCTGTCCATGTGCGGCCTCCTCACTCCCAAAGCACATTCTCCAACCTGTTTATACTTTTATTGCTTTCTTTCCGAAGTTTCTCGCGTAGGATGTCTTAGGAATTTACAGAAACTAAAGATTCGTGCGAGTCGTTTTTTAAATAAATAAGGAAACAAGAAGATTGCTAGCCACGCTGTTCCCCTAGAAAACGACCCAAACAGATTGGGGAAAACCCAGGAATTTCCAAATATCCTGGGAAATCCATCGGAACACCTGAAACACGAGTCAAGTTCAGGACACAAGGTGGGACGGGGCTTGGTGCAACCCGGTCTAGTGGAAGGTGTCCCTGCCCATGGCAGGGGGTGAACGAGAAGGGCCTTTCCAACCAGAACCATTCCAGGATTCCATGAGCCGGTTTAGATGGGTTATTGGGAAGAAATTGCTCCTGGGAGGATGGGGAGGCCCTGGCAAAGGGTGTCCAGAGAAGCAGTGGCTGTCCCTGGATCCCTGGAAGTGTCCAAGGCCAGGCTGGACGCGCCTTGGAAGCAGCGTGGGCCGGCAGAAGTTGCCCTACGGCAGGGCACGGAACGGGATGGCCTTTCCCATCCCTTCCAACGCGAGCCACTCCACGATTCCCTTCAGTGCCGAGATTTCCCATTCCGCGTTACCCCTCTGTCCCCCCCGCCGGCACCGAGGCCGCTCCGGGCGCCCCGCACCGCCCGACTCCATTTTGCGCGGGCCGAGCCGCGGGACACGTGGGGCCAAGGCGAGCCCGGGGCCAGGCGAGCCCGGAGCCGCCGCCACCGGCCCCGCGGGCGCCCC
>VWYE01017481.1:21058-202974 GCA_013398995.1 Alaudala cheleensis | reverse complement strand
TAAAAGTGGGGCAGACTGGGGGATGACCTTTTTAGGATGATTCTTGCAAATAATACCCAAAATGTGGCCCTATACATTATTCTCATAGAATAGTATGAATGAACAGTATTTGTGGAAGGCATCAGACTAAAGGGATGGTAGAACTGGCATGCAAAGTGGTCTTTTTACAATGGATAAATGTCTGAAATCAGCAAGATACCTTACTGACAAGAAGAGAGCACTGAACTTAGGAAAGAGGAACCAAATGTGTGAATAGAAGCTGTGAATAAATGACCATGCTGTAAATAAGGAGCTTCAGTGTTACAGACCACTAAGCAAATATGTGATGCTGCTGCAAATAAACAATCAGTCAATCAATCAATCAATCCATTTCATATTGACACATCTGAGATATATAAAACACAGAGGGCTATTTGTAATGCTGATGTGCATTTCAGTGCATAAATGGCTCTATATTAAAAAGATTGGAACTATGTGGTTCAGCTTCCACCAGAGAAGAGCTGAGGGAGATCTAAGGGGAACACCCAGAAGGTGAGTGACAGGCAGGAACTGGTTATCAGAAGAGGATGCACAATGGTCTTTATTGATTGCTTTTGATAAATCAACAAGACAAACATCTTGTGAGAGAAGGTCATGGCATAAAAGGGTCCTGACTCTCTGTGGAAGTATGGAGAAGATTATTTCTCAGGGGCCTTTCAAGTCTCCTACACCTGTGATTCTAGACTCATGTGAGAACAGGGCCCTCACCAGAATTTGTTTGAAAGACAAGATGTCCAAATTTAGCCTCTTTTGAAAAAATGAATTTAAAAAGTACTTTATGTAGGCCTTTGACTTAAGAGTAACCTGAGCAATAGTTTGGGAGTTTTATCTTGCTGCAGGTCAGGATTTCAGCCAAAGGTGTCTTTGCTGCTTTTGTCTGTTTGAACTCAGGAGTTAGTAACTCAGAATTGTGTGCAGAATGGCCCCACAAAATTCTGGGCTTGACTGTTTCTGGAAAAGTAATAATATCTGCTGTGAGCCAGGAGATGGTCCAGGTGAGCAGAAGCAGAGCAATATAGATGCATTTGAGAAAAGGACATTGCAACATTCAACAAGTCTCAGGAAGTGCTTGCTCAGAAATGCAGAGTTTCTTTTCACTGGCACTGGCATATATAGCCTTAGTTTTCTGCCACACTTCTTTATTAATCTAGCCAATAAAAATTGATTCTGATCATCCTTTCCTCAGTTTAAAACTGGGTCTGTTCTGAGATGATGGTCTTTAGCATCTTTCATTTTCAGACCTCTCTGGTTCCAGCTCTTGGTAAAAATGCCAAAGTATGATGGGAAGATACATTATCATTAGTATTTAATCTTGCTGAAGGATGTTTTCCACTGTTGTTATTATCATATAAATTAGAATTTCAATGCCATGCAAGACTAATAGTGCCATAAAATATTTATTCTAGTACCCTTTAAAAATATTGATTTAAAAGAACAATAAAATCTGATTTTTGTCTGCTGCTTCAAAGTAGCATTTGGTTCTTTCTAAATATCAAACAGTAGAAAGTTAAAAACCTTCATATAATGAATGAAGCAAAAGATACAAAGACACTGTCACAAAACTAAGCATCACAAAGAGCAATATCAGAGAGGAATATTGATTTACTGGAGAGAAGACTTTGGTGAAGTTTTCTCTTTGTTTGCTTTCATTTTAAACACTTGGAAAAGCACCTTTATTCAACAACAAGTTTCTAGAATGACAGTGGAAACAAGACTTGTGTTGGAAGGCATTATGCTTATATAAGACCACAACCTAGGGAGTACAGGCAGCTTTAAGGCATCCTGTACTACATCAGAAATGCTTTTCAGCTATAACTCTGATCTGTCAAGAAATGAAGTTGGTTAGGCACATTTCTTTAGGAAATTGCTCTGGTAGGTTCATTTTGCACCAACAAGCTCTATGACAGATCAAGTGTCCCCTGTTGTCCTCACCTGCTTAACTTTATTCAAATTAGGTATTGTCTGTCCTTCCACAGCCAGCATAAAGCTGGCATAAAGCTTAAAGCCCACATAAGCTCTTGCTAATTTGGCAGCAATGTGACAGAAATTCAGCAATGAATCTGGATCAAAAACTGTCCTGCTGAGCAATCCATTCATGCACACACCTGGCATTAAGAATCAGAGACACAAGGCTTAAGAAGGCCAGCAGTGTGTGAACTAGATAAAAGCAAAAGGAAAAGAGGTGTACACAGTTTCATATCCAAGAGGTGGTAGTACTGGAAAATAGGATGGGATGATGGTTATGGGATCATGCAGAAGCTGATGGAAAGAGGCATATGGCACATGATGTCAATCATCAACTTCATATAGGGATGCCTCCTTGTGTAGAATGATTTGTGTAGAACCACTACAGATTCTTAGTTCCTTGATCATCACAGAATCACAGAATGGATGGGGTTGGCAGAGACAGCATGCAAGTTTGAAGCTGAAACGTAAAAGATTTCACTTGTGTTGGAAAGGACCTTTAAAGATCACCTAGTCCAAGAAGCCAGATTGAACCTAAGATTTTCAAGTATTTACTTGAAGACTCTTGAAGAGAAGAAGTAAAAGACAGCAACATGGTGATGTAGGAACTCTCAAACTGAACAGTTTAAAGTGTGTGCTAAATCAAGTGGAGCTGAATTCTGAAGATGTCTCATATGAACTTCAGTTAAGCACTGAGCTCCAGGCAAACCAGCCTGTGCTGAGCCTTGTGTTGCCATGAACAAATAGCTTTCTTTCTAAAAGACAGCTCTGTAATTTTGTGAAGAAGCTTATTAGAGGTAATAGCCTCAGTATCAGCTGCATTGGCTTGCCTATGAGATCAGTGTGATGCTGCTCAGAAATGCTACTTCAAGTGCCCAAAGCTGGAGAGCCTCACTGAGACAGTCTTGCATCCAGGATACCAAGCCCTGCTTCACTGCAGGGTAATGCCGTGGCCCATTTGCTCTGAGGGCACTCACAGGAATTCCCCCTTCAGTTCAGCAGTATGCACACACTATTTGCAGTATAAACATGCCACCATGGGATGGCTAAATTACACTGTGTCAGAAAAGAACATTAAGCTTCCTTGATTCCCATCTTTGTCACTCTCTCTGCTGCACTACTGTCCAGCATGCACAGGGGGAATGGACAGACTTCAAACACAGACCTTCACATATCTCCTTGGAGACATGTGGGGAGATGAACATTGAAGCATGGCATGATCCCAAGTGCAAGAGAAGTCACAGCAAGGTAAAGTCCTTTCAGTAGCCCCATTCCTCCCTTGCTGCAGTACCCAGATCCCAGCAGCCAACTAAAGCCTGAACACAGCAGTGCAAAAGGAACATGTTTCTACAGAGGTAATAGTAAAGTAAAGCAATACCCTGACAGCTCATAAACCCAATGCTTATGTATTTTACTGAACTGAAATAATTTTTATAGGCAGAGATGGTTATTCCTTGACATTTGTTCATATGTAAAGCTCTCAGCTTCTGTTCTTTCTGATTTACTGTGCATGCATGACCTTCTCTCTAAACTTGACAGTAAATATTCTGTTTGTTTATTTTCTTGAATAAAAGGGAAAGACCAAGCCCAAGGCTGCAAAGTCAGTGTAGGAGAGTCCAATTTATTCATACACAAGGATGCAGTAGATAAAAACAATGCTTTAGGGTGAGGGCATATAAAACACAGCAGAGAGGAAAGGTTTTTAGTTGCTATTTTATATTCAGTCAGTTTTCCTACTAGAACCTAGCTATTCACTGTTCCAGTCTTGCTCAGATGCTGTTCACATATGCAATCACAGGCAATCCCAACTCTAAGCGTTTCCATAAAAATACAGACAGATGCTTAAGCCTTTACCAACTTGCTAACCTACTGGCAAAATAAGCCCAGAAGTGTGTGATATGATACCTTGCAGATTTTCAGGTACCTTTACCTTCATTTCTTGAGACTTTGGCAAACAGGATGACACAGCAGCAGCACTCACCTGTCCTGTTTGGGATGGAAAAATGAAGTTGCATTGCTGTGAAAGACAGCAGTTTCCGTGGAACCACTCCACTTCTCCCAGCCAAGCAGCACTAGGTGGCACTGGTGGTATTCACACACGTTTTCTCATCTGCTTTTCGATTTCCAAAAGGAATCCATAGATACCGTTAGACTTTCAGCAAGCAAGAATGCAGAGGAAAACAACTCAAGTATTTCTCTCAGTGGTTTGTGAGCCAAATATTTTTGAAAGACCTCCTTTTTCCATATTAATTGAGACAGAAGAAGGACTGAATGACACTCTCTCTCAGCACTGAGTCTTTAGCTTGTTAACCTCACTTACATGGTGTTTAAAAATTACAAGTTAACTGATAGAAATACTGTGTTGCACATAATGGTGCATTTATAATAATTGATTATGCTGCCATATGACATGTGAGAAGTGCCAAAGGGCTTGATTCCGTGGTGTAAAGCTATCAGTGCTGATTGATGGCATCAATACCCTTACCTTAAAGTGTAGTTAGACTTATTTGAGAGTGCTAACACTCCATTGGGGTTAGCAGCATCACAAATTATCCTTCTCTAAACTGACCTTAGAAATTCCCTAAAGGTTATTTGTAAGTATGTTTACTAGCTTACAAATTTAAGGAAACAAACACTGAATGAAGTTGCAATAAAAGGAAAAGGAAATATTTTTTCTTGGAGATCATGCATTAAAGCAAATTGAGGCACAGCTTAAAAACTGTAGAAAAGAAATCCTTTGGGTGTGACCAGGGAAATCGAAACACCAGCAAGGAACTGCCATCAAGTTGGCAAGCTTTTTAATGGAGGTCAGAACTCAATCACCTTGGTTTTATACTAACTTCTTGCTCTGAGTTCTGGGGAAAAAAGCCCAAAGCACAAACAAGGGTAATCTGAAGAAAGAAGAGTGTTTACTTATCTAAAGCACATAAAGTCACTTTTTCCTTAAAAATTTCGTAAAAGTTGCTCTTTCCAGTCGAAGCACTTGCACAGCAGTACCAGTTTCATCCTGTGAAACCTTTCTTGGCAATGGCAATTTGAGCACAGGGTTTATCTCTGCATGACTTACAGCTACCAATCCCTGTGGTGTTTTGCTTCTACCTTGCAGAAACCACAGAGCCCTAGCACAGTCCCTGCTCCCACTGCTGAGAGCCTGGTGCTAGCAATTTCTAACCTCATTTCTAAGGGATGTGCAGGTAGAAGTGCAGGGCAGGAAAACAACTTGAAGCACCTCTTGTAAATCCCTACTGGAATATTTAATTTCCTCTAACTGAATGAAAGGGACAGTTTGGTGATACACCTCTGCCTTCTCCTGATGTGATCAGGCTGGAAGGTCCCCTGGGATACTGGCTCTCTAGGCATGCAGGTGTGCAGTTAAACTCCCTATCCAACCTTTAAGTTGTCTCTTCTTTTGCATATCTCTGCAAAATCCCAAACCACCCAGTGCTTAATGAGTTCAGACACTTTCTTCTTCATTTACAGAAAATATCAAAAAACCTGAGTCAGAGACTCTAATCTTCCAAAATCTATTCTGAGTCAAAACAAACAGAAAATGGACACAAAACATAGATTTATACTTGCTTCCCTAACACATCTGCAGACCAAGATTCTTCATGTGAAAGATCATCTTAAAATCATATCTTTCCAAGCTCTCTGTGTGCCAACACTCAGTAACTCTGAAAATAAAACTAGCCAATTTGAAAATTTTGCTCTTTGTAATTTCTAGGTTCACTGTCACCTCTTTTCAAGTCTTTTTCCTTACCTGTCTTCAAATTTCTGTCTTCTGCTTAACAGGAGAATGTACAGAAAATGGAGCCAGACTTTTACTGGAGGCATGTAACAAAAAGAACATGTAGGGACATGTGAAGTTTTTCACCATAAGGGAGTTCAAGCACCAGGACAGGTGCCTAGAGAAGTTTGGGAAGCTTGAAATTTGGAGACACCCAAAACTCGATTGATCAAGGTATTGAACAAAAATCCTGTTCTAACTGAGCCCAGTCTGAGTTGGAGGCTGGACTAAATGACCTCCAGAGGTCTTTAAGAGTCAAAATTTTTCCATTATTCTAAATTTGTGTCACACTTGTTAATATAAAATATATCATATGCTACAGAAATATTTTAAATTTGTGATTACTTTGTGTATAGACACATTTTGCTGCCACATTCTGTTGTACTTAACTAAGGATTACTTAGGAGATCAGTAAAAAATTGGCCGACTTGATCTATTTTCTTCCTTCTTCTTTCAGTAACAGTTCAAAAAAAATATCCATGCTACCTTAGGTTGTGCTCAGTTATGGGACCAGAATTGATCAATACTTGAATTGAAAACTGCTGGGAAACTGCCTCAGGGTTAGATACGCACTTATTCTTTTCCTTCAGAAACAAGCCTGCACTGCCAGAGACTGGTCCTTGATACTGGAGGAGGGGCACCAAGAGTAGTGCCTATGTCTGTCTTACTACCAGAGAGCACTTCAAAGCTTCTTGAGTGCAAATTATCTTATATTGGTGCCCTGGCCAAAATTAAGCACAGTTGTTTTTGCAGGTACTTCCACATCCTACCCTTTCCTTCTGTTGGGTTTCAGCTGGCCAGAGCCTTCCTTCTTCCCCACACTTGAAAGGCCTTAGATTTTCTCTTTAGACCTTGTGTCTGAAGGGGAAGAAACCCAACCCAACCCAAACCCAAAAACCAATCAGGAAATCCCTGTCCATGGTTCTTTTACAGGTGGCAGTGTTATATGCAAGTCCTCTGACAGAGGCAAGGGATCTGAAGGAATGTAAACTCCTAGCTGCACCCCAGCTGTTACCCATTGCCACTCACTTTCTCCTGTCCCTTGTTTCTTTGGCTGTTGGGGAATCACTGCAGTGGACACCTTGTGCAAAGCACTGTAGTGACTCAGGGGAGCTGTGCTGGTCCTAAAGCTGCTTATGGCAACCTAGAAGGCCTGAAAAGGCCTCAGTACAATGATGCTTCAACCTTCTAATAACAAGCAGGTAAACTATTATAAAGATGCAGCTGAGAAACTTTGTTCTTCACAAAAGTGATGCAAAAAATTCTTCTTCCTTTAGCCCTGCTCTTTCAAACACTTCTTTGTCCAACACTGTGATTTCTTTTACTTCCTCTTACATAACATGACAGAAATGGAGATGACACCCCAGCCCTAGAAACTGAAATTAGTTTCCTGAAGAACATGCCTCAACTGACTTCTTATGATTATAGATCATGGAAATTCACTGATTACTGCAAATGAGGAAAATACAGTAAGCTCCCACCAAAGGGATACAGTAGCTATAAACAGGCCAGCACAAGCAAATAAATGCACCCCGAGACAAGCATTCTGAAAGCAATAGAGCAAGGAAGATATGAGAGGGACTCATCATTGACAGACAACAAACTATTCTATTTGGTCCATAATGAGGCATTTGAGGGTGTTTTAAAGTTTCAGATTGTCACCAAGTGAACTATTCTCCTATTAATCTGTTAGAGAATTGGTAAACAGCCACAGAAGGAGCAGCACATGCCTACGGCATTAGGGGGGAAATTGCCTACAGATTATAGTAAAACTATTTTCCAGAGGCTGTAAGAACACCCGAGAATTCTACCTGTGCTGATAACACTATCTCTGCAAAGGAGCAAATGCTAAACAATTATCTACAGCACCAAGAATGGCCACATTTTTCTGAGTGCCTCTATAAAAGCAGCCAGGGACCAGGTTTACGAGACATAAAACAGCCAGACAGAGAATTGCCAAAAGAAAAAACTCAAGTATTAATTTCGCCTGAGGAATGTTTGGGAAAGGGAAAGAAATGGATGCATTCTACATTTTATGCAGAATTTTTTTTTAACCTCTGCCCTGCTACATACCCTTCTCCATGCCCAGGCACTTCCAGAGGTGGGCCTCTTCAGGGAGGGGCTAGATTGTCTGGTGTTATGTGGGTCAGTATGTCACACTCCATCAGACAGGCCAGATTATCCACAAGGCATTTTAATGAGTCTGTATTTTGTTCTCTTATCCTTGCACCCTGTTGCAGAAGGTCTCTGCCAGCAAAAATGGTGGGGGGGAGGGGGGGGGGGACAGGGGCAAGGAAAGGTTCTCCTGAAAAAAAACTTAAAAAATATTGTCTCTGCCACACCAAGACTCACACAAGTGTTACAAACATGCTGCACAGGGACAGCTCAAGGCCCAAGTAATGAAACTGAATTGTTGAAAGGGAACCCTTTCTGGATACATTACACTCTGCAGATGGAAAATAGCAGGTTATTTTTCCACAAAAAAATAATTGATATCTGTGGACTTTGAGCAGCTATCACTAAGACACTGTTTACCCAAAATATATTTTGGTTCACACCTTATGCCTGAAGTATTTCAAAACAAGAGAGAATAAATTTTTGACAGCAAAGATGATGTTAGGGTTAATATAGTTTATATTTTAAGATTGGAACAAACAGCTGACAAACACAGAGAGATGGCAAAAACCTGATGTGCAGTTTAAAAGTCTCTGTATAGAAGCACAAATTTAAAGAAATAACCCAGTTTTCCTCTAAGTGATTGAAGAAAGAAGGCAGCTAGATCCCCATGACTTACAGGTCTGTATATCTCCATCTGCACAGGAAGGAAGTGTACAAAGATGTATGGGAATTGTAAATAGGGTGGGTGGAAGAGTCTATATCCATACTGGCTGCTGAAACTGCTAAGGCAGAAAAAAATTATGGCAGTGGGAAGGAGCAGAATAACACCAAAGAGTGGATACAGGAGTACTCAAGAGAGTCAGAAAGAACATTGAAGAAATGCCTTTAAGTCACCTATCAGGCCCTACTTTTACTTAAAGGTATATTAGTCATGGCAGGCAAGTCAAATGTATTCAGGACCTTATCTGTAAGTGATAAGAATGAGTAGAAAAAGAGTTTCCATTTGCATCTGTAGGCATGAAAATTCTTAAAACCTTTGCTATATAAGAGAAGTATAGATGACAGAAATCACAAAGTTTTAGTGACATTTGTAAAAAAATAATAAATAGACACATGTTTCTAGTATATGTGAACTACTTTTTCCAGGTGCTGTTCAGTGGTTTAGTACTAGAAAGCACACTTGGAAAACACATGATGATACCCAATACTTTGTCTTTAGCTTTCAAATAGAGTCAAGATTCAGCAAAAAAAATGGTCTGATAAGGCATCAGAAAATATCTAAAGAGACATCCAAAGTTTGAATATATTCCTTTGCTTGTTCAAAAAACCAAAACAAACCACAAAATATTTTGGATTCTGGATGATAGTGTGCTCTTTCATGTACAAAGAAAGGCAACTGACACAATGAAAGAGTCAGAGAATCTGCTTTACAAGGGAAGACTGAAAAGACAGAAACTTTTCAATCTGAATTAAAAATTTAAAATGAAAACAGGGGGAATAAGATTAAATCTTATTAAATAATTCAGATGGTGGATCCTGAAACAATATGAATAGGGAAGACTCAGGCAATATGGAGATTGGCTTAAAAGAGGTGAAAATACTACTTTGTGTGACAGGGAATGCTTGCTGTCAAATCTGAGAGAGCAGGTTCAGAGAAGGCTTAGACAAACAAAAGACCAGAGATCCAGAAACAGATGGATAAAAGGGCCTAGGCAGGGATGCACCCTCTAAAACACAGAACAGTCCTGAAGGCTGGAGCAGTACAAAGGCCAGGGACTGACTGCACAGAGTGCCCATTCTCCTGACCTTCTCCAAAGTTACCACTGTATTGCCACTGCTGGAGGTAGAGTCCAGGGCAGGATGGATCATAGTTCTGGCTGAGTGGAGCATCTCCTGTGGTGTTAAACTGTTTCTTCTAATACTAGATAAATGCAGTTAGGAAAACAACCAACAGTCTTCATGTTTCTATCTCTTTTGCTTCTCTTATTCTTTGTTCTGCTGTTTGTATCTGTTCTTATATTAAAGAGTTATCACTATAATAAATCCCAATTATTTCTTATTATGATTATCAACTAATATTCTTTGAGTTATGAATAAATATCAGATCCACCTCTTCTTGTTCCCATCCTCCCCAGTGTGTATCCCATCGTTCAAAACCACATCCTCTCATGTGGCAAAAGAAGTGTCATGAAGGGAGGCTAAACTGCAATAACTTCCCATTATTTTATTTTTTTTAATCTTTACCCAGAGACTTTCACTTCCAGAGTTTCACTTACAGAGCAACTTCTCTCAGTCCTGAAGAGCAGCCAGCTCAGAGGCAGACTGCTGCAGGTGTTTAATTGTTCCCAACGGCACTAATCAGTAGATAAGGACAGGAAGTTAAGAAGGACACTATGTTGGAATAAAATGAACAAACCCATTTCAAAGGTCTTGTATTTCTTCGAAATAGTCACTGAGAAGACAAAAAAAAAGACATGCATTTATAAAATGCAAGCATTGGGGAAGGCAATCAGAAAGGGTACTGGATGTGTGATAGGATTACAGAAGGGAAAGATGAATGAATTTTTTGGCAGCAAACTTCTGCTGAAAACAGTGAAACTTGGGGCTTTGGAGTCCTTATACCTGTGCTACATGTGGTAACAGTTGTGTTTAAGGAAAATTTTCTTCATAATTTAACAATTAATCCTTGATGAGACTCTAGCAAGGCAGATGGCTTTTTAAGCTGTGGTATAGAAAAAGTTGTTTTGCAGTAAGAGCAACAATCCATGAAGTTATTACACATTTCCCAACCCACCCTGTGTTACTTTTTAGCAACACTGCTTTTCTGTGTAATTCTTGTTTTTATCTTGTGATTCTTTTTCTCTCTTTTTTTTCTCCAGCAAATTAATTTTTTTCAGTAAAACAACATCAGAATAAGAGTTTCAAAACCCTACAGTTCTCAAGTAACGAAATTAAAGAATGTGTGTCCTTGGGAAAATCAGAAAAAGAAAAAGATTGGATTGTGGATTCTGTGGGAAAAAAATCAGTACAAACTGATGTTTGAAAAGCACAAATGCTTATTTCCTTAATGCAGACATATGCTATAAATACAAATCACTAAAATACCAATCTCTCCTCTGGTCCAAGCGAGATGTACCTATAATGTGCAAAAAGGAGGTTCCCTGTTCCTTATCTTTCTTCTTTAACTATGGCCACCTTCTTTAGTTATGGCCATCTGCACATCTTACTTGCCCATGGGAACTGAAGCCAGTAGAACTTCACAGCTTCCTGCTTTGAAGAGGTCAATAAAGCAATTCAGGGAGATTTCAATGAAAAAATAATTGAAAAAAATAACCATATTTGGATGCTACAAGTCAGAAATGTAAAGCTTTTTATTTTTTTGGAAGGACTGCTATTTTATAGTGCTATAGTGTTTATTGTTAGCTTTCTGTGAGAAATTCCAGAGGCCTGAACTTATATAATAGAAGATTTTAGAAAAGTTAGACATTGTGCTCTGCATCACTGTCATGAAGTCTGGTAGCTGTTAGTTGTATTTATTATCTTTGATACGGATGTAAAAAGAATTATTAATGCCTGATAGGCAGAACAATTATGGAGGCAGTTGATATTACATGAACCATGGTAGAGTTTAAGATTCCTGAAGCATTCCCTATACGGACATTCCTGGTTAGCTGACAGAATGTTCAAATAAAATAGAACCATTTAATGAATTTTAGAAGAAATAAAAGCATACTGTCCTCTGATCATTGATCAAGCAGAGTTTCTAATGAGTCCAGCAGATAAGGCAAGCTGTCCCAAAATTCATACTAGGAAAATGAACTCCTGAAACTGCAAAATACAGCGAGCTCTGTTGAGGAGCTGGGCTAATCTTCTTGGCATGTTGCCGTGCTAACCCAGCTGTGATGCTCCTGCATCCAACCTGCAATCTCTTCCCTGCCTTGCTCTGCCTGCAGATACCAGCTTGCTCAGGCTGAGCTCGAGATCCCTTCATCATGCTCCATTACACAGCTGGAAAGATGCCTCCCATCTCTCCCATATAATAAGAAGTTGTGCTGTGCCACTGGCTTTGGCAGAAGCTGAGAAGAAAGCCAGCTTCTGCATCATTTCCAGGCCTTTTAGAGCCCTGACAACCATGATAACTCCCCAGCTTGGCAGTTCATGGACCAGTATGGATGAGTTGCTACTGAGCAGGTATCTCCTGCTTTAAATCTCTGAAGGACCAGGGAACAGCGTACAAGATTGTTCCCTGTGTCTCCAGTAAGAGAGACAAATAGTCCTCTATATGTGTCTGTAACCCTCTCCAGGGGTTACAAGTCAGATGAATACAGATGGATACCCACACCTGACACATGCATCATGTGCCACTCAGGTCTGATCTGTTCTCCTTGTCAGAGAGACAGAAGTTAGATAATAAGTGGCACAGACTCCACTGGCCACCTCCCAGGTTTTCCCTTCAATCCACAAACACCTCAGAGCACTCAAACACACGAAGAGCAATTTCTTCCATTAAGAAATGTGCAATATATTGATTTGTTTCCATGCTGCTACAATCGCTAGATCCAGCCTGAGGTTAGTATGCATAGATTCCTTTAAAATCTTTATTTACATTTTCTCCCTCTTCTCTGTCCTTTATCCATTCCTGTTTCTGCCTGACCCTGTGCAAGGAATGAACACATGCACTGTGCAAGGTGCAGCAAGGGCCAAAGTAGGGCAGGGACAAGCAGAGCTGCACTTCCTGCCACAGGAAGGTATGAGACCTGAAGATGGAACCTGTCCAACTCTGAAGGTTGCAGTCACAACAGAAATATTTTCTTTAAAGAAAAAGCATGAAAAATATTTTACTTTCAGTTAAAACCGGGTTGGGTTAAATGCATAGGAGGGTACTGCCTAGAATCTGTATTTCTCTGGACTTCTGCTTTCAGATCCCCAGCTTGATTTGATCAGTCTTCAGATTGACCATTCAGATTTCAGAAATGCTCAGTCAAGACTGCACCAGAAGCAGAAGATTCCAAGGGGTTATAATACAATTTGTATTCTACAGTATTACCATTGTATAATGCCATTAATATTCAATGCATTTAAAGAAGTTTGGAAGACTGGCAGCCTTTAGGCTTGTCTTCTACCTGTTATTGAACAGAAAGTGATATCAACAATTTTAATTGCTACTTTCCTTCTCTTGCAATTCTGAGTGAAGACAAAACTTCAGAAATGCAAGGTTCATTACTAAGTTTCCTCAGCAAAATTAGAAAACATGATTCCTATAAGTTAACATATAATCCATAAATATTAATGTGAATTCACTTTTATTATTATTCAGCTGCTCAATCTCTTTAGCCCTTGCTAAAATAATGTCTATTCCTGGTCATCCAGAAAGTGTTTTCACTACTGGCATAAAGGCATTTTCATGGCTTTTGGGATTTGGGGGTTGTGTTTGTCCTGAGGCTTTGGCCATTTTTCTATAGTTTCTGTGAGTGACTGCTGAAATTGTGTGTTTGAGTAATTTCTTTGTGGAGTAACAATTTTATAATCCCTTTAAAAAGCCTCTTGCTTGTGATGCTTGTACTCGTTTGGGCTGACAGACTATTAAGGAAGAAGAGTTACTGATCTCAGAAGAAATTTTTTCCTGTTAACTGTGCACTTCATGTTACCTTTTCCTCTCCAGCAGTGACTGCACCCCAAAAGAGTAGTTTGTCATCTTTATGTGGTTCATATGTGAATTGTTCTTTGGGGAGAAAGCAAAGCAAAGGATAGAGAAGAATTAATCCCAGATAAATCACATTTCATTTTGAAGGGGTTTGACATATGAGCCACAAACATTTCTGTCTGATGGGCTCTGTGCTGGTCCAGCTCCTCATGTCAGAGCAAGCTGCCAGCTTCCTGTGCTTGCTGCACCTTGAACACCCAGAACAAGCATGGACAGGCTGCAGGCATCTGCCACCTGTGCATTTCCTGTGCCAGGAAAGGTCAGTATGCATAGATTCCTTCTGCAGACAGCTTATACTGCACCCAGTTAAACCAGGAACAGCATATCAAAGGAAATAACATCAAATTCCTCTTAGGCTATTTCTTTCCTCTCTAGGAATGATATTTATGAAGGGATTATTACTTCCCTCCTGTCTCTCCACTGCATACTCCATGGTCTATACGACACATCTCCAGTCAAGGACTTGCTTTGATTTTTGGGCAGGCTTTTGCTTGGCAACTTCTGCAATTCTTTTCAGTTTAGCTGAGATAGTGCCTGCTATTCTAAAAGATGAATTAAAATACAATTGTGAAAAAAAAAAATCTCAGCATCCTAGAATAAGGTTTGTTAGACTGTGGAATAGTCTCCTGGGGATATGGTAGAAATTACTTTGTTTGCAACTTATAGAACTGCTGAAACAAAACACTCATAATTATAAAGAGCAATTTAGGGTTTTTTTCCATGGACTAAATTGGGATTTAGCAGCTGTGGTGGTAGGTCAGTGCAGGCATTTTTGAGTCTTTTTTTTCTTCCCTCCTGCCTATAACTATGTATAAACAAGGAAGGAACAATTTTATTTGTTAAAAAATAAAAAGGTTAATCAAATATCAAAAAACAAAACTCCACAGAAAATCACTTATTTTAGGGAATACATTTTCCCGTGGTTCAATTGAAACTACTGTTCACTACATTTCTGCTACATGTTCAAAGTCATCACATACTACCTTAGTTATGGATTAAGCCTTATTTGCTTTAAGGAAGCATCTTCTTTGATGTGTGGATATTCTCCAGACTCTAAGTAGCATAAATTGCTTCACATTTCTGTAATTTCCCAAAATTGTGTTAAAGCACACATTCTTTTTCTGAGCTGGTAAGAATTAGCTCCTTGTCTGACTTATTACTTGTCACTCTTTGCCCATCCACAAACTACATTAGAGTTAAGTTTGCACTAGCAAAACCCATACTGCCAGTTAAAGCAACCCCACAGAACATGCCATAGCATCTGTCCATCCAAATCTACTCTGAGAATTCCATGTCCTTTTTCCTCTTCATATAAATCACAATGAAACAAGAACTATGGAATATCCCTGTAGACTCAAATAGTCCTGTAAATGTGAAGGAAGTGAGTTTTATGTTACTTTAAATGTGGAAGTAATGTTAGATGTCCATGGCCCTCAGGAAAAGTCAGGCTTTTTCATTTGCCCGGGTAAAATGTGATAAATCATATATTCATAATTTGAAGGTAAAGCCAGAGTAAAATTCTATTTAAATGTAAGTGGATACTTATGGAAGTTATTGCATTCCTCTACCTCTCATCTACACCGTTATATAAGAGAGAAAAATCAAGGTGAGTCTTGGGAGGGCCAAGTCCTTCTTTGTTTTTTTGTTTTTTTCCATTGCAAATACACTACAGTCCACTGAACACTGACAACTGCAGTGTCTGGCATTTATCTGTGAAAAAACAGAAGTGTTCGGTGAGGAAGAAGATAGATCCAAGCCTATACACAACTCATGTCTGTAACACAGTGAACTAACCCTAAATGTTTCATATATAGATGACAATGGCTAGCTGCATAAAAAGATTTACATCCAATTTTACAGTTGATTCCAGGCTGTGCTTGTCTTTAATCTTGGGTGGAAGGGCATCAGAGCCACTGGGAAATGAAATAAGATAAATAAGAGAGAGAGCAGATATTTAGGTGCTTAGCTCTGGGCCTGTAAATATGACAGGAATGGAACAGCTGGGATACTCGGATTTGTTCTCTGGAGAGTGGGCTGAAAAGGAGATCTCTTTGCTCTTCCCATTGATTCAATTTCAAGAACATATCATTGCATGAATTTATTTCTGGGATAATCAGTGACTGTCATGAATATCTGTAATCAACTTACATATCCTTGAGATGAATTTAAGGAGGCCTGGATCAGACCCTGCAATGCAACAATCATCTTTCAATAAGTGACCCCCTGTACATATGGAACTGGCAAACCTGTACAAGTGGTAGGTCAAATCCCCATTCCCCATCTAGGGATAATTTTAAGGTTTTTAATCACTCTCTTTAAGCCTGAGCTTCACATTTGGTTTGATTTCAAGCTCCCTACTGTATCTGGTCTTCCTGTGGGCTTTTGGTTTTTATTTTCGTTTGGTTTCAACAGATGTTATTTACTGCTATTTCACTCTGCTTTGGAGAGGATTTGTCATTGAGATGTATTTTCATTTTAGTGCACAAATACATTAAATCCAGGCATCAAGCCTGACCAAAACAGCTGGAAAGTGACACTGAAATTAAGGCTATAGTACTGCTTCTCTAATCTGCTGAGCAGTTTATATAAATGCAGTTTAAATAAAATGAGTCTGCAAACAGAAAAGCTTAAAGGATATTAAATCCTGGCTTTATAAATGATGGTCAAGCAAGCAGGAACCACCCCATAGTGTGTAATCTTTCTCTTTCATGTAGCAAGGTTACCTCACAAGCTTTTTGGAGTAAACTTAATTAAAGCCAGTGGAGAGAAAATACAAAAGGGAAATGGTACTACATTTTACTTCAGAAATCAAGTGTATTTACATAGCTATCTATCTGTCTATCTGTCTGTGGGCTAGAGGTATGTCTCCCTAGTCTTAGTGGGAGAAAGCTTAATTTTTTTTCCCCCTAGGATATTTGCACTCACACATGCAATCATAGTGAGCAGAGAGAAGGTGGGGATGAGTGGACTCTTCCCTTTTTCTGGGAGAGAAAAGCTCACTGCATAAAAAAGGTTTTTGAAAGGACAGAATATGCTACACATGTTGGCAATGAGTTTGCCAGTGTTCCTAACATTTCTATACAGCTGTAATCCATGGATTTAATAAAATATTGATATCTATTTCCACAGTTCTATTGTGCAGCAAAAATCTTAATGGGATCTAAATTAAACACTTCTGCAATGCTTGGAGACTACATATAATTTCTTGTCCTGGTGCAAAAGCTTTGTGCCATCCCATTTGCTCTTCCAAATGCCAGACTTCAGAAATATCACTAAATGGGAGGGCTGCTGTAGAGAAATACTTGCTATTTTATTTGAGATTCTGTTTAGCCTGGTAAAACATCCCCTTATCTGTTTGTATCACTGAGCTGTTGCTGAGCTACAGGCCCAAGTCTAATCTCAGATTGATGAAATGCATCCAACATGACATTTGACTCAAACTGCTCATAAATAATAATAATACTACTTTACATTTATATAACCCTTTTCAGCAAGAGCTCTCCCAAAAGGCCTTTTTGACCTCCAATTTATCTATTGTGACTCTCAGTGAATTAGAGACAAGCGTAATGCTCTCTACTCCACTACCCCATACAACGTGGCAATAGCTGTGAGGCAAATTACATTTGTGATGAGTATCCAGTCATCTTAGCCACGTGGTGCTCAGTAATCCATCCCAGCAGAGATCACCTGTAACATTATCAGTGTCTCACTGGCTCAGACACCTCTTAGCTGTATAAAAAGCTCCCTGCCCAATAAGTATTGCCCCCTTTCTTCCAAATCTGGCATCTCTAACCTTCAAACAACTACACAGACTTTAGTTTGACAATATTTACTCCAGAAAAAAAAAAAAGATACTTTTAAGTGGAGGAATTTACAATTCATTGTTTACCAAACCCAGAATTCTAAAAAAGTAGGTTCCTGGATATATTCTGAATTTAAGGTGTTTGTGCCTCAATCTTAACCAAAAAAATATGGAAACATTCCAATATACCCACCAAGACACTGTTGCATTAAAAAGGTTGTGTAGGTCATATCAAAACAGGGCATTGTTCTGCTTGTAGTCAGGATTTGTTTCCACTTTGCCTTACGAGAACATATTTTCGAAGGCATCTAGGCATCAAACAATGCAGATAGGGATTTTCAGATTCATGTGCTGTGTCTATTGCAGCTTGAAGCTTAAATCCCATGAATAAAATTGCCTTGGATAAATCGTGGAGGCTGGCTTTAGCAATCTGCCAAAGCACAGCATCTATCTACATATCTAAAAAGCTCACTGTGAGATATTTTCTCCCAGCTTCTGCTGAGAGCAGAAGTACAGCTCCTATTGCCTTCCAAAGGAACAGAATTTGGCCAATGGGACACTTATACTTCTGTGTAAACCTTCCTTTTTTGATCAATAAGGAGTAAAATATTCTTTAAATAATTTTCAATTATTTAGGTTACTTCAAAATATATTTAAGGCTCAAAGACTATTCCAAGACAGCTGATGAAAAAGGTTACAATAACACATGGAAAAGAAAAAGAAAGAGAACACACCAACTTGGAACTTGAAACTCTTAGCTGCTATACAAGAGAGCCAACCATATATTCCTGTTCTCACCTTGCAGTGGGAGCTCAGGGATTTTAGCTACTTTGGTGTGATTTTTTAATCATTTGGTTTTATTTCATAATTTTAACGATGCCTCTTGTTAATCCATTTTAGCTCTATTCCCAAGATAATTCCCATAAATCCATTATATATCACCTTGTTCTTGCAAAAAGACTAATGGGATCAGCAATTACCAAAAGTAAACAGGATGCTGATTTTATCATACATTACACATTGAATCAATAGCACAAGAAAAAGTCTAATGAACCAATGATTTTCTCTATATACAGTAGTCTGTCTCTATATATTGTTCTGTCCTTTTTTGCTTTGCTCACTTACTAATACCCTTGTCCCCAAACCCAAAACATTTCCCATTTCTGTTTTGTGTCTGCATGTCACTCACCCCTGGAAAGCTCAGATATGTATTTGCTATACAAGGACAGCAGTTTTCAAATCTGTATTTAGAGTAAAGCCTTAGGTAGATTTAAAAATCTTACAGTGTTCCAGATCTAACAGCAGATATTCCATAAACTCAGTTAAGTTAAATGCAGTCTATACACCATCTTTGCAATCTGGCATCTGATAAGCCTTTGGTTTCAGTTTGATAAGTCAGTGATTGATCTTGTAACCTAAGTGTGAGCTACACATTTCTACCTCCCTCAGCTGTGAAGTAATCACAGGAAAATGTGAGTGGGAGCAGCCCTAAGGAGAAGGACTTGGGGATGCTGGTGGATGAGAAGCTCAGCATGACCAATTCCTACATCCCAGAAAGCCAAACTTATCCTGGCCTGCATCCAAAGCAGGGAACAGCAGGGCAAGGGAGGGGATTCTTCCCCTCTGCTCTGCTCTGGGGACCTGGAGAAATGCATCCAGCTCTGGGGTCCCAACATAAGGAAGAAATGGACTTGTTGGAACAGGTGTAGAGGAGACCACAGAGATGATCAGAAGGCTGGAGCAGCTCTCCTATGAAGGCAGGCTGAGAGCTGGGGTTGTCCAGGCTGGAGAAGAGAAGACTGAGAAGACCTTGGAGCACCTTCCAGTTCCTGAAGCAAACCTAAAAGAGAGGTGAAGTGGGACTTTTTACTTGGGCATGGAGTGACAGGACAAGACAGAATGGCTTTAAATTAAAAGAGAATAAGTTTAAATTAGATATTAGAAATAAATTCTTTACTGTGAGAGTGGTGAGACATTGTAACAAGCTGCCCAGAGAAGCTGTGGATGCCCCATCCCTGGAAGTATCTGAGTCCAGGCTGGGTTGGGCTTGGTCTAGTGGAAGGTGTCCCTGCCCATGGCAGGTGAATTGGAAACAATATGATCTTTAAGGTCCTCTCCAGCATAAACCATTGTATGAAAAAAAAAGCACTTTCTAATAAAAAAGTGTTCAGACCTCTGTTCAAGCCAGAAGGAATTTTGATAGTTCTGATTTTATGGACTGTAGACTACAGTAGTAGAATTATGTTGATTTTCTTACAGGGGATAGAAATAAAGAGAAGTGAAAGCAGATGGATCTGCCCTAGCAGTGAACCATTGGATACAATACTTTGCCTCAGTGAGTATCCAAATGATTTTCAGGTAGCTTGGTGCATAGGTAATTTATGTGCTTCCTTCTCTGCCTACTATTTAGAAGCCGTTTCTCAAGAAGGGATTGTTCTCTGAACTGTTCACCTTTGCATGCACTATTTCATTTTTAACTCTTCTAATATTCTTCTTAAGGTTAACCTAGTGAAGTGAATTCAATATACTATTTGTTGCACTCAGAGACTCTGTGTGTGGCTGGGGTCAAACCCAAAATCTGCAAAGGAGCTCCTAGGTGACTGCTTGCTTGATGACTGAGTGCATCAAGCCACCAGAAGCTGTCCCAGCCATGAAATGTTTGCCATCACCAACCAGAGGGAATGGTGTCCCTGCAAAGGGCAACGCTGCCAAGTACCTTTAGACCAAATATAAAAGATTCTTCTTTAGGCACCTCAAATACAAAAAACTGGCTCTTAGATAAAGCACATTTCATTTAATATTTTGGAGTATAAAATAGAAGTCTGAAGCACAAATTACTGTCTCAGACAAGCTATGTCTGAAGACTCTGTGTGAAAATGTGCAGCTCGAGTACCCCATTTGCCTGACCCCACAAACAGAAAGAAAAGCAGCCCTGGTTTCTACGAAGATTCTTGCTTTTGTAGTCCTCACTGAGACATTTAAAAACCTGACAATACATTTAACTGTTGTCCCCTTCCCTTGGTGAGGATGTCTAGGACAGAGAAGTAATACTATCCTTATTGACAGGTAAAACAGTCTTTAGAGGAAGCAGCTGGAAAAACAATGATTCCCCATGCACTAAAGAGAACCTTAGTACCCAGAAATCATAATGTTGAACTAAAGAACCAGGATCTCTATATAAAAATGTCTCAAACAATTCAGAAAAGTGTAAAATACATGTGCTTCAGCACCTACAACAATCTAAGGTTAAAAGAGCCCCAAAACCAAGCAAAATCAACTCCACCCTCAAATAGTTAAACAATACAAATGTGTATAAAAATAGAATTATTATAAGGAATTTCCAGGTATTACTAGCATTTCTATTTGGATTAAGCTACAAATATACACAAACTTATATCTTTGGAGATTCCCAAACCTTTTAGAATCTTCTAAACGGCTATACAAGAGCCAGCACAAGTAGATTTACAGAAGAGCATAAATCTTGGCAAAAACACTGCATAGTAGTTCAATTATCCTGCTTCAGGGAAATCTAATTTAATTGTTGGAATACAATCACTTCCGATAAGGTTTGATACAAGCATCATTTATTGTCAGTAAATGTATATCCACGAGATGTTCTTTCTACAACAGCTAGATAAAATCAATAGTCACCCACTTCAAATAGCAAACTGTTTGTTGCTACTTTAATTTGTAAACCATCTAGCCAGAAGTCAGTTTTTATTCTATCAAAAAATAAATACTATAGCTTCTCCTAAAAAAACAAACCATCCTCTATTATTTATTATTGCAGAGGTCATTTTCTGTATGCACAGTTTCTCCTTGCTCAACACTTCATTAATATGTGGCCCACTACCTACAGACTGTGTTGTGCCATTTCCTGCAGGATGAAATGAAGTTCAGCATCTCACCTCATGGATGTTTTAATGAGCTTTTCTAAAATTTGGCATTTAAGGGTACTAGGAAATTGTTGTAGTGGGTCGAGCCCAGCTGAATGTCAGGTATTCACCAAAGCCTCTCTGTCACTCCCCTCTGCAACTGGACAGGACAGAGAAAATGTAACAGAGGGTTCATGGGCTGAGATAAGGACTGGGAGACATCACCCACCAAATATAATCATGGAGAAAACAGACAAAGATATTAATTGAATCTATTACTAACAAAATCAGAGCAGGATAATGACAAGCACAAACAGACCTTAAAAACACATTCCCTCCACCCTCCCTTCTCCCCAGCTCTACCTCCTACCCACAGTGGCACAAGGAGATGGGAATGTGGGTTATGGTCACTTCATCACATGTTTCTGCTGCTGCTCAGAAAGAGGAGTCCTTCCCCTGCTCCACTGTAGGGTCCCTCCCAGGGGAGACAGCTCTCCATGAACTTCTCCAGCGATTACATCCCACGGGCAACAGTCCTTCACAAACTGCTGCAAAATGGGTCACTTTTCCATGGGGTGCGGCCCTTCAGGCACAGCCTGCTCCAGCTTGGGTCCCCTACAGGGTCACAAGTCCTACCAGAAAGCCTGCTCTGGTGTGGGTTCCTCTCTTCACAGGCCTGCAGGTCCCCACCAGGAAGGACCCTGTTCCAGCCTGGGTCCCCCATGGGTTCACAGCCCTCTCTGAGGCAACCACCTGCTCTGGCTTGGTCCTCAGGCTGCAGGTGGATCTCTGCATCCGCTGGGATCCCCATGGGCTGCAGGGGCACAGCTGCCTCACCATGGGCTGCACCACGGGCTGCAGGGGAATCCCAGCTCCAGTGCCTGGAGCACCTTCTGTCCCTCCTTCTGCACTGACCTTGGGATCTGCAGAGTTGCTCCTCTCACATTTTCTCACTCTGCTCTCCCCTGGTTGCAATTACTTCTGTGCAATAACTTTTCCTTCCTCTCAAACCTGTTCTCACAGAGGTGTTACCAGCATTTCTAATTAGCCCAGCCTTGGCCAGTGACACCTCTGTCTCAGAGCCATCAGGGACCGGCTGTGCTGGACATGGAGGAAGCTTGTGGCATCTTCTCACAGAAACCACCCCTGTAGCCCCACCACTACCAAAACCCAAGCCATGCAAACTCAATAAACAGTTCTAGAAATGCAGCTGGGCACAGTTTTTCGTTGCCACAGTTGTGCAAAGACAAGCAAGGTACATCTCCTGATGTCTCCTAACTCTGCAGGTTTGAGAGATGAGGTATTACCAGAACTCATGCAGACCCCCTGATGGCTTATGCCAAATTAGGCAGGGAGGGCAACCAATCTCATGCACATGCATGTTTTAATATTCTCTGTTATTTAAGCAAATAAGTACTTAGAGGTTCTGACTTGCTGCATGGTGACATTTGAAATGTACAAGGGCAAGAAATGCAATACAATACCAATACTGGAGTTATTTCTACTCTATAATTCATTGACAAAGTCTATCACAAGTAATTTGTATTTATGAAATTGCATAATAGACCCAAGTGGTTTTTTTTAGATGTTAAGTCTTTCTAGTGCAATCACACTGAAGTGAATGTATCTATTGTTAGCATTAGCACTGGGAATTTAGAACCAGAATAAATTTTTGTTACCTAGGGAAATTTACATATGCAAATTTAAGGAGCGAAAATCCCCAACCTATCAGTATAGAAGTTTTCTTGTTTTCTGTGGTAAAAGCCCCTTAAAATAATTAATCTTTTGTAAGGGCACGGTTTAGCAGATGCGCTATTTTGGAAATAGACCTTGAAGCTTTGTAAGCCTGTATAATTTGCAAATAGATGAGAACAAACCCTTAGCAAATGAGATAAGGTAATAAAGTATGTACTCTTTAACTAATTGTAGACATAACACCTAAAGATCTTATGAAATAACTTCTGTTATGCCAGGGATTAATATAAATTAGCTCAGCTGTGAGCATGGTCTGTTCTTAAAAGCTGAGTTGATTTGCCATGACATTGCTTTAAAAACCTTTGGAGATACTCTGTGGATAATGATGAATATTGAATGAATTTAAACTACATGGAAACGTTTGACTCCTAGTTGTATTCCCTGTTTTGTCCCCACCAAATTTCATACATAAGTCATGTATCTTCAGCTGAAATATCAGAGCACACACCATAACCATCCTTTTCCTAAATAGTCACTGGCTTATCAGAAGAGAGGACTGGACCCTGGAAGGGAAATTTCGCAAAATTTTAATTTCCAAAATTTCCAAAAATAAACTCAAGTGAATCTGTGTGCATATGACACCTGTTCTTCCTCCAAGGATTCATAAAAACATATTACTTCAAAACAAGAATGTGCTGCTGGGAGCAGAAGTAAGGAAGTCTGGAACTGGTGGATTTCCACGTCTCCAATTTCAATGCACAGTGATGACTCTTAGAAAGTCAACACCTTTCAATACTTTCTACAAAACTATTCTCTTCCCCGTTTAAAAGCAAGGTAGGCTATCTTGCTGTGTAGAAGCACCTGACACTCTTGACTACAATACAGTCTTCTCGTACATAGAAGAAAATTTAATCTGTCTCTGAGAGGGTTTTCTGATCACAGCCATCAACATAATTTGATCTGACAGCAAACAAAACCTCTTTTCAGGACAAAATACTTTACCTAAAGACAGCTATGCCTGAGCCAAGGATACATCAGCTCATTTATGATCTCTAGAGAAATGGGGAGCTGCATGCAGAGAACCAAGGTAAGCATGGTCAGTAGTGTTACACAAATACAAGAGGATAAAGGCTGATTCCAACCCTGTACTTCTGTGGCTCACAATAATCTTACTCCAGTTCCTACTTCCCTGTACAGGAGAGACCTCTGGAGCATCCAGAAACTAAGGAGGTGTGAGAAAACAGGGCACATACCGGGTGCAAGGCTGTGAATCCCACTTTTTAGAAATCCCACAAAGCAAGACTGGAACTAAAAATAATAAATCCACTTCTCTAAAAGGGTGCTGGCTGCTGTTGCCTGTAATTCTCTAAGCTGATGGAGAGATTCATGAGCTCCAGTGAGACCTACAAACTGCACAAGCTAACTTATCTCTGGCTGCAATTTAACCCAACTTTAATAGCTCCCAAGCCCTCAATAACAGTTTGACCTGAACTGGAGCTCCTGAAGTGCTTTATTCTATCCCACATTGTAAAAGTTTTCTCCTCCTTAAGGATATCCTCAGCACAAATCCTGCTTTTCTTTATCATGTCTGAACCTGTAGCAGAAGAAATAACAAATATGGATCAGGGAAGCGCTGGAAAAGCATCTCTCAGGATGTTTGGGGTTTGTCATCACCAGAATGAAACTAAGACAGGTTGCTGGCAACAATTTCTGTTTCAGGAAGCGTATTACCTCTACCTTGTGTTAACAGGCACTGTTAGATTAGCAGGGAGCATTAATCAATCCCCACTAGTACTACATATGCTATTTCCTGAAAGGCAAGACATACCTTTTGGATAAGATTTTGCCAACACAGCTAGCATAGACTACAGTGAAAGAGACAGGTGAAAAAAGGTGTAAGGATTTTGTCTGACTGTAAAATGAGCCTTACCTCAGCTACTTTGCTATATATCAGTTAACAAGAACATCCTTTCCCTTTAGATTTTAACCCAAGGACATGTTTGGTTTTGAGGCTTTTATAATGGACTTGAGATATTTGTCTGCTTTGAAGTTGTTTTATCTTTTAAATCCTTATTATTTTTTGTAGTGTCAATAGCCAAAATACCCAGGGTTCAATACAAATTGCCACAAGAGCCCGTGGAAGGGCCACAGTGAACAATGATTTGGCAAACTTCTCCTCTACCAATCTTCTTAAGATAGGTCATTGGGATTTTACCTGACTGCCTAAGTCACTCAAAGGCTCTTTAGACCAGTCATTTACAAGAGGGCATCCGAAATAAATTACATACATTTTCTGCTTGGTGCAAGATCTAACTTGAAAGGACAAAATTGTTTCCAATTTCTGATTGCTGAAAATAGATACAATTAAAAGATAAAGAGAGGAGTAAGAGTAGGGTTAGTTTTGGCTAACTGATTTTTTTTTTTTAAAACAAAAGGCCAAAACTCCTAATAGTCTTCACAACTGTGTAGAAGCACTTGAGAATGTCTATGCATATAATGACACTTGAAAATAGTTTTCTTAGTACATCTTCATAGGAGTGATTTGGAATATCAATTAATTTGAGATTACTACATATTGTTTATTTTTTATTTGCTATAAGCCAAGTCTTTAGAAATGACATTTTCTTTAATGTTTGTAGATCCAAGCCTGTTAAGAATGATCTTTAGACTAATGTTAACCACATTGTCCTTTTGCCTTCTGACATTCAATTATGCTCTCAACATATCAGGAAAACTTCTCACAGCACAGAACTTGTTCCTGCAAGTACTTGAAACCATCTTTGACAAAGTGAGTTTTCACCATTAATCCTGTCAATGCTAAACAAACAAACACAGTCTGGGGTCAACAGGCTGACCTGTAAACCAGAGGATCTTGGCTTGTGATGTACAAACCACCCACTATCTGCAAAACAGCAGAAAGTATTTAAAAGGGATGAAGAGAAGGCTGAGAGCATTTTAGAAGAAGAAATATTCCTACCCATTAAATGAAAGAAAGAATTTAAAAGAAGAGAACATACAAGTACTGGATGACTATTTAAAATTTAGTCTAATTTTTATGTGACTGAATCTAAGTGTGCCAAGCCATGTACACCACAGTCTACAGAAATAACAGTTGATTATTCAATCTTGCATGAGTGCAAGTGCAGCCTTGACCTTCTGAGGTTTTTCTGCAGGACTTATCTATTCAGGCAGCATAATCTTTATTATTGCTGAAAGGTTTAATATTTTCACATTGCTTTGATAACCAGTGGAGCATAAAAACACAGGTATTCCATGAATCTCTTTGTAGAATCACTTTTCAAAACAGAATACTTCTAAGTTATCTTGGAAAGTTTTTTTTTTTTTTGTCATTTAAGAAATCACAAAATTCTAAACACACACCAAAAACCAGCTCAAAAAACCAGCCGAGACGTGTTTGCTTTTAGCCTAGTTTGATCAAACTCAGTTGTATGTGTGTATTTTTATCTGCCTCTCTCATCCACCTAAGTAACTCTTAAGCCAATTTCAGCAACACTGAAGAGAAAGTAAAGGTCTTTGAAGTAGGTCTCGATATTCTGGATGTCAAATTTTCTACAAAATTACTGGAAACAGGTAGCTAGGTAGAGATGAAAGGCCATCCCTTGCCTGAACTGAGTTACAGTGTGACCTCAATTCATACTAAGCCTCAGGGTATTTACTGAGACTAGAGAGTTGCTGAGTGTCCCAACATGAGAAAAGTTTCTGTCTGCAATCATATTTTTATTAACTGTGACACAAGAATGCTACCACAGGACTCAAAACCACTGAGAACCAGACCTCAGTACTGCCACTGTCCGAGAAAACACCTTTCCAGTTCTCTTCAGAAGTGTTAGGCACCTACATGAATGACAAAAATCTCCCCAGAGACTTTTCTGCCATAGAAAACCAGTGTCTTATCACAGTAAAAGCACTGTTTTGTCCCTGAACACAAAGTTTGAGAACTCAAGTAGGATGTCACATCTTGCAGAAGGAGGCTGAAAACCATGCAGGTACTGGTATTCAAGTTCATATTCATGCATTGCACTTTCAGCTGCTTGGCTCTTATTGTGACTCCGTGGAAAAGTACTAAGATGAACTTAACAGTTTTTCTTATTTTTCTTTTTTTTTTTCTCTCTAGCTTTTTATTATAAAGACACCTAAGGAAGATTTTTAGCCCAGCACAGATTGCAGCTGCTCAAACTCATACCTAACTGCCAGCAGCACCAGCTTCAATACAGACATGGAACTCTCCTCCTAGGAATGCCCTCCATGCCAAGAGATATACGGAAAATATGAATTTGACTTTTTGACTTTAATAATATAGACTTTAAGAAGCCTAGGTAATTCAAAGTCTTTAGGCTATTTCATATTCTTACAGAAACACAAGACAAAAGTACCCTGATATTTTAACAAGTGCAGGTTTTGAAATTTTTCCCTTTACTTCCTGGTTGGTTAAGTAAAATACAGCACAAAATTGAGCTTGCAAAAAGACAGCAGACATATGATGTTCTCAGAGAAGGGAGTTGCTGCATAGCTGCTTGCAGAGGCTATTGGATTTTTGAAAAGAGCAAAAGATTTTAGTAGAGCATTTTATTAACTATTTTTTTTTCTGTATCTCTGATTATATTTACATGTTTTTTAGAACTTGCCCTTCCTTCTCCTACACTACAGCTCAGATGCTGATAGCTCAGATGAGTAGGGAAACTATGCAGAGCTAAATCAGTAATTTGTTGTCCAGCATTCCTTGGGATATAAAGGTCCCGTTCCTTTTGTAAGAACATAAGAATGACTACTTGAATGAACTATCTCAACAATGTTTCAAATCTTTTTTATCAGTAATTTTCAAGTCTCCTGAAATATACAGTTTCGTTTTAGAGTCTCCTGGAATAGACTGTTTTGTTTAATACCTTTTCAATTATCTGGATGAAGAGATTGAGTGCACCCTCAGTCATTTTGTGGCTGACATCAAGATGGGCAGGACTTTTTGGTCCACTTGAGGGTAGGAAGTCTCCCCAAATGGATTTGGACAGGTTGTATCAATGACCTTGGGTATGAGGTTCACAAAGTCTGAGTGCTAGGTCTTCCACTTCCACGTAATTTTACAGGCTTTGGAAAGAATGGGAAGCAGCCCAATGGAAAAGGAGCTGGGGGTGTTGGTTGACAGTTTCTGAACATGAGCCAGTGTGTGCCCAGGTGGGCAAGAAGGCCAATGGCATCCTGGCCAGTATCAGGAATAATGTGGCCAGCAGGACCAGGGAAAAGTGTGGTGAGGCCACATCTGGAATCCTGTGTCCAGTTCTGGGCCTTTCTCTACAAGAAAGACATTGAGGTGCAGGAGCATATCCTGAGAAGGGCAATGGTGCTGAGGAAGTGTCTGGAACACAAGTCCTGTGAGGAGCAGCTGAAGGAGCTGGGGTTGTTTAGCTTGGAGAAAAAGAGGTTGAGGGGCAGCCTTTATCACTCTCTACAACTGCCTGAAAGGAGGGTGTAGCCAGGTTGGGGGTGGTCTCTGCTCAGGTAAGAAGTAATAGGACAAGGAGAAAGACATGCCTCAAGTTTTTCCAATATCCATCCTAAGCCTTGTGGAAAAAGTCTGGAATACTGGAAATATTGGAAAATACTGGAAAAAGTCAAGCGTTCAAACAGGCTGTCCAAGAAAGTGGTTGAACCACCATCCCCAGAGATATTCTGGGTAGTCATGGTGCTTTGGGGCATGGTTTAGTGGTAAACATGGCACTGCTGGCTTAATAGTTGGACTTTATGGTCATAAGAGTCCTTTCCAACCAAAATGCTTTTATGTATATCAGAGAGCCAGCCCCAGATGACATCTCTGTACAGGCCCCTAATGTAAGAGCACCTTGAGTTTTTCTCAAAGTGCAAAATTGATCCTGCACCCTACTATGATCCTTTGACCTGCACTCCATCCCCAATTTCCCCCTAGGGTCTTAGCCTAAGAATCTGCAAGGCAACTACAGGTCTGACTTCAGCTGTGCCCTGTGTAACAGAAGAAGTAATCACTTTATAAAACTAATCACTGGCAGCAGTGAGTGTCATTTGTCACCTTCATGACACTAAAGGAGGTAAAAAAATCTGAAGAAAGAATATCTCCATAATATTAAAAAGCACATGGTCTGCCCTATTGTCCTCACTTTGCTTTCCTAGCCTGAGATTATTATGTACAAGCTACCATATATTTTAACTACCACTGAACAAGGGTGTTAGCATTAGTCTCTGAACATCTTACCTGTGCTGGTTGCTGGCAAACCTTTTGCTGCTTGTACTTTCTCTTGTGCTGCCAGTGTTTAATAATGTTCAGTGAGGTCCAGAGATACCAGGCAGCAGTGCTCAACAACACTGAGCATAAGGAATGATTAACTCAGGGCACAGATCTTTTTGGTAATGGAAGCTGTGTAAAAACTTAGGTAATTTGTTTATGGAAAGATGTTGACTTGGCAGTATGTGATTACAGCACTTGCTAGCACTCAGCAACAAAGAACCTCTGCCCACAAGTAACATCAGAGAAGTAATTAAAAGAAAGAAAACAACTGATTCTATTTGGTCAAAATGGAGCTTTTGGGACATTACTGCAATAAAAATCAGGAAGCCAAAAAATCAATAGCTCTAGTAAAATATTTTTGAAAACTTTTGTATTTCTGAGTAAGACAGTTTTAATCTGTTCTTACTGGGCATCACTCTTGGGAAATTTAATTAGCTCTGGACAGCTGCCTAATGTTTATAAGAAGTTTAACCAAGCTGGCTTCAACCAGAATTTCTATCAGTACTCCTTACTTGGCCTGGTTTTTTTTAATGTAGACTCACAACTTGCAGTCTTCTCCCTATTGCAATTCTTTTTCCTCACTGAAAAATTTTCTTCCATGGCCAACTCCCTTGTATAATCTAGTTCTTCCTTCAGCTCTGTTGGAGGAGTAAGGATAACAAACACAGACTCAGTTTACTAAAGAAAGAGTAACTTATTATTGAATTCCCACCTCAAATTCCTCATGCTTCCCTTGATATATATTGGTCAAATGGACAGGATGAGGAAAAAGTAAGGATGAAGGGTAACATTTGGAAGCAGGCAATCCTCAAGGAATTTATCATGCAGTATAAATTAATGTGTCACAATGCTACCTACCACTTTTAAAAACTTGCCTACAAACTGAAAGAATGACAATAAAAGGTGGGATTAGTGCTAAATGCTTATATTCTGCAACACTTATATCTTCTTCTGGGAGAGAGGGATTACATCACACTAGAATTAAAAAAAAAAAAAAAAGCCAGAGAATTCAGCAGTTAGATTTGTTAGTTCTGAAAGGTACTATTGCAAAGTGGGGAAGTAAAAAACCTAGTTGAGGGTTGATGTTTTGCCCTCTGAGGCAAAGATACCTCACATCAGCTTACAAACCTATTTAGAACAAAGTGAAGGACATGCTCCAATTTCACCATGGAACTCACCATGACTTGGGAGGAGGCCAGAAAACTTTTCTCTGGGAAAGTGTGAGTCTTGAGTACACATCCATCCTAAAACAAGTAAACAATAACATCATTTTTTTTCACATATTTAATACACTTCCTAATTAAATACTCTCTAAGAACCAAAAGGCTAAATTAGAACATTGCAATTCCATTTTCTTAAAAAAATGGTTTCATTTAAATTATTACATAGGAAAAACAGAAGCCTCAACTAAAGGATAAGGCTGGTTGTGATGTGATCTCCCCTATTTTTTGCCAAGCTGTTGAAGTTTTACCCCTATAGACAGGCAGAAAAGCCATCATCTTACTCCAGATCCCTTGTTGGACATCACTAGAGTAGGTTCAGTCTGGAACAGAAGTGTAAGAACAGGTTACCTGACTGCAAAGGTACACAGAGAAAGAAAGAGCTTCTGGCTTTTCAGATGAAAGGACCATAACCAGAGAGGCAAGCTTATGAAGGCTTATCTGCTTTCTAATTTGGAACTGATGGCTTTAATTGGGTTCTTGAGGTTGGGAAAACTGTGAGTTCAGGCCAGAAAATCCTCTACATCTGTGCCCTGCTTCTGGTTTGGGAAACTGATCAGTGGGCTTGAAAGACAGCTAAGCCTATCACAGCTGCAGAATAAAAATAAAGTAAGCTAGTTAGCAGTTTTTATCTTCCAAAAAGGCAGGACAAATAATAGAGCTTTACCACACAACAGAAGGCCTTTCACAGTGAAATATTGTCAGTTCACGTCTGTGGCAGCTTGAACACAAACTGCAGGGTGTGGAACGAGTTGCAGTGAGCTGGTGAAAAAGGCAATTAGTGGGAGCGGAAAACTCCAGGCTATTTCCCTTCTTCCCACACATTATTTTAAGAAAGCACCACTGCATGACACATAGCTCCCCTTGCTACCTACTTTAATCTATACTCAAGGAACATTAAGCAGGTAAGTCAGGGTAATGCTGCTCACCCAGCAGAAACTAAGTAAAGATGAACAGGGAAGATCCATTCATTCTCTCTTGCAGAAAAGAACCACAGGATGCCAAAGAAAACTAGCAGGTGTCAAGTTCACAATATGTATTGTATGTCATGTAGTGCCCATGGAATCTTCCTGGCACAGAATGTTATGCTAAAAAAAAAAAAGATAAAAAATTACCTGTTTTAAAAAAGTAATTGGGCAAAAAACCCCCAAACAAACAAACAAATAAAAAACCTACAAAAAACCCCCAGGAAAATAAGAGTATCCTTCATTTTTATCACATTGATGACACTTGGAAAACTCAGTTTTTCAGAGCTGAACTAAAAATTTCTAAATTACTATCTTAGCCAGAAAACCGAAAAAACTATTGCAGAAATAATGTCGGCAAACCTGCAGAAAAAGTGTTAGATGCCTGTAAAATGAGAAGATGTTGTTCACTAATGTTTTGTTCATTAGTTCACTAATACATGAAATGCAGTATTATATACTGAATTGTCTTTTGTGTTGTTTAGGCTTTGTGATTAAACTGCTGTGACTTTATACATACTCATGTATTTAGCAAATATGGTAAATTGGATGAAGAGGTCAGCACATAGACAACAAAAGGACTCAATCATATATCCAAGGATAAATTCTCAATTATATATAAAACATGCAGTGAGATCTTTTCATCTGGCTGAACTACAGTAACTACTTTGTTAATCCCATCAAATTCCATTTTATGTACTTCACTGCAAAACACTTGGCCTCAGACACAAATCTAAAAATCTGTTGGAGAAACAGTGTCCCTCAAAGGCCTTGTTTACATGCCACATGTGCTTTCCTTCTCTAAAGACGTTTTCCACAACCACATGGATGGGCTGGGTACAGAAACGTACCTAGGATCTGCTATGTTCTATTTTCACTTTGTTGCTGATGCTGTGTTTGTGTTCAGTCAAGACAGAGTGAAGGAGTTAGCCTAATTTCCTGCAGAAGTAGCCACAGTGTTACACCCTGGAAGAGTGTGTGCCTTGGCATGTTACACCAAAATTATAGAACAAGGAAGAGGGTTTAAAGATGATCAGTTCCTACATGTTTCTTACAAGACAGAGCAGAGAAGAAGGAAGACTGGGATTAGAATTTTTGGAAGTTCACTCTTCCTTTTTAATCTTTTCAGGCTATTCTGCAGCCAAAGGTGTCAACCCAGAGTTTGTCAACACTCTGCAGAGATCTAATAGGGAAACCATGGGAAAATATTCTTGGTGTTTACAGAGACAAAAGAATACCTTTGCATAGTTCAATCAAAACCCCCATATTTAATCAAGACACATAATTTAGGAGATTTCTTCATCCTATTGCTTAGAGAATTTCTTGGGTTTTTTCCACAGAAAATGAGTGCCTTGCTCTGTTTCTTCTTCTCCTTGTTCTCTTTATTCCCCTACAGTGATAATCTTACCCAGCTCCTTCCTTTGCTTTTCCACTGGACAGTGAACAGTTAGGCTTTCTGATGTATTTTTATTCTGCTGAATGCTTTCTTCTCCAGTGGGAAAGCATACTAAACCTCTTCCTTAAACTTTGTCAGCTTTTCTTCTGAGGCGAAGCACCACTGCATAAGATGGAGAACTTGATATATTTTTAAATCAGTAAAGGATACTTTTGTCCCTGTTGTTACTACAAATTGTGTTTTTGCAGTATGTCATTTCCTCATACATTTACTTCACTCAATCTCTTAATGGCAATAAGTTCAAGCTACAAACTTTCTGGGTAAGAGCTCATTTATCTTCTATTGAAATCTTGCCCACTGCTCTTGTGAAGGTTTGCCTTTCATAAATGGTGCTGGTGATGCCCTCTTGTGCAACTTGTTCATGGTTAGCCAGTGTTTGCAAATTTGTGGAAGTCAAGGTAACAGAGCAGAGTGTGTGTGTTTTTTTTGTTCCTTGTCCCAGTCCACACAGCTCTGCATGTTGTTTTTGTGAAGTCAAGACTTTAAGCTTTACTTCCCCTTTTCCCCACATCTCCTTTCTGGGCTTTTGCAGATGCCCCAATGTCAGAGGATTGTTCTCCTCTCAGTTCTGCACTTGTGATTGCCTTTCCCTGTCAAAACCCCACACTTTCTTGAAGATTAATTCTGGTTTCCTGAAGACTCTCTTTTGACATTTTTTCTTAAAGCCCATCATAGGAACTGATCAGGATCTCATGCAGTCCCTTGCAATCAGCTGTTTAGCCTCAGAATAGAAGCCCACTTTTCTGTAGGATCCTTTTCTTGGTCTTCTCTGTTTAAAATCTGCCTCTCATATGGGTTATTTTTACCTTGAGTGCAGAACTCACTCCTCAAATTTCTGTGATGTGGACTATCAATTAGTCACCTCTGTCTGAGTTAACAGTAAGATATTAAAGATATGAGTTATCTGTTTTCATAAAAATGAGGCTATATTCTGCTTGTTTTCCTTGTCACTATCTCCCACAACTCTTTGTACTATTTGAGCACATTCCCATCCCCATCCACACTTCCAGGTGTTTCAGAGAGACAAATTGCTAACAGTGGTTCCTTAGTTCAGTACTATTAGTGCTCAACAATCACTGAGCACCAAGTAATTTATCAGAGATCCATTTATTTCAGGGTGCAAGCTCTGACCTCTTAATTACACACATCTTTACTCCATGCAACTGCCTCTTTACCACCAAAACATCTTATAGGTACGATTATTACAGACATGGGAAAAACAAGGCAATCCATGGAAGATTTGTGAGGAGAAAGAGGGTTCATAAGGGGCTACTTGAAAGAGAAAACATGAAAACAAAGTTAGGTCCAGAAGGGAGCAATAACCTGGCAAAGGAGAGGAAAAAGTGTAAACAAGAGACTCACTTAGTTTTGCTTCACAGCCCCCAATATAGCATGGACCATTCAAGAAAAATGTCATGGAAAAGTCTAAGTACTGCCCCTGCAACATGCACCACTCTTAAGGGAAAAGAGGATTTTTTATTTTTTTTTTTCCTTTAAAACCCAAGAAACAGTATGAAGAGGCTCTTCACATCCCCTGGTCACAAGCATGAATTCTGGCTGATAAACTTAATTTGACCTAATGATGTGAAATAAAAGTAATACTTTCTGTTAGAGCCCTTATAACTGCCAAAAATTAAGGCACTTGACTTATGTTCTCTACATTAGGTAATACCAGTGCATTACTGAAAGAAAATAACTGAAACTAGCAAAAATATGAGGATTTTAATCCTCTGAAAAAAAGGACCCACGTGATAATATGGACAGAGATTGCACTGAACTTTTGGTCTGGCTTTTGGATGTTATTTCTTGCTTTATCTCCTGTGTGTCTGATGAAGCATTGCCAGCTCTCCCAGATTTGTACAGCCAAGTGATTTGAGCCCCTGGGGTAGGAACTATTCAGCTTCCTGACAATGTCAAGCTTTTTTGTTTTCCTTGGTAGGCCACATATGATGATTAATTTTATATTCCCTGCTATTTCTCCAATAAACACAACAATTAATTACATATATTTTAGTCTTAGGATCAAGCTTACTCTCTCTCTTCCTAGAATAATTCTACATTTACTAGTCTGTGTAATTTCCCTACTCAGTTTGGCACCTGTATTTAACAAACAATAAGCACAGGATGAGATGACCTTAAAACATGATTGAACTCAGCATGCAGCCCATAAGAAATATGGGTGCATGTGTGTACTGAGGGATTTCAAAAGCCTTGAAGTAGTTAGTTTAGATGCTGGCAGCATAAAGTCTGTGTTTTTAAAATACTTTTTTCATTACTATTATCAATTCCAAGGAGCTCTGTGGTTTTCCACTTTTCAGTTGGAATCCTAGTCATATTTGCATTAATTTGATTTAAAGTTGACATAAAATGAAGGAAAAATCTTGAACAGAATTCATATTCCCTTTATCTATGCACCAAAAATAAGAAGGATGAAGTTGAACAAAATAATTCCTTTGGACCAAAATAATTCATATTTTTATTCTTTCCAGCTGCCCTTCTTCTCTGCTTCAGGTGTTTTGAGCAGTGCAGCATCAAATTAATGCCTCTTATATATTCACCATTACCTGAGTGTGACCCTGGGTGCTTCCCAGTTTCCTTTGTCAATCTGACAGGGTGGACTGGTGGGTCTGGTCCTGGGGAGCCCACTCTCCTTTCCCAGGACAGCTGCAGAATTCCCCTTGGACAATATATGGTGTGGTGAAGGGGAACAGGAGGGGAGAGGGAAGGAACAGGACCCAATTTTCCCCAGCAAAATGTGGGGCTGCTGGTAGTGCTCACTTGAGCCTCCATTTATCATGTAAATCCCTCAGATTCTGAGAGAACAGAGAGGAACCTTCTGCTCACTTCTTGCAAGAGTCCTTCATGAGGCTTGTCCTCTCCAGGACACAGAGAGTGAGGGGAGTTTCTGTGGGGTGATACAAGCTCCCCCATGGCTGAGCCTCCTGGCCAGGGAGCAGTCAGCTCACAAGCTGGTACTTTCTGTACTGCACTTACAGAAGACAAAACAAGGATTTTTACTTGCCAGTAGTGCTTCACTCATCCAACTGCAGACTAGCACAAGCAGTCACCCAACAGAGATACCACATAAAGGTCAAACAAAATTTCAGTGCAAAACCTGGGGATGCATTAAAGTGGTTGCTGATGGCAGGGTTTACTGAAGGGTGAACTGTCATGGGTACAGATTTCACAATATATGCTACAAAAGCAACTTCTTTAAATGCACCTTTCATCCAGAAAAGGTGTTTGTACAACCGGAGTTTAGAGATAACTTACACCCAAAGAGTTATGCTGCAAAACTGCTCAAATTCTGCACTGAGAACGTACCCACTTTCCAAACTGATTCATTGAGACAACAGTCAATTCCTTTGGATTATCCAATTCAAGTTTTCACCAACTGGAGCTATTTAGCAGTGCTCTCAATTTTTTAAAACTAGCATGTGGAAAAGCATATTAAAAACTAACTACTCCCAAAGTCACCATTATTGTCCAAAATATGTTTTGTTTAGGAAATTTAATCAGGCTTTGTTCAGAATACACGGGAACAAATTTGCTCTTTCTGCAGTGCTGAGAGCTCCTTTGTGCATTAAGTACAAAGAAGGAAGAATTGCACATCAAATTGCAACTAGATAAGGCATTTCTTGTGATGAGAAAACGTGACAGAACTTGGTGGATCATTGGATTTTAACTTCACTACTTTTATGGAAAATGGCACGTGGGGCTTTCACAACCATGAAGATTCAATGCTCATTTGAGCAATCACACCTCTCACAGCATGCTTGTTCCCTGACATTTATGCTGGTTGCCATCTCTCAGCAGCCCCCTCATTACAAATCTCTAATGCCACTTCTTGTGTCATTTGGTTTTCCTGTGGAGGTCTCCTACTCACTGCCTTGCCACACTATTTTGCTCACAGTTTCTAACGAAACCACAGCCAAGATAATACCAAACACAGCACAAAATAGAGAGGAGGAAAGTATTTAGTCCTTCCAAATTCACTGAAATTTGCGGACCCAGAGAGAAGGGCATTTTGATAAAGTACATCCTCAGAAAAAAATACTTTTCCTCGAGTCCATTTATGTGTCAGACAAATAAGCAGACAAATAAAAACCTTGATGTTGTATCTCGGAATAAAAAATACTGTAATTCCCCTTCCAGGATACAGTTGTTGAAAATATTCTGTGCATGAATACCAATCCCTGTTAATACTTGACCCTTGGAGAGGTCATTAACTGGCAGTCTGAATGAAACCAGGAGGCTGTAAGCAGTTTTTGGCACAGCTGACAGAAAGGACAACTTTCAGCTGTTGGCTACCTTTTTTCCCTTTCCCCAACCAATACTGTAATTGTGAGGAATTTTTTTTGAAAATGGGGGACTAATCAAAAGAGGGAAACCATGAGGAGAATGGAAATGAGGAAGAAAAATTTAGCAGCAGAAAATAGAAATCTCAAAGGGAATGCAAACAGATGGACTTCAGGGAAAAAAAATTAAATTATTTTTAGGAGTATTACTGATGCCTGATGAGGAAAAGGGTTAATTAGCAGATAAGAGAAGAATTTTGCAAAGCTGATTTGGCTGAAGCAAAAACTTCAACAGAAGCAATTGGCAGATAAACAGACCACATCCCCCTCCAAAGGTGAAACAGCAAAGCCTCCAGAGATGTCAGGCACTGAGAGCTCTTACTGTAGAGCTGATAGCAATAAACTGCCAGCCCGGGCAGCACGGCTTCTCTGCATGAAAAAGCAGCTTTGTAAGAGCTGTCTGAGGGATACAGAGAACAGAGCTGCTGCTGTTGTAACAACCCCAGCCTGTTGTTTGCATTTTCTGGTAAAATCCATTAGCAGACTTTGTAAGTCAGAAGCAAAGACCTCTCCACCCCCCTTAACTGTATATGCCTGGTCTGTCAGTAGGTCAGTTGTGTTGGCAGGGTGGTGCACCAGACAAATCTGTTCACTGGCTCAGAGTGTTTCCATCCCAAAACAACTTGGTGATAATTCATGGGTCGTGTGGGTGTTTGTGCTGGGGGCAACCAGGGCATAGGACCAACAAGTGAGAGGGATGCCACAGAATAATTTCTTTCTAGCCATTGTGTCCCTTTAGCCACAAATAACTTTCTGTAGGAAAGCCCTGCAACATTCACCTTTCACCTGCCCTGTAGGAGGGAAGAATCTTGAAGGAAAAAAGAACATGTTGAACACCAACAAAACCCACCGAGCCCTCGCTTTCCTCCCGGAGCCTGCAGAGAGATTCTCGAGGCAGGGCACACAGGTTTCTGCCAAGGTCCGGGAGAGCAGTTATTACGAGCCTGAGCAGGAGCACCGAGGGAGGTTCGGGAGGCTCCCGGCTCCCGGCTCCCGGCTCGGCTCCCCCGGCGCGGAGGGCAGCGGCCGGCGGGAGGCGCTCCGAGCACACCGCCCTGCGCAGCGCCGAGCCCGCGGCACGGAGGGAGCCTGGGCCGAGGGAGAGCAGCAGCATCCCCCTCCTCCTCCTGCAGCTTCTTGCGGGTCTGCTGTTCTTCCAAGGGAAATAATAAACTCCCCGATGAAACTGGCCGGCAGGACCTAAACTTAGGAAATAATGCAGGAAGGAAAACTAGAAATTCTGGCATCTAAATATTAAAGGGCTTTTATTTTTTTTTTTTAATAGAAAAGCAATAGCACAATATAATTTCATTAGCAACTAGAGATCAGAGGCGTCCCGGCTTGTTTCCAAGTGCTTCTTGGCTGCAGAAATGAAACATTTACAGAATTTATTAGCCTACTATTAAGTCTTCAATTCTGCAACAAACCCTTATTCTCTCCGCCCTCTATCCCAAACCTGCCAAGAAATCCTTGTATACACATCCAATGAGGTCCCAGAAACAAATCTTTCTGTTTTCTGTGAGCTTAATTTTTTTTGCACAATGTGAGAGATTGAGCATACTGCTTGCCAGGTGTTGCAGACAATTTCCTGTTGTGTCTCTACAAGCACCACACCGATTCTGCAAGAGACTGCATCGCTTACTGTTTAACACCTTTCTTTTTCCTTTGTTAAACAGTATTTCCTGTTGCACAGTAATTTGGGTTCTCTCACAGATCTCATCACTCAATACTTAATCACTCAATACTGCATGAGCACACCATCTTTTCTCCAACTTCTCCCTTGAAGAGATCTTACCCTCCATGCCTCCCGTACTGCCACACAACTCACAAAGCTCACTCTACCCCAGGCTCCTTCCATGCCACAAAGCCTGCATTTGCATCACTGCCCCTCTTCTTGCTGCTGGCCCCTCTCCTGCTGCCTGACCTTTCCAGGCAGACACAGCTGGCCACCCTGATTTATTATTCCCTCACTAGCTGTGCTCGCTTGGGCATATGGGGTCCCACTACAGAGGGGAGGCTGTGACACTAAAGTTCAGCTGGAAAGATGACATTCAGCAGAGGCCACGTGCCTCAAAGTGTGGCACATCCTTCTGTTGCCCCCTGATGTTGCAGCTCTGTCTGGGCTCCTGGTTTGGTGATGCTTTCCTTCATGCAACCAGGCGCAGCATTCTCATTTCTTTGAGACACCATTTGACACGTCCCTGTTTAAACTAATAGAGTAACTAATTTAAGGATGACTAAGGGGCTACAAATACTTCTTAGTTACTTCAGGAACCCTTTTTTTTGCTTCCTCAAGCATGAACTTTGAATGGTTCCATCGAATGGAAGGAGATACTTAAAGGCTACTGAACATCTGTTCGAATACCCCATTGAACTGGAGATGTGAGGCTGTTCCTGTTGAGCAGGTGTATCACATCATAGCTGTGCTAATGGGCACTGCTGGTTGCAGCCATGGAAAAATGCTGAGGCTGACCTGGCCTTTAGGCCAGTACTTTAGGGCTCCAGCTGCAGCATTTTCACATGGCAAATGTGAAAGACAGTCATTTAAAAAGAAGCATCAATTTAGGAGTCAGAGACCAGTTTGCCGAATAATTCTAAGACAATCTAAGATATTGTCTGTTTATTATCTTTTCCCACCCGAGGAGAGTCCTCCAGAAAACAGAAACCCAAACTCCAAACAAACTAGAAAAAGTCCAAAAGACAAGATCTGCAAAGAAATATTTGATGAGTTGGGTGGTTTGGTGTAGAGAAAACTAAAAGAAAACTTCCAATTGTGTACCTTCCTTGACAGGTTTAGTCTTTCTAAAAAAAAAAAAAATCCTAATTGGCAGCTCAGACCGCCTCTCTCAGACAGGATTCCCAAACTCCTTTCATCTTTTGTATACATCAATACACAAAAACTTTAGATGTTTTGCACAGAAACTTTAGATGTTCTACAGATGGTTTGCTATTTTTCTTCTTGTCAACATTGTTACCATACTATTCTATCTTCTCTCTGACTTTTAAGCCTGTGTTCAGCTTGCTTCAAAGAGGAAGAAAATAACCTACTCTCCATGTCCCTGGTGAACCAAACAGTACAAGTAAATTGCAGTAATGCAGTAATGCAGATGTAGGACAGGCAGTCTGAAAATCTTACTCATACTTATGGGTGGGAAAACAGGAGAATAGTTCACCCAGGCAAACTGTGGAGTCTCCCTCCTCTGACATGTTTCAAAGCAGGCTACAAAACAATGTGTCAGAACTTAGAGCTCCTTGCACATTGCTTTAGGCTTGGGATGATGCCTAGGAAAATGACAAGCACCCTGTGTGCTGTGTCTGCTGGAAGGCAAAGCAAGGAAGAAAACATCTTTGACAAAAAGAAAGGGTAGAATTGTGTAAATGGTGCTATGGTCACACTAAAGAGAAGAATTCAATTTATAGCACTGTCATTCTGCTTATCAGGAACACTGAGTTTGCTCAAACATACAATATCTAGCATAGCAATTCCTTCAATTAATAAATTAACTTGTTGAAATGCCATTGCTTTCACATCTGTGTCTGAAACTGATTTCCAACATGACAAATGTGACTAGAGCTCTATAGTAACTTTTCTTTTACCTTTAATTTTTTAATAATGTATTTTTAAAGAAAAAGAATATTATATGCAATAATGAATTGAAGTAAAAGGAGACAAAAAGCTTTTGTAAATCAGGACATCATGTCTCTTTTTAACATTAAAAGATGGCAAGAAGTTAAGTGAGAGTGTAACAAACATCAAAAAATAAAAACATGCATTAAAAAATTAAAAAAGATCAGTGAGACCTGAAACATATTTTTAAAAATCTGTACAACACTGGTAGTAATTTCAGTACTGATGTGACCTCTTGTTGCCTTCTAATAAACACAAAATTCTGAATTAAGGTGTGATAGAATAATATCAAGGATATAAAGGAGAAGCAGTGGTGCATTTTACACCAAATAAAGGTGAGTGGGTCTCTGCTGAGAAGCAGAGAGTTATTGACCCTCTGTTTTGCTGCACAATGTGAAATTCAATCCAACCAGATGATCCCATCTGAACCTGGAACTAGTTTCTTCTAGATGACTATCTGTGCAAGTATCCAAATACGCCTCCAAAGTGCCTGAAGATAAAATACAAGTAATGGGAGGTGACTCCTAATTGCTTGGACTGTGAGTGAGCCAACTCTCCTTGAAAACTTATTTCCTGGAGAGATTCCAGGCTTATTTTCAATTAAAACAAGAATGAAACAACTTTTTGCCGTACTTGCTCTTCAGAGACTCCTCTTCTTCCTCAAACTGCAGCTCTTGGGCATGTGACTTTATTTTAAAAAATGAAACACTTTTAGGCCATCTGCGTTTTTCTGCATAGCAAGCAGCCTTATGTAATTCTGTTCTGCTGACCTCTCTCCTGCTGCAAGGCCTGTCTGCAGAGCCCTTGCATTAGGAGGAAACGGCAAGAGGCCTTTTGGAAAACTCTCTCCCCTAGCACCGTCATAAATCAGCCCAACTCCTACATTTCTGGGCACTGCATCCGTTGTTGTGTCTGACATAAGGCCACCCCCCCCTCCAAGCCTTAAAGCACATGTCCTGATTTTGCCTTCTCAGCAGAGGATTTGTGGGAGGGGATGAGAAATTACAAAATACGGATTCCTTCGGAAACCAGCGTCATTCAGTGCTGGTGATGTGTCCCCTTGACTTATCGGATGAACAGCCCATTGCACGTCATCCTGAACTTTACCACAATTAGTCAGGAAGTTAATCCAGAACTGGGAGAAGGGCAGTGGCTGCATTGTTGGAAGGACAGCTAAATGAGAACATATGTGCTACTGAGACACAGCTCCAGCTACGTCCTCAGTCCTAACTACATTGTGAAACAAGGCTGACACAGCCTCAAAACTATTAATTTCCTGTCTTGTTGATAAACTTCAGTACCCTGCTTAAGAATTCTGAGGCTAGAACACATTTCTCCATGCCTTCTCAACCCTCTTACTGGTTTTCTAAAGGAATCTTTTCTGGTTTGTTTAAGCTAAAATTGAGAATATATATGTATATATATGTAAAAGTGCTATTACATTATGCTGTAACACAGTGTATATCCATCCTTGCTACAGCATTTTCTTGGATATTCTTCAATAATGCCCGTGATCTAAGCACGTGGCAATTTAATTTGCAGCAGCAAAGTCAGAAAAAACGCAGGACAAGTGTTTCTGTTGCTTAGTTTACCTATCTTTGAGACAGGCACATTAAAGGCCTTTCACCTGAAATTCATTCTGACAATTGAAGACTGACCAGTGTTTGGTTCCCTTTGGGAAGGATATTAGTTCTTCAGAGAGGTGGAGACCCAACTCTTGTATGAGAGTTTGAGCTGCAGTCATGATTTTGCCAAAAAGTCAGATACTTCCGTGCTGCTATATCTGATACATTTGCTCACTGACTTCTACAAGTGCACCACTTTTATCATATGCACTAACTCACACAGGCATTGAAAAGCACTATTTTATTCTGCAACATAACAAAGTGTTTGCAGATTTGAACTATGTCTGTAATACTTGGATGGAAAGCAACACCAGCTTGAAACATCACCAGTGATGTATTATGCTTATATTATATGCTTATATTATCTTGAGTCTGGTCTTATTCTTATTGTTATTATATGGATAAAAAAAAATAAATAAAGAAAAGTAACATTTTTCTGTGAGTGTAAGCAGCTGATTTTAAGCAATAGCCTGTAGGACAACAGGCAAAACAGAGAAAGCCAGAGCTCCTGGTACAGAATGATGGGCAGGTTTCCCACCAGAAATGGCTTCAATTTGGTACTATTGAAAGGATTATTAGGACTGCTCCAGCCAGGGCTCAGGGCTCAGCCAGCAGGATGGTGGGCTGTACACTAGGTACACTAGATGACTTTATGCCAGAGCACCCTCAGGTTCTGGGGACAGTGAGGTTACTTTTTACACTTTAAGAGGTCACTATTTCTATCCACTGCCACCCCGTCACTTTTAGTGGTTTGAAATTGAACCAACAGGCTAATATTTAAACACTTATTTGCTGCCTGGCCATCCTTTGTCCCCAGCAGGGCACTCAGAAGGGCAGCAGGCAATGTTTCATTGCTGATTGATTACTCAAGAGGTAAAATGCTCTGTAGGAGAGGATTGGAAACAAAGTCCCCTTCACATGGGAAAAGTTAGAAGATGAGGAGTGTAAGTGGTTGTGGAGAAAGAACAATTGGGATAATAACTACCGCAGGTAGCCCACACAGATCATGTTCTACTCTTGCTTTACCTGCAGACTTACCAAAAAGGGGCATTTTGTGAGTTTTGCTCCACAACAAGGGGAAGATGGGGACCCAAATGCCTACAGGCTAAAATTAATAGGAATTCTCAAAATGCCATGTCAGTGTTTCCCTTTTCTGTCAATAAACCCAAAAAGCAGCACTGTAGCCATCCTCTCTCTCTGTTTGCTTGTCTTTGCTGGTAGGAATACAAATAATAATTTTTTGAAATAAAAGCTGAAGTTTAAACATAGCCATGAAACACTAGAATCATGAGCCTATAAAATAGGTTTTACACATTGCCTCTTAGGATGTACCTGCACAAAAAATACAAAGCACAGGCTGCTAATCCAGCCTGTGTGCCTGGAACAGTTAAGCTTCTCCCTGTTTCTTAGCCCATTCCAAATGGCATTTGCTATTTTTTCATAGCAAATTGCATGGCTACCTCTAAGATAGAGGATATTTAAGTACCACAATAGCTTACATAGGAATATGGCCATTTCTCCTTGATGTGGAATCTTTAAATTGAATCTGGAGACCTTCCTGATGAGTCACTGGATCTCCAGTACAAAATCATGGCCTTACAAAATAAATTTGGAAAAGAGTCAGTATTTCATAAGAAGTCATGTTAGATAATAATAAAGATAATTTCTGAACATGAAATCTATTACTCTTCCTCAGGAGAATTATTGTGGATTGACAGCCTTATAATTAAGGCAGATTTTGATTTTGCAACTAAAATACCACATTATCAACCACACAAAAGGAGAAGCAACACTGAATTTTTAAGTTCACTCTTACTGTCTCTATTTCTGACTTTTTTGTGTGCCTACCACCACATCACTAACAGGCAAAGCACTAATGACATTAACAAAATTATCTGGCAAAATAACTACGTTTTTTGTTGGTATATATTACATAAGCTTTTCCCTCAAAACAGATTTTTTGACAGACATTCTAGCATCTGTGATCTTTTAGGTAATCATGGGATGGAAGTCCTTGTCTGAGAGATGAGGTTTCCTTCTTTGTACTCTTAGGCAGCTGAAATGAATAATACCTTAATCCCTTGGCTACTTCATTTGTAACTGCTTGGTAATTGTGAAAGGGTACATTCCTGCTGAAGGATTAATTTAGTTCCTGCATGAGAATTCTCAGCACATACCACATATGCAGCAGCCCTTCTCAAAAGAAGGTGACTCAGTTTCATCTAACACATTAGGAATGTGCACCTTCTCTGCTTCTGATTAATTTCTGAGAACTGAGTGCAAGCAAATAGCATTTCCACAGCCTTGCTGATTCTAATAGTATCTCTCCTAAAACTGGAGGTGAAGGAATGTTCATTTTCAGACTACTGCCTATAATACCAAAGATGAAGAAAATTGCAGGTTTGCAAAAAAATGCCAGAGATAAATGAAATTATATGTTTACCTTAAAATAAGCCATCATTGCAGTTTTCCAGCCAAACCTCTCTGTGAAATCAGGTGAAAAATAGCTGGTTTCCTAACACATATTTTCGTTGTCTTTTTTTTTTTCTGACCACTCAAAAATCTCTGAAGGTATATATGAAAGAGTAGAACGCTGTACAAATTGCTGACCCCTTTCATATTAGTCTGAAGGGAAGAGATTCAAATAAACATCGGAAAAAGACATGAGAAGTTACCATTTTTCAAGATGCCTGAGGCGAACAAATTCTGGAAAGATGCAAGGCAATGTCACCAGGCAGAATATTGAACCAATTAGAAAATGACTCTCCAAAATTTCATGGAAGCCTTGTTCGAATCTGCGCTGAAATTTAAATATATAGTGGAAAAGTCACGTACTGCCCTTCATTGTGCAATGTTCTGTGCTTACAGAATCCTCCAGGGCTGGCATGTCTGAGCCATAAGTACCATATTACTCCAGCCCTAGACTGTACAACATCAGGAGACAGACATATGCAGCAGTGAGTTCTGCTGAAAGTTGAAATAATTCTGTAAACTAAGTTTTTATTTGAGCTTCAGATTGTGACACTCTGATTTCTGTTTGTGCATCTACCAGTGCTTGACTGCTCCTTGAGGCAGTATATGTACTTTTGAATAACATTTTGATGCATTTTTTGAATTTAGCATCTCCATCATGTAGCATTCAGTTACAAATGATATTATAATTATTGACATTTTTATGATGTCAGCTAGTATTGCAACTTCCATAAATACTTGATTTTCGATACCAAGCTAATACACTCATGAAATGCCTAAAACAAATTTACTTATCTTAAACCTGTGATGGTTAGATTCTTGAATTTGCTGTTGAATCATCATATTTTATTTGCATGTGCTGCATCAAAGGTTAATAATACTTTTTCATTCGAGTAGACGTATTGGAGATTGGTGCCAATAATTCAGAGGTAACTGATGTGTCTGCTGGCAAATTCACAGATTTCATATAGGTCTCATCTGTTATAATGTGACTCATTCTTCTGCCCGTGATCATTTGTATGCAGTGACATTTGTGATTTAATTTTACAAATCAAACTTAAATCAGCAATGCAGTTTAGTTTCTTTGGCATGATAATTGGACAGTATATTATTGAACATTAGGGTCCGTTCCCATTCCCCTTCAGCTCAGTTCTCAGCAATGCAATCTATATTTATATTATGCTAAAAATATTATTAATATCAACTGCCTCCATCTGCTGTACAATGACACTCATGGGTGATGCAGGGAGGGGAGCTGTTGAGACACAGGTTTGGATCTCAGCTCTTTCCTGCTCTTTTTCAATGACTTATATTGTCTGTGTTTCAGATAACTGCCTGTAAAATGATATTAACTCTGTTTGTCTTATGTATAAAGCTAGAGATAGGGACCACTCATCCTGCTGATTATACACACTGTCCAACACAGCAGGACTCAATCTTATTTAGAGCCTCCAAGCATGACTGGATATCAATACAGTGAAAGGCAATAGAGAATTCTGTATTGATTCACTCATTAAAACCTTTCCAATGTTTCTAACAGGAAGTCTGTTAACAGGGACTAGAAGTGTTATCCCAGACTCTGAAGTTCTTCCATATATTATTTTTTGCTATGGTATTTGCATCCTGCTTCCTGTTTGATGACAGTCTAGTCTCAAGAATTTCCTCTCCAATGCCCTGTTTTCAAAACACAAGTCTGCCCTATACACTTGCTGTCCATTGTGTGACATGATACTGAATTCTGGGATCATCTTAGAGAGAGGAGCATTAAAGAAATTTTTCCTCTAGGAGAATTGTTCAGCTTCATTTGGTTTTTTTAAGTTTGGGGTTGTTTTGTTTGGTTCATTTTATTTGTTTTTTACCTGAGATAATTTCCTTTTTTGCTCCTTTTAGGGCTTGTTTAGGGTTGGAAATGTGAGGGAAAAAATTCATGAACATACGTTTTAGGCTAAATTTACAAGTGAAGTGTATAAAGTCATCACTGAGAATGCAAATTTAATTCAAGGCCTTAGAGGAATTTTTGAGTGCATTAGTGTAACCCAGGGGATGACTACAAACTTTACACATTTCTGGACATTTCCTCACCTCTGAATTTTAAAGAGTATGTTTTGCTACATTTCCCTTGAGGAATATGGCTTCTTTTGGTTCCTCTCAGTCTGCATTCCATATGGTGACACTGAATGCTGCATCCTGTCCTCAGCAGCTGCAAAGTTGATGAGTGTTGAAGGAACTTGCCAGCTTCAGTCCTTGCTCCTCACTGTGCCAAAAAGAGCCCCACACCTACTTGTTTTCAAGACAGCAGAGGTGGCATGAGCTGGACTATCTGATAACAGGCTTGGTCAGAGGCATTCTGGGTGTGAAGACTCCTGGTCAGAAGATGCTAAATAATATCTCAAGGGAAAATTTAAAATTTTTGCAGTAACACCAAAGAAATGCTGCCATCCTGAAAGTGACAATGTTTTTCTTCAAATAGCTAGCTCAGATATGGAGTCAAATGTTTCATTTCCTCAGTGGGAGACTCTCTGTGTTGGGTACATATATCTTGAATCACTAAAATCCCTCAGCCTGTAATTAATTAGCTCAAGTGGCTTTGATGTTTACAGAGAGAGAAGCAGTGGAGACTGCCTGCAAGGCTCAACACCCTCAGTAGCTTACAGGCCTCTTCTGGCAGTCAGGGGTTTAATTGCACTACACACTGCAAAACAGCTCAGCCAGGGTTGTATTTTGATTATTGGTTGCCTGCTGTGGAAGGTGGAAGTTCTCTGAATGTGTTTGGGCATCTGATGAACTTTTGTAAATGTGAAGATGAGGTGAGGGAGATTTGTCATGGAGAACTTGCCCCCCTTGTCAGAGAGGGCCTGAGTCAGATCTTGTGAGGCACACTTTGGTGTGTGAATGTTCCAGGTATTGCAGATTACAAACAGTAGCTGCTGAGAAGAACAGAAAACTATTGATGCAAGGGAGAGTGAGAGCAGATGGAGGGCTCCTTCCTGAATAGAAAAAAGTTAAGAGAGAGAGACAGAAAAAAAAAAGTAGGGGTAAAGAGAGGGAAAAAAAAAAAAGAGAGCAGTATATAACAAATGCACTACAGAAAAGAGATTCTGTGTGCTCCAAGGTTAGCAATGCCTGACTCTGCACTTCGGATCAGTTTCACTCAAACCATGTGTCCTGTTCAGTGTGTGCTTTACGTGTGCTCAATTACTGGGGTTATCTCTTCTCCATGGGGGTTATCAATAGGGGTTATCCAATCCTTCAGGTTAATTCTTCACTTAGTCATCTACTGATATAGAGCAAATGCCAAATACTTTAAAGGAAATGGCAATAGTTGGAATCAGCCCATATCATTCCTGTTGTGCACTAGGATTGTTTTTTATAGTTGCTGCTGCGTAAATGTTTCCACATTGGCTTGTGGCCCAGAGACAAGAGAAACACAAAACATTTTCTCTGGTATCTTTGTCATGTTTATTTTCCTCCCTTATTTAAATGGGGATGTTCTTTTTTGCCCTAAGGTTACAAAGTAGCAGATGCTTTTCAAGCTCTCCAAGACTTTAGCAAAAATCACGCAACTTTTTAAAATAGAAAAATGCTATTAAGCTAAATACTTCTAGGGTTTACATAAGAAATCATAGTCTAAATCAGATAACTCAAGAAGAACAGGCTAACAAAACACTTAAAGCTTAAAAAGATACCCTTGAAATACATGGTAAGGAGATGTGATTTATCAAGTAAATTTGAGAAAACTGAGCTGTTTCTCAGTATTCCACAAAATTAAGAAAATGTTAAGTTTGTTTATCTAGTAAATAACTTGGTAAAAATATTCACTTATCTCTTGCTATTATACCCAATATGTATTCAATTCAAACTCTGATTCTAGATATGTTTCTCTTAATTATATTTTTTAGTTACATCTCCAGATGCTCAGTGTATGGTTGCTTTTCCCAGTGGCTACAACCACATCAGATGCCAACAACCCAGAGAATATTTTTCCTACAATGCTCACTGCCCTGAGGTTTGAACCCATATCATTAAAAATGGTAGGAATTTCGCCAATAATTCCAAGTGGTGCAGAAGGACATCTACCATTGAAATCTGCATAAATGTTTCACCTCGAGTCAAAATATTCAATAACTTCACACAGCTTTCAGTGGAGTTTCCTGTAAACAGTTCTCTAAATTACAGCTTCTGGGGCTTTGTTGAACCAAACTGAAAGGAAAAATATTCAACAGAAGCAGGACAGCTAGAAAAATGCACAAGCCATAGCAATGTTTTTTGGCTGTGTTGCATTATGCACATAAATTTGCAGACATACATACACCAGTTAATCAATCACCTCCAGTCAAAAATGTCAGGGTATCATAAATGATATTGTACCATCAGCCTGTGTTCAGGCAATTTCTTTTCACTCTATTATAACTTTTCATCTTGAGCCAATATTAAATTCCATTTGTCACAATGGGTGTCAGTAGCTATACCATTTTCAGTAGCATCTTCTAGATAAAACACCCCAATGTCTCTCTGCAGCACCATTAGCAGTATTGACTACTCTATTTTCTCTCAATAGAAAGCCCCTCACAGATACCTTCTTGTGGAAAAGGCATCCTCAGAAGGGCCAAACATAATTTGTTTGATGTTTGAAGAAGAGATTAAATACTTAGTAAGAGTTATGAACAAGGCTCTATGCCATTTTCATTTAGGGACTTGATCATTAAAGGGACGTGCTTTTCCTTGTCGGTGATGTTTTATTGTCATTTAAGTGGGCTCCTGCCATGCAAAGGGATGGAAAGTTATTAATACTTTGGCTAAAAACCTCTTCAGCCATTCCTCATTCAACTCTTAACAACAGAACCACTGACAGAAGCAGTGAGGTGGTCAGAAGATGTAGGGAGAGGACAGCTGACTTTCTGTCAGTCATTTATCTTGTCTCCCTTTCAGACAGTGCCGGGACACAGGGTGTCCAGTTTGTACCCAAAGGATTATCTCAGATCATCATTTAGAGATAATGAAGACATGCTATTATTCTTCTTCTGTAAATGTAAGAAACGTTGGCAAGTGTCAAAGAGTACATTCTGGCTGTTAGAGGAAAAGACAAGGGGCAGCTGTTCTTTGCTTGTATTATTATCTCAGCTGAGTCATTTTAAAGGAGGTAGGAGTGGAATGGTGGGCAGAGGTGGAGATCAGAACATCTATTTGTTCTTAATGAAGTATCCTCTTATTCTTCCTCCCAGTCTGCCAGTAACATTAAGGGAAAATAATGGCGTTTGATATTTCACTGGAGAATTACCTGGACATTTTTGCTCTTGGAAGTCACTGCATACTGCTATTAGTGGATCTTTTTGGGTAAATTACTCAGCTCCTGAGTAGAGTATGTAACAGAAAATTACCTTCTAGTACCTTCCACTACACTAATTTTAGTCACTGAAAGGTTCTGTTGCACTGAAAGAACATTTGTATTGCTGCAATCAGGGAGAGAAAATGCATATGGTATACCCTGACCTCAGTGTCCAGGCAGCTCACAAGCAGAGCTTGATTTCTGACCTCTGGGAGTAAAACTTCCTTAAGCAAAAAAAAACAAAACTGATTTCAAAACAGACAGTGACAGAAATTCAGATGGCAAGGGGAAACTGAAGAGGGGTTTTTGGCTATTAAGAAGTCACTATTCCTGTCTTGCACTGCCAAAACATGGAGTTTTGGACCACATCTCTTCCAGTTTTTGATTGATTTCTGGCCAAATATCTTACTCATGTTGTTATGGCATTTTCACGTGCAGATAAAACCAAGAAGCTTGGACAAAGAGAATATTCAATTTAAGTGTTGCAAATTTTTTGTTTACTTTCAAAACTATGTATATAGTATTGCTTATTCTTAAAAACAGATTAATCTGTCTTTATTTAATAAATTACTAAACTACTATACTCTCAGGTGAGGCTAATCCCTGATTTAAGGGAACACTTCTTCCCTTACAAACAGGGGTGTCACTGCATTAAGTGGAAGTAACAAATATGTTACGTGGGTGCAGAAGGCAGCAGACCCATCCATATCCATGTGGGTGAGTCCTAAAAAGAAGCTCAGTGGAAGAATAATCTTTGAAGTTCTTTTGTTAATGATCTCAAGCACTAAGTTGTTCTCTTCATCAAACAGCTTCCTGCTACAACCAGGTACAATGCAACAAGCATGTGACTCTTAGATACTATGCTAACATAAATTTTGTAAAGTATGTTAATTTAGATATGAACATTGAATGAGTCCCACTGGCAGCTGAGTTAAAAGCAGAGTTCTGGCAGAGTTTTCTTACCCTTTTCTGCCACTATTTCCAAATTTTGAGTTATATTTCTTCTGACTTCATGGAAAATTGACTGTACTGAGTGCAAGAAAAATTGCAAAACTATTCTCTAAGAATACACAGAGATCATTTTTGCTCTATCCATATGATGACCCATGTTCTTTTTGAAGACAGGAGTTTAATGACTACAGCATGGCTATAAGAGTTATTTCCAGTAGCTAGAAATGACATTTTTTTGTGATACATGTTTGATAGTTGCTTTATGGACATGTTTCTTTCAGTGAGGTAAATCTTCAGATCAGGCAGAACTCACAGACTAATCCAGGACAAAACTCCTTTGCTGTGCTTCACAGCCACCTGCAGAATTGCAGCAGTGTGCAGTTTGGGATTTATGTTCCTGAAGCTTGTGGAACTTGGTCTATGCTTAGATTTGAGCACCACATTTTAAGCACTTGTTGACCATCTTGGCCAATGTAAGTTTGCATATGTGCTGACCTTAGAGACACCTACAAAGCTTGTTGTCTCAGCAGCTAGTTTATAGGCCTTAGCAGAGTCTGAAAATTCCTCATTAGTCCCAGCTTTATCTTCTGCCTGTCAAAAATAAGTAGTAAGTAAGTAATGAAGGGCAAGAAAGACACATACCATGTGTGCTCCTCTTGTGTTTGCTCTGGGTTTCCCTCCAGGTCCCCTCCTTCCTGTCTTCTCTCATCCTCTTCTCATGTTCTCTGAAACTACATGACTGGAAAGGTCAAATGTTATCTACTTCCTCAGTTTGTTGGAGGCGGCTTAAAAAGTTCCTTTCCAAAGCTCTGAAAAAATTCAGTCCCTTTCACGTTCTTTTTCTTATTTCTCATGAAACCCAGATGACACTCAGGAAAGGAAGAAAATACACTGACTGAATTTAAAAGTGTGCTGCTAATATTTCTTGCTCCGTGGAAAGGCAATCTCCCTCAGCACACTGGAAAATGTCCAAACTAATAACAGTAATTAATAGCTAGAGTAATCACATCCGATGCAGCAGCAGCATGTGACCCCTCATAAGCATGAATATATTTTCCTTCTGGCACGTACCAAGAGAAAGAAATATTATTGTGCTGGCACAGGAAGCTCAGAGAGACTGAGCCACTGGACCTCAGGCCCTGAGGACAACCTCAGCAGCCCCAGGGATCTGCTGCTGGCCTGGTGACACACTGTGCTATGGCACCCCATGGCAGCCAAAGCCGAAGCCCTGCTCTCCCCAGCTTGCAGCTTTCCAGGCAGTACACCAGGTCAAGGGGTAATGGCTTTCACTGAAGGAAGGTCAATTTAGATTAGATACAAGAAGCTTTTCTGCAATGAAGGTGGTAAAACAGGTTGCCCCGAGAGGTGGTGGATGCCTCATCCTTGGAGACATTCTGGACAAGGCTCTGAGCATCCTGGTCTAGTTGAAGATGTCCCTGCTCATTGTAGGGGTATTGAACTAGAGGGCTCTTAACTGTCCATTTCAACTCAAACCATGATCTCCTTCACCCCCCTTCTTGCAAGAACAACACACAGCACTGAAGGGTCTGTCTGCTTCCATAATTCACAGTAGTTGGGACCATATCCACATGCAGTCCTTCCTCAGGGCATCTCATGCCCCCAGGATGTGAACTATGGTATGGCCATTAGACCAAGGACATGGATCACAAGCACCCAAAGACAGTGAAGATTAAAAGAAAATTATTTTTCTCCCTAAGAAGTAGATACTTTCTTGGTTCCTGACCAAACAGAGGGCATTTTATGCACCAGTGCCATAGTACAAGGGCAGATGTGGAAAAACAGCCTCAGGGAGGGTCCCTGAAGAACAGAAGAAATGCAACAACAAAGCAAACTATTCATTTAAAACTCTTGCAAAGACTGTGAAATCATGCTTTATCCTTCTTTCACTTAATAGAAAAACAGTCAGTCCAGACAAAGTTCAGCCTTATAAACACAAGGACACACAGGGTTCAGTTGTGTAAACATAAGCAATCCAAGCTTGATACTGCTCCCAATTAAGTGACTTGAGGGGTGAGAAACCAAATGAACAGAGGCATCAACTCAGAATGCAGAGCAGTAGCTGCTGCCCAGTCCTGTGCTCAGTGTTCTCATGGTCCAAAATAAAATGCAGTTACATGGGATGTAATTAAATGAGACATCCTTTTGACTTGCTTTTTGTGAACGAAAATACATCAGGTCTATACTTGAAAAAAAGAATGGTGGTGTCATCTAGGTAGCTTGTTGACCTTTATACATGATCTGTTTATGACATGTCTGTACTTTCTCATCCTTCCTTGACTTTCCTTCTTCTATCACTGTGAAATGTTTTTGTTCATTTATTTCTTTTCTTTCATCCATTTGTGGTATATTTTTTATTTCAGAAGTAAGTACACTGAAAAATAAAAGCTAATAAAAAATTTACTTACAACCTTCTTATGCAAAGAGGATTTCTTTGCTTGCATACAGACTTTTAATTTTGTCTGAAGGTCTCTTTCCCATTTATTCATGCCAGTAATCTATGAAGAAAAATTAATGGCCTGATTTCTATTTTTAAAACCATGCATATTCTGGTCTGATGCTAAAGATTAAACAGAGTGGGGACAGATCTAAATTGTTGATGTAATCTGTTGATCTACATCATGACAAATCACCTTGTAGATATTGAACTATGAGCTGGTATACATGTGTACATATGCAGTGTGGCAAGAATTTGCACTATTTTAATGAAGTTCATGATGGATTTACTACAAGTTTTGCATTTTTCATTCCACAGGTAATTTTTCTTTTTCTACTGTTTTATGTATTTTCCTGTATGAAGTGTTTCCTATTTCTGGATGCCAGCTCAAGGTCATCAATAATCCCCAGAGGTGGCAATGGAGCAAAAGCAAACACATAGCCCTTTGCCATTTTTAAACCTACTTCTTTCTAGGTATAGGAAACACAACTGTTCACACTCAACCTATTTTAGGACAAGAGGAATTATCTCTGTGCTGCTTCTGACTGTATATTGTAGAAAGATATTCAAGTACTGGGAACAGATTTCTGGTGAGCTGCAGATTCAACTTTGCTGTATCTAGATAGGAAAAAAAAAGAGAACCTCTCTGATACAGGGGCTTGAGATAACGTCTTCATTTCTAGTCTGGAATTTTCCTGGCTCTTCTGTATTGCATCCACACAAGCTAAGCTACTGGGGCATTCTTCAGGCAGGATGGTTTCCTCTAAGAAAAATGGTATTTCAGTCTATGACTACTTCAAATCTGCAGTCTGTAAGCTGCTTTAATTTACCAGAGTTATGAAACTTGCTCCTCTGGGATGTTTTGTACCCCTTCACTTGTGTCAAAAGAAAAGGGGTTAATACTCTATCCGTCAAACTTAGCATTGACTCAGTTGGGAGAGTAATATCTGAGCAGAAATGGTGCTCACAGTCTCTATCACATGGGGAAAACTCAAATGAATAAAAAACATAAGAAATGAGAGGTTTTGAGAAAATCTATAACCAGAGGGGCATCTCTAATAACCTGCTTTGGCTCCTAAGGTATCCCTGGAGAGTTGGTTTAGACCAAGACCTTTGGAAATACAGGGAAACTATTTCCCACAGGAAAAAGTAATGAAGAGAAATACAGTTGCTATTCCATTCCTTAGCTATCAGAATGAAACGTTTCAGATAAAAAGACTTTTTCACATCCCCAAGGAAAGAAGAAGTCACAGGCATGATGAGGTTTGTACTTTACTTGTAAAAGCAAAAAATTTCAACTTGGTAACCTTCTAAACAACAGTCTTATGCAGTCATATGCTGGAGCACATTAACATGCAGAAAGCATTGAAGAAAATATAAGCCTGTTTTCTCTGGTGACATATATACAAGTGTAAAAGGATGCCATGCACAATCTTCACAAGATACATGCCCTGTTTCTCAGAGCTTAGCCAAGAACACAGATCAAGCATAGCTTCAGAGTGATAAATGGTGGCAAAAGGTGAATATCATTTTATTCCTTACAAATGAAAACCAGTGATTTAGTGTTATGCTTTGGATATGGAGCTAAGACACCTCCTATCAATCATTCAGAATAAAGCTATCACTTTTGAGTGGCTGCAGATAGACAGACGTGCTGGAAAAATTGGCAAATTTCCTACATGAGAAGTTAGAAATTCAGAGCTCTAAAACCCTGAGCCCCTACAACAAAATGACTGGTAATGAAACCACCAGACAAATATTTGGCAGCCAGAGGTCAAAATTTTTGCCCAGTGTAGCAGAGGAGCTACACTGATTAGTTCCTTGGTTATTCATTAAAGTCTGTTTTTTAAAAATATAAAAACCTGCATGGTGTATGTTTGTGTTTATTAACTTTCCAACATGATGTTACGAAATTTCAAACAGTGTAGGAACAATACAAACAAAATGACTTACTAGACTAGCTTCAAGTTTATAAACTCAGACATATGTTCCAAAAAATACATCTCATGAACCTAAATCATAACATTTTTAACTTGAATTTTAACATATTTTTAAAAATTTGCTGACTTCCTACTTTCTTCACTTCCTACTTTCAATCACGTAACTAGATCCTGTTTATAACCACTATAACCAAATACAAGGCAAATATTATATACTTGAAGTGTATAGAAGAGTTACAGAAAGAAAAGCTAATCTGGTGAGATGCTGAGGAAGGCTTGGGAAGGAAGTTGCACTGAGGGACATTCTTAATGAAAAATTCAAAGTATTCCAAGGCAGCTTGCCCCTCACTAATGGCTTTCCTGACAACAGTTGTGCAAGCTCTGATTCCTCTAGAGCTACTCCACTTCAAGACAGCTTTCAAGAGAGGAAAAATCAGGACTTAGAAAACATATAAGTCACTGTCCTGCAAAGGACCCACCACTTCATCAGCTTCCATGCTGGAAAAATGCATAAATGCAATAGGCTAGCCATAAATAGATCAGTCTTGTCCAAATGCATGCATAGCTTTGAAGTGTAAACTACATTTCACTTTGGGGGTGGGGATAAGAGAAGCATCAAATATGTTAGCTTGCCAACTGTAAATTAAAACAAGAGAAAAAAACCATCATTTGCCCCCCACGCACCTTCCCCAGAACTGTGAGATTTAGTACACCAGGATCTAACATCTCCCTTGGAAAGATGAGAAAGTACAGCAGAACATATGGCAAGAAGAAGGTGTTAAACGGCAGAATTTGAAAATGGTTTGCAAGATGCTCCATAAATATTCCAACCCCAAATACAAGCTGTTATGCTGCAGACTCTTGATGGAAGTTTATGCACACAATAAAATGATACTTTTCTTAGCTCACAAATGGCCTGTTCTGGTGACATTCCATGGCAGGATGCAGAGTTAACCTGCCTGTGGGAGGAGCCCAGTATCAGGCAGGTTCTGGCTTGGGCAGGCAGTGTCATTGTTCTTGTTTCTACTGGAAATAGTGGACAATATTCAGTGACAACAATGACTCTCATTGCATCTATCAGCCCTAAGGATAAGCTCTTAGGAAGAGCAAAATCAATGCATTTTACAACCTTTATTTCTTCAGCATCCAGACATGTACTGCTGCCCATATGATTCTGGACCTATTTCAGCAGAAGCTATGACACATATTTTCAAATGAAGTCAACAAGAGACAGATGAAAATCAACCTCCAAGGCTTCTACTTAGCATTGCAAGTTATTTGTGTGTAGCTACATTTAAGCTGACATCAGTTAACTGGAGTTTCCTAATAGGTATTTTAATAATATATTCACACAACAACAAGAAGACAGGAATTAATGTAAAACTTAGGACTATCCAACCCCTTAGTGCTGCATGCCACTGAGGAGATTTGTTGACATATGAAATACTGCAGAATACTAACAAGAAAGGAAACTTAGAGTCCTTTGGGGCACACTGTAAATTTTTATGGGAGTTGCCACAAATTTACCTAGTGTTCACACAAATGAGACATAAATTTTCATCTATTGGTCCCAACCCAATCCACTTGCTTTGAATGAAATGAAAACGCAAGTGTGTGGCTGAAAGATTCACAAACTGAAATCTCATCACAAAACCAGATATTTCAGTCAAACCAGGATTGTGATTCAAGGGAACATTTCCTTGCTGAGTTCCCTCGTTTGGATCTGCTTTTGGGTGGTACTCAACACACAGCTCATAAAATTCAGCACAGTAGGTAACTTACCATTTTATTGTGATGTTTTGTTTCACCTCCAAGGCATCTCTTAAATGCTAGTCTTTGAGGGACTCATTTGCTTTCATCTGCACAAACCTCCAGCGGGTAGCCCTGCAGTAAAGCCACAACCTTCCTATTTCATGATTCTTACTTCAAATCCTTTTATGCATTGGAGAGATGCTTTCAGAAAAAAAGAGTTGGACAAAGGTGTCTTGACAAGGACTCAGACAACCAAGGCTGTGATGTGCCTCTGAACTGCTTCACTTCGTGTCTTGTAAAGCATGGATGCTTATTCCTTGGGAAAAATAATACAATACACTAGGTTCATCTTATTTAAATTGCTGATACAAGCTAAGTCTAAAATATGTAACACAGACTCTTACTTATTTTAAAAGAAAGGATGATAATGCCTTTACAGATGGCTATTCTGCTTGGAAGCAATGGGCCATATTTACTATTATTCACTTGCAATATTGTAAAGGTAGTTGGAAGCCCTAGAGAAAAGATACTATTTGTGGAGACTGGGAGGAAAATGAACCAATGTAGATGGCAGAACAAGTAAAACAGAGGAGGAGGGGAAATGGAGGGAAATTGTGGACAAAATGCAGTCAAAAATTACTTTTTAAAAACCAAATGCTTATGCATAAATACTCATTCTGCAGAATGCTGTCTCTGCCACCATAATTCCTTACAGGAAATGTGGGTTGCACTGAGGGACCCTAGAGGCCACCAGGACCTACTTGCACAATCAGAATTGTCCATCTTGGTACAGAGGGTTCAGCTGGTAGGTTTCATCAGGATTGTGGACTGATGTGGAGGTGCACAGATATGGAGGCACACTGTCCTGGGTTTCAGACTCCAATCCTTCTCTGTACTGGCATCACAAGACAAAATCTTTCCACAAGCCACCTGAGACCTATCTGGAGACCAGGTGGATACTTTACATTTACCATTCCTATTTAAAGACTGTTTAAGGACTTGCTACTCTGAGGGTTACATAACTCCTCTTCACTTTTAACCTTAATGCAATTACATGTGATTTATACGTGCTTCTTCTCCCCCTCTTGTGTACTACTGTATTTACTTAGGGTAATCAATCTCCTCTCATCCTTCATTAGATTAGCCAAGTCAATACTTATAGATTTCCATTCCCCATATTATTCAAAGTAGCTTCCACTTGGTCAAGGTTTATTTAATTTTACCCAGCCATGCAGAGCACTGCACACAATATTCTAGATGAGGCCTCAGCTGAGTGTCACACAATTGGATATATTTTTCCTCTCTGTTGACAGTATCTTGAAATTGCCCCTGCTTTCACCCTTTTTTCTGCTCCCTCATGCTTGTGCTACACAGTCATCCTGTGATTGAGCAGGCCTGTTTCTCCCTCATCATGCTGGTTTGAACTCAGCTGATGGCAATCCTGTTGACAGCTGAGGGTTTTGCTCTGAATCTAAATGTGTCTAACCTTACCCACTATCCTGGACTGAGTATTCATCTTCATCCTATTTCTTCCCTTGTCCTTAAGTTTGTCCAATTCTCGGAGTATAGCACTCCTGTCCTACATTTCATTGATGGCCCTTCTTTTGGCTGTGTCATCACTGCAGTCTATTTGCTCCTTCCTCATTTTTTACCAAGTTTATTGGTGAAAATACTAAGCAGCATTGGTTTAGAAACCTGTCTTTAAAAAACACTACTAATAACATCCTTCCAGCTTAAATGATTCCCTTAATAAACTGTGTAATCTCCCCACTAGAACAGATACTTTAGCAGTGTACAGTTCTTACAAAAATCCACATCTTCCTCACCTAAATACTTAATTTCATGTTCTGTAATCTGTCAAATGCTCTACTATGAGTTAAGCAATACTCTCTGCATTTCCTTTGCCTAAAATGCAGGCATATTGATGGGAAAAAAAAAGAACATAAAAATATATGATTATGCTGTGTTTGTCCTTTAATGCATTTAGGTTGCATTTGATAGTATTTTTCTTTATGTGTGTATACTTTATTATTCTTCCCTTCAAAATGAGTACAAAGCCAATATATACAAATGCACTCAGTTAGACAGGTCTGCAACTTTTTAGATTGCTTTTGCCTTTTCTGTCAATGCCTAAATATTGGCAATACTTTTGCTGTTCCCTGTTCATAGAAGCCCACTATGACTTCATTCCATGTCCTTGGGCTGGACATCACTTTTTCATATGCCATCACCTTTTCAACTTCTAAGTTGAAAAGTCCTTGTGATCTGGGGTGAACTAAGACCACAACATTTGGTTTGAATGTCTTAATTGCGGGCCTTCCCATTCCCTTCTTTCCATTAGCCATCATTAGCTATCATTCATTCTCTTCCCTCCAAATTCAGCTTCAAAGAAAATGAAGAAAAATATTTAACATGGGGAAGTATATCCTCTTTAATTCTATCCCCATCCTCATTTCACAGTGCTTCCATATTTTTTTCTTGTTCTTTTTATTTGCATGGTTGAAAAATATCTCACAATTTGCTTAAATTTCCTGTCTCAGCTTGACTTTTGGCAGTTATCATTTTACCCCTGCTCTTTGTGACCTCTCAAATGCAGCTTTAGCACTAGTTCTGACATATGTTCTCACTATGCTCTTACATATGGGTGATTTCTCTCTTCATCTAAATTCCTTACTTAATAAACACTAAAACTGATTGAATTCTAAAACTGCAGAGAAGTCATGAATATTTTCATAAATAAACCCACCACATTCAGATCATTACTATTTATGAAATTGTGGTATTTGATACTAAGAAACATATGCTGATCAATAAATAAGAATGTCAGTCTTTCTTAAAAGATCAAGAAATGCAAATATTTTGAATGAAAAATTACATAAACCTTCCCAGAAAATTAAAACTCTATTTTCCAAAGTACAGTTACAATACCTTAAAGTAAAAAAAGAACAAAAAACCAAGAAACCAACCCACAGCTGCATCTAATAAAGATTTTCAATCATGCATTGCACAGTCAGTTTAAAAAAGCAAAGCTGCTAAATTTGGAGACAGGAAATGGAGCGTATCTGAACTACTTACAAAATAGATAGTTGAATTAAACCCTTAAATGATAAAATGGGTGAGGAAAGAGTATAAATAAAATAAAAAATATATATTAGTGAGCACGCTGAGTAGATTAGGCAAAGGATTAATATGATAACCTATGGCATTTTCCATTATGTTTTCTTCAGAAAGTGGTACAGTGTCTGGTCTATGAAGACCTACTTTTTCTCATTGTCACCATCTATGCTTCAAAAGTAATCAGGGGAATGAACCCTGACCGACCTTATTCTTTTTTCCCTCTGCATGGAACTGTACCTTAGGGTGGCTTTCCAGTGAGTCAGGGGCAGCTGTTCCTGTCCGAGTCAGCAGCTCATGGTGCAGTTGCTGATGGATTAGGACCAAAGCTACAAATCACATAATCTCTGCCTCAGACCTGCACCTTGACTTTTCACTGAGCAACATGATTCAACAGTTAGATGGTAGCTGGAAAATAGATGTTGGCAAGAGGTTGTGCTTATCATGAAACATGGTAAGAGTGAGTGGTGCAGCAGCAGTTTGGGGGATTAATTTGAAACAGAAGCTGCTCCCTTCAATAAGGGAATGATTTAGCATCAAACAAACAGTTGCCTTAGTAACTAATATATTGCTCTTTCCCTCCTTTCACTTTGAACGTCCAATCTCTGAATGCAGTTTTTCATCACCTTTTTTGTTTGCTTAGCTGGTCTTCTTCAAGCACCAGACAGCCAAATAGCTTGCAATGAAATGTAAGTCTATTTCCTTTTTATGAACTGCCCTAAAATGCAAAATGTATTCCAGGATCTTCTCCTCAGTTTACCAGGCTTTGAGTACTAAAGAAAGATATTTTATATCTAAGCAGACAAGTCTATTTCTGATAGAAACAGGAATGCTGGGTGCCCCATATTCATCAGGCCTACATGTCTTCAGCAGTCTTTCTGAATATCACTTCTTAAGAAATGCACCATCCAGGATGAATAAACTGGGCAGTGTTTCTCTCAATGCTTACCTGTTCCTATGTAGAAGGTCAAACACACTGCAAATGAGAACCAAACAGCTTTAAAAAGAGGGAAGAATGGACTCATTGTACACATTTAAAGTCTGTATCATCTCTCTAACTTCTGTAACTAAGCTTCATAAACAGTTGAGGAAAATAAAGGAATTATGCCCCTGCCTTTTAAATCTTGACATAAGTTTTAGATGGAGCTAGAACAATGACTCAGAGTCAGAAAGGATTTCTGTATATCCAGTTTAGATATAACCAGTGAGAATAAACTTGTTAGTATTTCCAGAGTTAGTCCAGCCTCTTCTGGAGACCACATAATAAGGCAAAAACCTATGAAGTAACCATTACATAAATAATGTATTTACTTAAAAGTTCCAGGAGAAATTTAGAATATCCCTACTTTTCCAAAACCTCTCCATCTTCTATAGGATGGATAGAATTTAGGGGTAGTCTATATGTTTTCTCAGGTCTTGGAAAATCAAAAAATGTGGATATCATTGTTCTGAGCACCTAAGAATCCCAAAACAGACTTTCATGAAGCAAGCTAAGAGCAGTCAAGTATTGAGCTTCTCCCCACATGGGAGGCCATCACCACTGCTGATCATGGGACTCGAGCTTCAGATTCAGCCACACTAGAAATCCAGAGAAGGCAAAGCACTTCCTGGTATCCAACATGTGGTCCTTGCTCCCATTTCCCATGGCAATGAGTCTATCATTTTCTGAATGAGACTTAAGCCTGAATTTGTCTGGCATTATGCACTGAGGAATCCCATGAGATCTGTCTCTTCTGTCCCAATTACAACTCGCAAATTTTTTAATTTATACAGAAAGCAGGTGCACTTTTTTTGTGATCTGTTAGGCTTTTCTGCAGCCTTGGCACATGGCTGCACCATCCCTAATACAAAGAGATACAGTGTGAAATCTCAAAACAAACCCTTCTATTTCCATGAGTTTATCTGCTATTACTATGGTCAGTGAAATATGCCCAGTGACACGGAGCAAAAAGATACAAAGCTGAAAGAAAAAATTCACAATTTGAGGAAAGAAGTTCTCCCCATACCTAGATACAGGGGATAGTTGGTGCCTTGGGTTGGAGGAGAAGGAAGGCAGAGCCAGGTATCTGAGCCAGAAGTAGGGCACTGAAGTTACAGTCCAATGATCTTTTCCATGTGCAAAATTCAGTGCTGTTAAACTGATGTTCTATGGACAGAAATTGATTCATTAAATTTTCTGATGTTTCAGTAAGACTATACTCATCAATCTTTAAAGCCATTTATAACCCCAGAGATACACAGTTAAATTTATCATGTTCTGGCATAGAACATGCCTGTATAGAAGCTGCAACCTTTAAGAAGAGAAATTGCCATTAAGAAATTGCTGCATCTAAAACTGCAAATATTTTTACTATAACCAGTTGAGATGGAAAAACAGATCAAGCAGATCTGTGTCAGATACTGTAGAAGGAGCATGAGAGGTTAAAAAGTAGCCTGCATCCTCGAGCTTCTCCTTTTTTTTTTTCCCAATGTAGTCTCAATGTGTTTGAGGTACTTTAATGTTAGCCCCTTATTTGGGGAAAAGAGAAGACAAACAGGAAATAAATCACACTGACATGAGGCTAAAATGACACAGAACACTACACACTCATGCTGAAGAGGTTAAGACTCAATTATTTAAGTAGTGAGCTTGTATAAAGACACCACTACTGAAAAATGCCTTTTTACTTCTTACATGAATTGAGATTAATTTTAATGCCCAGCTGACAGAATATTAGAATTAGTTGGGAAAAAAAAATCAGATTAATTTCTTATGAGTTGAAGCTATTAGCTTAAAATAGTCTGTAATTGATTTTAGTCTGATGGTGAAAGCAGGGTTGCCAGTTCTTAAAATGGATTGTGTAGATTTGGCCAGACAGTGTTAAGATGAGACCAGACTCTGAGAGGGTCAATCAAGGTGAGTTTCTCTGCTAGACGGTTACTCAACAATTTTGGACAGCTTCATGCATGGAATTCCATCCCTCAATTATCTAAAATCCATTAGAGCAAAAACTGTGGTCATGAGAAACAAAATCAGAAGGGTTGCAGCCTGATGTAAAATCAGTACTGGAAAAGAAGACTGCTCCAGTACTAGGAAATGGGCTTGATAGCTTTCAATTAATGTGTCATGCAAAGAAGGGGATGTAGCAGTTCCACACACAATGAAAATTAGTTTTTCCTACGTGGCTGGTGAGTAAAGTTTCGTATTATGAATCAGTGACATTTTACCCATCTGTTTGTACTTAATGAGAACATGACATCTTGGATTTCATGTGAACTCACTGAAATTAAGGGAGTATAGCTTTAACTAAACCCACAGGATCAGGATTTATTAACATGAACAGGTTGTGAGGGGATATTTTCATGAAGGATTTTTGATATTTTGCTACCTCACTACTTCCAGGAGAGAAATGAATACCAAGTGTTTCAAAATTCTCAAAGGAAAATGTTCAATGACTAAAACTATTCAGAGTCAATTGATTTCTACATCATATTGTAGTATGATCCAGAAATAAAATACAAATTCCAGAGTAATTTCTGGGGAAAGTCTAAAAAGTCCTTATTATGAGAACACTGCATTACAGAGTTACAACTCAACAAATTTATTCATTTTCATTAGAAGTTGTGTTTTTGATGGAATTATGTCCCAGTGGGTTTTCTGAGCCAACCTCTGTTATTACATATTTACAGAGAGACAACAAATGAAGACTGAGTAGTTTTTCAGTGTTGAAATGCCAGTGATTTTGATAGATATGCAAGCACTGGATATATGGAACAGCTATTAATATATGATTAACAAAAAACTAGAATTAACAGCTGAGCTAATATGAATGCATATTCAGATGGATCTATTTTTACACATTCATAGGATGTATTTGTGCAAGAGACAGACCAGCAGTAAGTTAAAGATTATTGATATAAACAGACTATAAGCTAAGTAAGAGACACTGCAGAGTAACCCTCCCCATCATGAGGAGAGGAGGTTAAGAAGAAACAACTTTTATTCCCTGTCACTCATAATGATTAAAGCTCTTTTCTCTAAAGCCAGCGATGCTGGCTGCCCTCACACAGACTCCTGGAATGTGAACAGCTGCTGTGAATAAGACAGGGTAAGATCTTCAGACCCTCAGGGAGGCCTGTGCTAGGAAGCAGCAGCAGCAACAGGGTGTATAATATAAATGAAAAAGCTCTGGTAGGGTGGAGTTCTGCCAACAAGCAGGAGCAAGAAAGAGATTACTGGCAGTGGGGTGGGACAGGAACCCAGGCTATCAATAGAAATGGGAATGAGATATTAGAAGCCTGCAGAATTGGCTGGACTCTCTCCAGACCTAACCCAGCATGCTTCACTGTCCCTGCACCTTCTGTAGGTGCTGGGGCACTAAACATGCCAGTTGGAAAGGCAGAAAGGATTGGAGTCAAACACAGATATGGACTTAAAGGAGGTTTTATACTATTTTCTTGGGTAGCTGCTGTTCAGCAACCTTCCTCTGCCATTTGAGAAAGCTTGCAGAGTCAGTCCCTGAGACAGCAAACTGTGCTTCTCCTTTGGTTTGTGTTGAAAAAAACCCAACCAGCACCATCCTCTGCCTGCAATGTTTTGAAGATCAGCAGCTGTACACTTCCACAGCTCTTTAAAGGGATGAGTCTTTCCAGTGTGCTGTTATTGGTTCTTTCAATTCATCAAATATAAGTACAGCTCTCAGGGAACACATAAGGCTCACATATAAAATACTCTGAGGTGTAACCTACTAATATAACCATCACAACTCCTTTATTCATGCAATTTCTGCTTTGAACAGTCTAAGGAGGTGATAAAGAAAAGTAAGGCTTAATAAGATTAATCATTTAACCAATGCCTCATCTCTTTATTTCATCTTATCTAAATTAAAAATGAAGCTCAGATGTTTTGTCTAAACAAAAGGAAGTTAGAACTCCTAATTATCAGTAGTGATACACAATCTAAAGCAAGACCTGTAACTCTGATATGCACTGCAAGATGAATGCAGGTAACTGAACAATAAAATGGAAAGAGGGATAAAGAAGCCTAAGGAGAAAAAAAACTCCAAAACAGTAGTGCCAGCATAACTCTGTATTCACTTACAAGTCAGGATCATGTAAGAAGCAATTATTTTCACTACACTCAAAATCCTCATGTTGAAGATTACTTTAGTATAGGCTACAGAGTATTTAATAAAGAAAGGCTTGAAAGCCCACAGGGTATAAAAGCTTTTGTATGATTTGAAGAGACATGACAAACATGCTCATCAGGATTATTTTCACAAAAACCTAATTTTTAAAGCATATATGATGTGCTAAGTAAAAGCCCCTAATATCTTCCACATTTCTTAGAAAATCTGGCTGTATATTCATTAATCCACTGCTTTAGAAGAGGAGGCAAAGGATATTGTAGCCATCTTCAAAGCTACAAGTCTGTGTAGTGGATAGTAGAGCTAGAGCTCAGACCTGCTCAACTATGATAAGCAGAACAACCAAAATACTGAACATAGCAAACAATTGTGCCTCTATTGACTGAAGACTATTGACTGTTTTTATAATTTCATAAATTAAGCTTCTTAAACATATAAATCTGGACAAAAATACATTTTATTACCAGCAACTACAGACATCACGTCACATATACCAACATTTTAAAGTCCTTTGATTCTCAGGAAGTGTCTTTCCACAGCTTGAATTAAGCTTCAGGCTGTAACTCTGCCCCACTCACACAGCCATGAGAGAGCAAATTGACAGACATTATGCCAGATATAACAGTGCCACCCTGTAGAGGGGCAGTCATGAATTCTGTCTCCTGGTATCAAAAACAAGGCAAAAGCTAGAGGTCAGACAAGATGGGTCAGACTGGGGCATGCCAGGAGAAATGTGTTGCCATTCAGTACAACTGAACTTCCCTGTGCCATCAACTGGCTCTCCTCAGCAGAGTTCCTGCTGTTTGCCTGAGAGAGTGGGCTTGCTCTACTCAGGTGGTCAGAGCAAGTGCTCCAGCCCTTCATGGGCTTGGCAAGAATTAAGAAGGCTAATAAATAACAGGTATGTATAGGTATAACAGGTTTCCTAACACACATCTCTGCTGTCACATGGGACCAAGCACACCTATGCCAGTCCTGTAATTTATTGTTCCAACAGGAGAACCCACACTGGACATTGACCACAGACATCCAGTGTGGGGACAAACAACCTCCCCGTGGCCACATTCCTGTCAGAAGTCTTACTCTGGTAGCTTTCCCTGTTGCAGGGCAAAATTAGTTTGCATTTGGCTTGTGTGGATGAGCACTACTGAGGAACTGATTGCTATGATGTTTTTTTCATTCAGCATATCCGCAATAGATATTTTACAAAACTGTGAGGATGCATTTTACTGTGTTTCCAGCCTTTCCTTTGCTACCATGAGGGTTGGAAACTGCTTTACTTTCTAATGGCAAACAGAATGAGATTTAGTATATTTGCAAGAGTACCTGCTCACATGAGTCTCTCTCCTGTATTTTGCTTTTCACAAGTAGTAGATTACTTCAGTAGAAGACAAAACCAAATCAGATATTAAACTATATGCAAGCACTGTGTTAAACTAAAGCAAAGAACAATGCTGCTGAATAAGAAATTAATGAAGGCCCTCAGTTATTTTGTGACAACTAGGCACCAGAAAACCAATCACCAGAGTTGTTTTCCTTCTTTAAAACAAATGAAATATACTACTTTTTTCGTGAATATCCTGCCAGCTTCTTGGGCAGGAAAAGATATCCTGTCCCACAGAAATTAGGCAGTGTTTCATATTGTGAGACAAGGACAAGGTCTACACTGAATGTGAACCAGCATGTGTATGTAATCACTTCTGGTGGTCTACTGGTCTGCTTATACAGCTCTGGATGATGAACTTGGTACTCAGCCCTATTCAGTTGCTACTCTCTCCTGTGCAAGCTACAAGCCAGTCAATGCTGAGATAAAAACAGTCCTGTGGATTTTAAACTGAAACTTATACAAGAGAGAGAGCAAAACACATCCTCATACTGAGGCAGCCACTCCTTGCATGGTCAGGTAAAAATCTAGGTGTGGTTTAACAACCTGTGTGTGCCTTTCCTGCCAGGAGCAGGAAACATGGTTAATGCACAAGGAGAACACTGAAAATTACAGGTTCTGAAAATCCTCCATCTGCCTTTTCAAATGGTTCCAGTTTCTCATTCATATTAAACATAATTCTGAGCTGTGTTTCAACAGCATTGATTAAACAAATTGCCTTAGGGAGTAGACATCCACTTTCCCGACCTCTGTTTGATGCCCTGCAGAGAAAATAGTGCAATGCTACTGATAGTTCAGAAGAAGCAATGCCATAAAGGAAATAATGCACACTTTTAATCTCCCAAACAATCTATTTTTCTGCAGCTATTTAAAATTTTAACATAAACTGCGGAAAATGCCCTGTATGTGTGGCTTGCTTTCCTGTGATCTCACCAGGCCTCTCTCATTATAATCACAGAAAAGGCAGTTTAACTACATTCAGTGAATTTCAGCTTCTCAGCCCCCACAGAGGAATCTATATTAATATGCAGCAGCAAAATGGCAAAGCACAGAATTCTATTTATCCAGGGGTATTTGGCTGGAAGAAGGAACTAAGTTTGATAATGGACTCCTGAGCCTGGTTCTTTACAGGGTGCACACTACATGAGTCCTCAATATAGGACTAAAACTGTTTGAAATGGAAAATTCAGTCCCTTTGCCCTCTGTACTGCAACCAGTGATGATTAACAATATCCTTGAATGAAAAATGCAGTGCTGATGCAGTCACAGCTTGAAAACTGCACCCTGTGATGGGCACAGACTGGTGGGTACTGGAGAAAGGGAAAAGATTGTTAAAGAGATGGTACAATTGTCTTAGAAAGACTGGGAAAGCTAAGTGGCACTTGGCTAGGCTAGCATGGAACAGGGATAAGTTTATGGAAAGCCCTCACTTGAACTCTCCACTGTAAAAAGCCTTTGCTGGGAGGGTGTCTCAGGGCAGCAATGCTCCAGAGGTAGTTCCAGTCAGAGTATGTGTGGATCTTATTTCACAGAGATACCAACAGATTTACCAGCAGCAGTGTAAACTGATTTCTTCAGCAGTACTGTGAGAGAGAAAACTTACCTAAGGAAAATGCTGAGGGTCTGAAACATAATGACATCCTTAAATTATCCAGGTCCAATTGATGAAATCTGCAGGAGCTCGCTCGAACATCTGAGACATTGTTTGCTGGTGTGACTGAAACACTTACAGAAAAAATAAAATTCCCGGTCATGGATCTTCCAAAACCCAAATACAAATAGTATTTGAGTTACTTAAAAATTTTCATGCTTTTGAAGAGGCTGTTATTTGCTGTTTTGCACAGAAGGAAAGAAAGCAGATATCATCCAGTACAAGTGCTGTAGCCAAATACTAGAGTAGGAGAAAAAGGTTTTTTTTTTTTCACAAGTAATTTACAAGTAACTGAGAGAAGATCAACACCAACTTACCTTATGCAAACAAGTAGAAAGCAAAAGAGATAATTCTACATAAGGGAAGTAGAGAGGCTAATTTATGACAGTAATTAGGTCTGAAAACAAATGCAATACACCTTGAACTCCAAACAAGGACCTGGCCTACCCAAGATACCTTCAGATAAGGTTCCACAGACTATTGACTTGTAAAGGGACAAAGAGATGCCAAACTTATACTCCAGTCAGTCTCTAGAAGACCCAGCCTGGCTTTGACCACATCATTAAAAAAAACCCAAATCAAAACCACCGGTTCAGCCATTCTGGACATCCATCTGAGCATCATCCTAAAGCAACAGGGCTGGCCAATACTGGAATTTAATAATAGGTTTTTTCTTTTAGCATCTAGCCACAAACATAAATGTCTAAAGCAATTCAGGAATAAACTTTTTCTTAAGAAAGCAGTATTTCTTCCTTCAATTCCATCATTAAAAACAAAGTACGTAGCATGCAGGGCACAAAGTAGGCATAAAGAGTCTCCAAAATAGAAAAAGATTATGGGGAAGGGGCTTTACCTTGGGTTTTACACAATCTCTGTCTGTCAGGCCACATGATGTGATGCTGGTGAAATGTCTGCTACAGAAATCAGTATATATATATTTATATATACATATATATACACCATTCTAAGGGCCAGCTGTCATCATGGGGCAGGTACACTGGGACACCAGGATCCATAGCAGGATTTGAGGAGGGGGTAGTGGCACTGTGTAAGAGACTGGCTACTACCCTCCCTTCAAAATCCCAGACAAAATGACTTTTCAAAAGTTACATGGTGACAAGACAGCACTTGTGTTTAAGGACTGTCTCTCTGGCCACCTTCGGATTTATGTCCCCCTTCTTCTATCTCTACCTTTACACATTTACAAGTCCTCTCACCTGATAGTTTTGCCAAGTGCAATAAATGAGGCTTTCTTGAATGTCTTTTTCTGTGTGCCACTCAGCTCTGACTAGTAGATATTGTTTCCCCTCCTTATCCACAACTTCACATCCTCCTTTCTCAATTATAGTGCCTTTTATACACAATGTCCTATTTGTAAGTTTTCATCCTCAATGTCTCATCAGAAGATAAAGAAATTTCTCAATTTCTTTTTTGACGGTTCTTTCCCATCTTTCAAGATCACCTTTATCTCTGTTTCAGTTCTTGTTTGCTTGCCACTGGACAGATTCCTGCATTCAGTCAGTTAATATTGACTGGCATCTGCAGGGCAGATAATCTTTATTTTTGAAGTGTGTATATATTATGCATAACACATTCCACATAATTATACAGAGTGCTCTCATTTCTGGAAATGACTGCTCTTCGTGTTCTGGGTGCAAGTAATAAGATACATTTCAACTGGTTTCACTGACTGCAGAAACAGCACTGTATACAATGCACTGATGAACTTACAAGAAATCCATCTCAAGTGATTTCTCATTTAAGTTACTGGGAAACAAGATATGCAGACAAAAGAGGCTTGTTTCAGCACAGTGCCCACTGATCTTGCACCATTAAGAATGGAGGATTTTGCACTGTCTGGACCTCTCATCTTCTTTTTCCTAGTTGCCTGTCAGCACCAGCTTTGACAATTCAGTCACCTATATCTCTTAGTCTTATCTCATATACCTTTTTCCTTGTTCTCACCACAAAGGGAGCAACCTCTACAACACACAATCCATAAGAATATTCCCTAGTTTTTCTCTGATAAAAATGTCTCTACAAAGAAATTATTATTCAGCTGGTAAGCTATTGTTTTGCTTTGATACTTAAAAAAAAATAAAAAGCAGAATTAACACGAGCTGTGACTTATGTCCTTCCCATGCAGGCTGCCTGCCAGAAGAAGGTTCAGCAGAAAGCTGTTGAGGGATCCTCATCCTGTGGCCTCAGGGGCACACTGGGAGTCTGTGCAGGTGAGCACCCAGCTGGACACAGGCACAGCAGAGCCATGTGGCTGCAGGCATGCTCATGCCATGCTGACAGCCCCCAGGTCTCCCTGTGTCACTGGAGCAGCTCTAGCTCTGAGCCTCTGGCTGGCTGCAGGCCTGGCTCTCAGCTGGGACACCCTCTGCTAACAGCCTTGCCTTGCTCTTCCAGAAGGAAGTACTGGAATGCCTCAATTCCCCAGCAGTAGTGCTGCAGTCCAGAGGGGAAATGTTAACAGTTTGAAATTCTGACAGCTCCATTCTCTCTCACTATTAAAATGGTTTTGATCCTGTATCCATTTGGGGCTCTTACTGACAGTGCACTTGTATCCCAATAACCCTGCCAGACATTTTGCAATGTCAAACAAGCAAGAAGTCCAGAAGCATTACTTAGCAAATTCCACAAAACATGGAAATCCTTCCTTTCACCCAGTGCCAGGAGCTTTCTTCTGGCTGACCCTAGCTTTGCACCAGCTAACCCAAAGACAGAGCCATCCAAATTATTTTTATCATCGATCTGTAGACTGATTTGGGACTACATCATCTGTAAATCCCCAATCCTATAACTCATCAGTAAGAGCATATTTTCACCCATTGTTTCTCTTCTCTTGTACCCTTGACCAGTAAATATGATATCATCTTTTCCCCTAATGGCACCACCATCCCTAAAGTGCTCATGACTCCTCATTCTTCACACATGCAGCCCAGGCATATTTACAAATGAATCAAATACAAAAGTGTTTTGTTTTGAAAGCTGTGTTTGTCCTGCAAACTGTAGTTTTTCAAGTGAGCGCACCGTGGAGATCAGCCTATGTCAGATGCAAGACTCAGCTCAAAACACAGCATCACTGCTGTTCCAGCTTGATGCAACACCTTATTCAGCCAAGCAATCACAGGGAAAAGTTTGAAAAAGGCTTTGATGAAGACAACTCAGTTGCCATCCATGCCTTAATGAAACAAATTCACCAAACTGCAGTCAAATGCATCCTCAATCTTTTTGCTCTCCTCAGTAATTCCACAATTTATTACCTATGACAATTCACCCTAACCTACCCTTAACTGCAACTCTGAGAGTAGACATCATGGAATGCCATATGGGAAAGAATCCACAAGGTGATATAAATACCATGTTTTGTAATATTTTTGCTTGAGCAAGACCTGGCCTCTCCTCTCTCCATCAGTTTCTCTAAATAAAGGAAATGCTTAGCAGAGAACCCTCCCACAGCATTCTGCAAAGGAAGCAGAAAAGTGTCAAAAGAAAGACCAACACATTTGCCTAGAACACCATTTAGGGAATGACATGTTGATATATTTGGATAGCAACTAATATCACACTCCATACAACTTCAGCCTTACTATTCCCAGGAAATAAACAGATTTTCTGCATATTTGTACTGGTATAAAATAAAACATTTTTCATGTAGTACTTGTGAGTCTGATAGGAGAAGGAGTGTGAAGACAAAAATCTCCAAAAACTGACTTGTACCTCAAACCACCAGTAGAAACTATGGGAGTTACTGAACAAACTTCTTGGTTAAACAAGACTTCCCTTTCAAAGTATCTTCTGAATGTTGCTTTCTTCATTCTTACTCTGCACAGATACTGCAGGTCCCCAAAAAGCAGCAGAAACAAATCCGAAATCTGTCAGGGTTTTATTTATTTTCTTTAGAAAGGTCTCACCCCAGCCAGCTGTGTCCTCATCCACAGAACAGCTCCTTTGCTCCCATTTCTCTCCAGAGACCCACACGGACTCAAGGCAAAGCACAGATCCTCCTGCCACCTCCTCCTCCCCCACCACAGAGGAAGCTAATCGACCTTTTCAGCCTTGTTTCTCTTTCAGCCCCACTGCCTTACCAGAATGCATTGGCTATTAGCCCATTTCCTCTTGGCCACAGCTTTATCCAGTGAACCTGCTCTATTTGAATGCTTCAGGCATCCATTTACTGAGAGGCTTTGGGACATCCCCTCGGTCCAGACTCCAACTGCTACACGCTACCCCCGAGTTAGCAGTGGCTGAAATGTGCAATTTGTAGCTCTGAACCATGAAGGGCATCAGCATGAAGTGCAGGGCTAAGTTGTAGCCCTAAGAGAATATGGTGTCCAGTCACAGATTTTGGGGCTAAAAAGTGCTGTATCTCTGCTAGATGCTATCAGAGAACGTGTCCACTCAAAGCNCCAGTCACAGATTTTGGGGCTAAATATCAGAGATTACATCACTTTGATCACCTCCTTCAAAGTGCTGTATCTCTGCTATCGGAGAACGTGTCCACTCAAAGTAGGAAGGAAACTCATCACTTTTTGCAAGGGAATCTCCACTCATTCAGTGAGAGGAGGGTGGGTTGGTCCCGAGGTTAAGGACACTTAGGGTAGGAAGCACCCTAAAGAACCCTGGGTAAGTCACTGGTCTGCACAGGTCTGATATTCCTGCCTCTAAATGGGATAAGATGCCTGCCTCACAGCTGGGACATGGATTGGAGCTGGGTTAATTCTCCTCAATTTATGGAACAAAAAAGTGCAAGAAATAGCAGCTTAGTTGTGATGTATAAATATCCTGATCTTTACACTGGGTGCTCAGAAAGAACAGGAATTTTCATATTAAATAATTCACATGTATCCAGTACCAGAGGGAAGGAATTAAACAGTGTTCTGTGTTTACACAATGCTTAACACAACCACCAAAACCTAAATGCAAATAATTTAAATGGATAAATGAAAATTAATACTCTGAGAAAAACACAAAACTTAAATAACCGGTAGTTTCAGACCACAAGAGACCACTGAGCACCTTTCCCCAATTACCTCCTTCCCTGAAATGATAATTCTGTTATTTTTTTTTTTATAAAAAGAGAAAGAAAGAGAGAGAAGAAATAAAATCTAAATATAGCAGAACTCTGTTAGTCACACATATTTGGCTCTTTCCTCCAATAAGAAGCATCTCATGTTTCTGTTTAAATGGGTCAGGAATGTGTTGGCTGCACCTGAAAGTTTCAGTGACTATGAAAGCTTTAAAATCTGTTGTTAATCCTTAAAGAGAACTCATGCAAAGTTAATTTGTACTCTTGAATTGTCGTGTCTAAATTATTACTTAGTGTTAAATATTTGAAGTGAAAGATTTTCAAGGACTGTTGCAACTTTGGGGGAATATTAGGCTGAATTCACTTGAAACATTGTTGGGAACAAACAATCTGCTGTCTGATTATGAACAAAGTATTTATTCTTTTTTTTTTTTTCTGTCAGCAGTTTTGTGTTTTGCAGTTATCTCCAGTTAAGCACACACAAATACCCACACATAGAACAATATTGATATTAAGGAGAAGTTAACATGTCTGACAAATTCAAATGCAAGAGGTAAGTGTATAAAAACCTAAGTACAAAATGAAGCCATCTTTCTATGTCTGAATAAGTGTAATGAAATTTACAGGAAGCCAAGAAAACATTTTCCAAAAGTCAATGCAAAACCATAACAAAACCAGTTCTAGATGAACACAACATTCCTTCTGGGCTCTACCAATAATGTGTTTTTCATATGAACATTGTCAAAGGCTGAATCTTTAAGGGCAAATACCTTTATCACTAAATCAAAGAAGAAACTTCTATATATTGTATCTATTAAATTAAATCCAGCAGAATGTACTGAAAGATTCCAACAGACATACCTACTTTTTCTGAATTCTCTATTTACTTAAAGCTATAGTATCTAAAAGAATCTCTATAGTGTTTTACACTTGTCACACATGAAGTTCTTCATTTCATGCAATAAAACATTTATTCTAGAAGCCCTTTCAGAAGGGCCAGATGTGTAAAACAGAGGTTGCAGACAAGAACATATCAGGTCGGATCATTCACACAGAATTTTTCTTTACTGACTTACAGTTGTTTAATGATTCAACAAATAACTGCTTCCCAGGGATAGGCTAAAATATCAGCATAGTGCATCAGCTAATGCTTAGTTCTAACGAGCCCACGGTAAAGAAATACCATCAAAGCTACCTCTAGAAAGAAGGCATGTTCAGAAATTTCAGATTTTCTTGAAATGTGGTTTGCACAGAGTAAAATTCTATATCTGAAAAAGTAATGTTATCCTAAGCTGTTATGCAATATCTTAGTGAGACGTTAAACACAGTTGCTGCTTTCATTCTGGTAAGTTGAATTTCAGAGCAAATTGAAATCTGAAATGGTTCCTTGAAATAAAAGGTGTTTGTATAAATATAAGGATGCAATTACTGAGATAAGTAGAAATACAAGAAATTTTTATACATAATGAATATCCTGAAGGAAAGATGATTTTCTTCTTCTTTCTCTCCCCAGCTCCACAGCACTGAAATGCCCAATTCTTTTTGCTAATGAAACTCTCCCTAGTTCAAGTTTTAAGAGAATCTGGAGAGGTAGGGAGTCTAAGCAGAAAGCTAAAAATTGTAAAGTTATTTCCCAAACCGTTCCACCACAGCTCTATCAGCATGTCAGTCACCTACAGCTTCTCCTGACTAGAATCATGTAGACCACCCTGTCTTAATACAATGGGCTTGAAATCAACAGACACACAAACTACCTAGAAAAGATAAAAGAATTTAGTCATTCTTTTGGTGAGATAAAAGAATTTGGTAATTATACAGGTAAAAAGAATCTGCCTAGAAGCACCTCTCCAGGAGGAGTTCTTGAAGGGGTACTATGAGCTTTCCCCTGAGTGCTGCACTGAAGCCCACGCAGGAGCACACCACCTTCTGTTAGGGATTTAAGTAACACTGCTAGCAGTGCCCAAAAGGTTTGGTTTTGCTCTGAGATCTAGGGATTAATAAAAAGTTAAGGCATGATTTCAAGATCACAGCTTGTTGTTTGTTATCTCCTGTGCCTTCTCTGTATCAGCTCCTTTCCACTTGAGTAGTTCATCAGAACATCTCCCTGTTATTTTGACAAAATATTCAGGGCAGGTACAGGAGAGGCTGCTGCTGTCAGGGCAAATTACTAAGCAGCTCATGTAATCAGTGGCACTGAACTTGCCTACAAGGCAATGCTGCTCCTTGCCCATGGCATTATTTTAGGTGCCTCAGGTACTGCTGGTTAGGCGCCAGATCATTTTCCCTTCACATTCCTTGCCTCATCATCAGATAAAGGATCCTCCTTCTTTGACTTAGCTTTTGACTAAGCTGCCTCAGGTTGACCCCACCTTTCTTCCTTTGTGCTAGAAGTGTCTGTGAGTTGCACTCAAGCAATTCCTCATGCTTGGTGCAGAAAGTCAGCCCTTGGCCTGTAGTCTGCTTAAGAAATTGGCAGTGCAGAGATGCAGAGAGCTGGCACTGCTTTTCTGCACAGTATCTGGGCAGAAACCATTATCTTTCTTTGCAAAAGCCTATTGGAGGTGTTTAGGTGAATGTTTCCAGTTTGCATGCCCAGAGGTTGCAATAACTATGCTCTTCATTGTTATGGAAAATGAGCTTTCTCTGTTGGAGAACCATGCTCTTTACTAAGGTCAGAACCCACCTAGAAACTTCTATATATTGTAAAAGAACGGCAAAACATACAAAAAAGGATGCCATAAGCATTCACAAGAGAGGAGCAACTGCAATGCAGAAGCTGCTCTTTTATCCTAGGTGGTAATGTGCTAGTTCAGAAGGCATTATTACCTCATGGTAACTCTACATTCATTGTGCATAATGATTAATGGTAATTGCTTTTGTACTTCAGTATTTTTCAGAGAACACTTTGGCTTCCAATGAATACATTAGTACCTCATTGCTGTAAATACCCTCCTCACAACTTGGCCTATAACACAGAATTAAATTACAAAGCAGTCAAGATGGATATTTTTTTCCTTGTTTTGATTTTTCTGGGAGATCAGCTTTTTGCTCTGATGTGAAGGAGAAAATTGTTCAAGAGCTTCCACTTTAATCTAGCCAGGAATGGCATTCTAGGTCTTCCTAATGCATCTACAATTTCAATTCTTTGTTAGATTGGTTTAGTGTCAGGACCGTGATCAAAGAATAAATTTTCTTCTGCATTCCTAAGCTTTCCCAATAATGTAAAACGCCAGTTTGTGAGATGGAAAAATAAGAAAGATGCCTTTTCTGGTTTTCACAGGAACTGTTTTATCCCTACATACTACATCATCTCACTGTCCTCAAATATCCTCTATGTGATGACCCACATTTAAAAAATCTTGCTTTTAGAAACTTCAGTTGAAGGGGCTTAGGACTGTCACCCTTGCTCTCTCTTTTGCTTCTTCAAGTCTCCTTTATTTTTAAATACTCTCTTACCCCCACAGAAAACTCAGCGTAAGGATAGGAAATTACAGCAACAGATTGCCTGGGGAAATGCTGGGGTCTTCCTCATTAGGGTTCCTTAAAAACAGATTAGACAGTATCTGTCAGAAATAATTTATGTATTGCTTATCCTGCCTTAAGGCAAAAGAACACACTAGATGATTTTCTTTGATGTTATGACTGTCAATAGGATTTCTCTACCTACACCACCTAAGGATTTACGAAAAGAGCAATCTCATATTTCTTTAGGTCAAAGAATTATGTTTGAGGTCACTAAGACATTGCAGCAGTTCCCATTACTGTGCTACAGATAACAATAATATCTTGGATAACACAGTGAAGCAATTGTTTTGTAAGAATTAACTTTGGTAGCAGCAACTGCATAAGGTTGAAATGCTCCTCTGCTCAACGGAAGCATTTAAAGTTAACCAGCTATCTTAGCCTTATTTAAGACTATCTTAGACCTTATTTAAGGATCTGCTACAGGGCTAAAATAGGATTATATGGGTCTCAAGTTCTTCCTCTGATGACATGATTTCCTCCTGTGCTAGCAGCCAAGCCGTATGCTCCAAAAGTCTGCCGTGGGACTGATGGCACATAACTGGTGTGGTGATCATGTGCAAGGTAACAATTTTATATGAGACATGCTGGAGAATAATTACAACTCTCTAATGTCAGCTTGATGCTATACCATAGATACAATTTGTGTCAAATTAAATTCTAATCTTTCCCTAGCAACCCTATTATCAGAACTCGTTTTTGCTATTAAAAGATATTGACCCCATGGTCCTTGATAAACAAAACCAGTCTTAAATTCAGGAGTGAAAAGCTGAGTTTCCATCTTCAAATTCCCTATTTGCTTCAAATCCCCTATTTGCTTCAAATCAAGACATTAACAGAGGGATGTGACTCAGAGAAGCTGTTGGTTCATTGCACAGGAAATTATTTTTTTTTGCTGCTGCTTTACAAAGAAAATGTCACACAGTAAAACTTGATGTAAGGCAAGTAAATAGACCCTGGTTTAGATAAAATTCCTTACCTGAAATTTCTACCGAAGGCAGCAATAGACTCAGGCATCAGTGCTACACACACATATGTATTTTTACATAAGAGATCTCCAATTTGGGCCTCTAAGAACTACGTAAAGGGTCAGAGTTTTCCACAACCTTGTGGAAAACTTCTGTGTAACTCTCTCCACAGATGGAACAACATCCCCATACACCAGAGAAATAAGACCCCCCAGCAACAGCATTTTCAATCATAATGCCTAAAGTTATTCAGAGACTAAGATCTTGAAATTCTCAGTATTATGTAAGGCTGTAGCAATAATTTATGCACTTACTTATTACTAGTCTGATAATATAAATTTGCTGAAACAGAGACTCTCACAAGTGATTTGCAATAATGATATCTTCAAAACTTGTATCTGGACTTTCAGTGGAGGCTGAAGATTGACATCAGAGATTTGTGATGCTTTCTCCAACATGCACCTAAATGATAGCAAATATTGTTCTTTATTAAGCCACGTTTCCTAATCTTCAATTTTCACATATTTATTCTCTCTTGCCATTCCTCGTCATGTAATTAAATTTAGAAGGTCTCCCTTTGATTCTGTCTCAGGAGACAAAGAGCAAGACATTGACATTAGTCTATGAAAGAGAATTCTTGTTGTCATGAACTCAAGGCAATTTCAGAGTTAAATTTAGGACCATATTAATGAATATTCCCCAGTACTTCCAGTCATCCATGCATTTTCAATACCTGCTTTCATTTTACTTTTTCAGATCCAAAGTTAGATAGAGTGTATGAAATCCAATGTATCATGTTTGAAAGGTTGAAGGGCAGCTGGGATTTATTCCACAACAGCTAATTGGGATCTCTGCTTTTGGACTTCACCTGCATCCTTCTGCCAATATAATTCTTTATGTCATAGTGGTAAAGTCATCAGAATGTCAGGAGAGAATAATTTGCTTCCCCAAGATTAAAGCAGTGAACACATCAATTTAATCCAGAGTTTTGGGAGACAGTCTATTAATCACCAACAAGGAAAAAGAGTTATGCACTAATAAGAACTTTCTAATTACTAAGCGAAAGATGGAGGTAAAAAATTACTATTCCAGTTTGGCAGGTTTGCAAATACTTCCTGGTAAGAACAAACAAAATGTTTCTGCTGCTCTTATCATTGTTTCACTTCAACACATCAACCTTGCATTGTCAACAGGAATAATTCAGCTGAGCCTTAGAAATGTGACTCTGAATCCATACAACTACCAGGAAACTCTCTCCCTGTGCCTTATGACAGTAACCACTTTGCTCTGGTGCTTTATCAGGTAAATATATGTGGTATGAGAGCCCTGAACTTTGAATCAAACAGGTATTTAGTGCTGTCTACCCTGGAGCTGATGGCATCTTGCATTAACATGGCTGGTTGGGAAATGCAAGCTGCCAGGCCTGGTGGTTCACAAGAATTCCTCTGATTGTTCCTCTCTGCTGTTTTGTAGGAATAACAAATGGCCTACAACTCAGGAATACTCAGTATTGTAATGGGTTGATCTGTGAAGTAGGGGAATGATTCTCAGGATTTTGAAAGTTTCAATAACACTGTTTTTTTCCCTCTGTACTGCTAAGATTATACTTCCTTTCCTTATTACTGTTGCTCACTGACATCCTTCCCTACCTCAGACTCACTGCACTTTCACCCCATTGACAGATCCACACCAGCACACAGAGTAAAAATCACCCTCCCTGCACAATAACATGCTAATCCCTGACAGATCCTCTTTCTCCTTTCACTCACAGCATAGTCACAACTGTCTGAGTAGCCTTTGATGAGAAAGAAATACAGAATTGTTTTCTGAGCCATTGTGTATTCCAAATTATTTATTGACAGATATTGTCATACCTGGGAATCCCATATTACTTAGCCTATCCAACCATAAATTTCAGTGATTTTTTCCCTTGAAGCGTTTCCTTGATGTAGCAGAAGATGGGACTTTTAGAATTAGGACCCAGCCAGCTCATGAAAGTTATAGATCAATAGAAGTGGTGTGAAACAGCCTGGCACTGTACAAAACACCAGCCTGCTCTGCTGCTGCATCTCAATTATGCTGTGTGGCACACCTGCTGTCCTAGCCCTGCTTTTCCCTTGAGGTAAGCCTGCTAATGTGCTAATTCATATGGTGCATAACAGGGGATTTGGAACAGAGGCCTAAGAGACTCCTTTTCACCTGGTGCCTTATTAGGGATTTGAGCCCACTTTGCTAGAGATGAAAAGCCAGTGGGTATAACTCATTTGTGCCATTTAGTTCTCAATAGGTAGTCAGTTAGTGAATAATGGACTTGCAATGACTTTGTGCAGGTCATTTCCTTTAACAGATGTTCCTTTGTGAAGCTGCTATCCCATGACAGTTTTTTTGTATTTTCTTTGTGCATTAACTGTACACATTAAGGAGCTATTTATTCCTTTGTCATTAAACATTGTCAAATTAATTACATGTTAATAATAAGAAGGCAACAATTACATATTTTGCATTTCTACAATATTTCTGTGAATTTAATACTCTTGTACTTTCAGAAGTAAACTGTCTGCAGAAGAGAGAGCTTTTACTGTTTTGTTAATGATATGAGAGAGACAAAGATTTGGCTGCAATTCTGAAAACTCCTGAATCTCTCCACAATCACAGACTCACAGAACAGCTGAAGCTGGCAGGCACCTCAGGAGATTGTCTAGTCTAACTCTCCTGCTGAAAGAAGGGTAAGCTGGAAAATGTCATTTAGGACTATTTCCAGCTGAGTTTTCAGTATCTCCAAGAATGGAGACTCCACAAACTCTCTGGATAACTTGTTCCAGTGTACAATACCAATGGAAAAGCTCTTTTCTAATGTTTAAATGAAATTTCTTGTATTTCAGTATGTGACCATTGCTTTTTGTCCTTTCACTGAGCAACACTGAGAAGAGTTTGGCTCTGATTTATTTTTTCCCTTCCCAAGAGGCGTTTAAAGACATTGATTAAAATAAACACAAGGTTAAATAAACTCAGCTTTTACAGGTTCTCACATAGAAGGTACTGCAGTCCCTAAATGATATTACAGGACCTTCAATGAACTCACCCCCACTATCTCCATATCTCTCTTGTACCAGGCAACCCAGAAACAGACACAGCAGTGCAGATGGGGTCTCACCAAGGCTGGGTAGTGGGAAAACATCACCTCCTTCAATCTGCTTGTGTCACTCTTCCTAATGCAGACCTCAATGCCCAGGGGAACACTGCTGGCTCACATTCACCTTGGTGCCCACGAGGCCCTCCAGGTCTTTTTCTGCAAAGCATCTCAAGTACATCTCCAGCACATGTGATTATTACACTGACACAGGGGGCTGTTACTCCCAAGGTGCAAAACTGCGCATCCTTTGGCTGAACTTCATGAGATTCTTCTCTGCCCATTTCCCCAGGCTGTTGGGGTCCATCTGAATGGGAGATAACTATCTCATGTCCCAACCCCTCCTCCCAGTTTTGTGTCATCAGCAGACTTGCTGAGCTTACACTCTGTCCCATTATCCAGGTGGTTAATGAAGCCATTAAGAAGCCCTGGGGCACAGCACTAGTCTCTGGCTGTACTTCATGCCACCGATCACAACCCTTTGAACTTCATATTTCAACTAGTTTTAGGAAGGATGGTCAGACATCACTCTCCACTTCATATATCTGACAACTCCAATCACCTCTTTGTTCTTTTTATGTTTGGAAATGGTTTTCAGAATTATTTGCTATCTTATTACGACCTTTCAGGGACAGAGATGAGGCTAGATCTTCATTCTTGTAATTCATGAAGGCACAGGGGATATCTGCATTTTTCAGCCTTCAAGAATCTCACCAAATTGCCACGACTTTTGAAAGACTTTTCAAAGAGTGAGTTGGCCTCACAATGAAATTGGACCACACTCTCAGCACTCATGGCACATTTTCTCAGCTCCTATGGACTTATGTGTGTACTGGTTGTTTAAACGTTCCCTAACTTGATCCTCCTTTAGGAAGAGCAGTCTTCCTTGCTCCAAACTTCCTCCATGGTTTCAAAACTTGGGATTCCTGAAGGCAAAATATTGAGTACCTCAGTCTTTTCATATTCTTTGTCAATAGGCCCTTTCCCATTTAACTCTGGGACCACTTTTTTATTTTGCTGCTGATCTACTGGTACAAGTCTTTCTTCTTGTCCTTCCTGTCCTTCATCAGATTCAGTTCCAGGTGGACTTTAACATTCCTTATCCAAGTCCTGCTGCCTATTTGGACACTGTCTCTGTATTGTTCTCAAGACCTCTTGTTCCTACTTACACTTTATATACTCTAAAATGCTGCATATCATCATATCTTAAGGAATGGTGATAAGAACTAAAGGTATTTAGACAACTTCATTGGGCAGTTTCCTTGGCTACTTGGAATGGGATTTACTCCATCCGGTTTTAATGACCAGAAAGACACAAATCCAGTCTTAAGTAATCATTCTCTAATTAAACTTCAAGTGATGAATAATCTCCTGGAGGTGACAATCTCTCCTGACTAAGTACAGAAGTGCTGAGTATTTATATACAGTTTAGACTATGTTTCTAATTTTCAGATTACTAAAACAAATTCCATGCCTCAAACTCAACTGTCACTTATTGTGCAGTCAGTAAAACAATAAGAATGTGCATATTTATACTTATGTGTGTGTGCACTAACCTCTACAGGAGCTAGAAAAACCAAACTCCAAGGTTCTTATTTCTATAAACTTCGAGAAAGTAGGACTGCAACCACAGTATTCTGCTGTACTAGAGATGGGGCCAGGTATGTAGTTTTATGTTTCTTCTTAAACAGGAAAACATGACATTTCATAAAACTGGAACCAGCCTCTATACAGGAGTAATTTTTGTTTAGTTGTGGTGAAGAATACAGAATATTGAATCCAGTGAAAAGAAGGGTGACAGAGAGGCTTGTTGTCAATGCATTATGTGGATATACTCAGATATTTCAAACTTCTTGTAAGTAAGGTTGCTATATCTGCAGCCTTCAGCTGGCTTAACATTTGAAATTGTTGCCATATGAAAAGCTGAGTGCTGTCTCTCCAGTTTTGTTTGCCCTTCATTTCATTTGTAATCTGCTTTCCTAGGTCAAGAAAATCTCTGATAGAAATGCAGCTACACAGTTGCACAAGAATGTTGCAGGCAAAGCTGGTTTAACTCTGGGAACAGGTGTAAGAGTCTTCAGCAAACACATTACTGGAATAGGTAGAATCTTCTGGCAGCTCCATGGCTTTGAGAAGATGGGTCAAAGTGACTTCAGAATGTCATGTGCTGAATCAGATGCAGAGCTCACAATATACTACTGAGGGTTCAGTATCCATAGCCCTCTGCTTCACCTCTGGTACAGATAAATACTTTTTTTGCTTGTATCAGAAGGCCAGGGAACCACTTCTCACAGGGCTTCAGAAGTAACATTAAAATATTTTCAGATATTTTAATATAAAAGTCAGCAAGAGACTGGGAAAAAGCCGCTTCACTGGACAGTGTACAGGACTGGAAGACCGCAACATTTTGAGTCCAATCTTATACTGGTGAAGGTTTGCTTAACTGCTGCCCACAGGATAAGACATTTTGAAAAAGAAATTAAAACAAATTTTCATGTTTCTTTATTTGATATAAAATTTGAATAAAATGTAGTTGAAACAAAAATTTTATCAGTAGCGATTAAGTTATAATGAAACCACAGTGAATAAAACATTTAAGTTATTCTGAATTCAAATGTGTCTGTCAGGATGTGAGGGGTATGATATTTTCAAAATCCCAAGGCTTAGCATGAGTACAAGTGATCTGCATAGAAAATTAAGTATTTTCATTAGCTATTGATTTTTGTTCTCTAAGTGCCATTAATGCTGTACATTTGGACAGTACAGGATGGTGCCCATAACTAAAACAACCCAATAACTTCCCTGAATAATCTCAATTTATCCAATTTGCTCTCTCTTGGTTTGAATCCCGGGTATAACAACAGGCTTCAAAGCCCGCTGTTAAGAGCTAACATAAAGCCTTGAAGCTTGTGATTGTCTCTTCCAGATATTTTAAATCTGTGAGCTTGACAAAGATCTTAACGGAACTGGGATTTTGCATTTGCCACATTTTCCTATCTGGGAAGGCAGATAACACAGAAGTACAGCTCGAGCACCAGGCAGGGGCACAGCTGATTTCAGAGGAAATTGTAATAAATTATGGTTTTAGCTTATCATTCCCCACAGGCTGTTGGGCTGTAGCTGCTGCTGCTCAGGTCTCAAGGTCTGTGAAATCGTGGCACTGCCGTGGTGACAGCCTGTCACCATGGTTCGAGTGTTCAGCAGCAGAACCTCACACCTGCTGCAAGGATGCATCTGGGGATGCATCTCCTGAGCTGAACTCAGGGACCCAGACCAGGAGCTGCAGCCCAGTGCTGCTCTCAACACCCACTTGGCAGGGCTGGGGGCAGAGAGACGCCCTGGGGCAGAGCTGTGGGGTCAGCTCGGTGAGCCAGCCCCGCCAGAAGGACTCACCACCCTCATTTCAGGCTGTGGGGAACGTGGCCACTAGGGAACAGCTTCGGCTTAGACATAAAGTGACCATCCTGCCCAGCCTTCCGTGCAATGAGAGGAGAGCGGCGAGCTCCCGGGGGAGAGCTGGGGCAGGAGCATAACTAAATGCCCAAGGAGAAGCCCTTCTTTCCTCACTCACATCACAGCACTAACACAGACTGCATTGCTGACATGGCACCTTGGCTTGGTGAGCACAGTTAAACTCACACCCCATTCAAGACCTTTTTCATTAGGCAGGTCAGCAGAGCAATTCATTCACCCACTCGAGTTTCAGAAAAGCACTTGGAAACTCCTGTTTTCCTATATTCTAGCAAGACAAGTAAGAAGAGTTGAATTTTCAGGGATTTGGTACAAAAGAACACAGAACTGAGGTACTGAAAGTGAAATTTAGATAAAATGCCAAGCAGGCATGTAACCCTGAGAACTCCTTTTCCCCATCTCTAATTGGGTGTCATTGCTCAAATCCAGACCTGTATTTTACAGTCACAGTTTCATGTGATTAATCTTTTTACATAGGAGCATAGAGTGAAAGATGCAGCACTTCAGTACCCCTGGGTTTCTGTACACTGCATATCTCCAGCTGGCTTTCAATCTAGCAGTAGTTTTGGATCTGATCTGAGGGTTTTGCTGCTCCCAGGGGACATTTTTGGAGTCAGCAGGGCTTGACCTACAATTGGGCATTTCATAGCTTGGCCTCTGAAAATTAAAGACTGCAAAGCTGAGCCCCTCCCATCTCCTTTTATAAACTCTCTCTTTTCAATTCCCAGTGAGCTCACCACTTTCTGAAAACTAAGATGTGTGAAATATCCTGTAGCACAAAAATTGGATTTTGAAATATTAGGCTGTCCAGATACTTGGAACTTTTGACTAAAATGCATTAATTCTAATAGTAGGTAACACCTTTTAGTGATCCCAGAGCATCTACCCACTGCTATGCCTATGCTTATAGCAGGTCAGGGAGGCCATTTAATAGGTCAGACACATCCTGTGCATTGATATATGCTCTCTGGAATGCAACAGTAAAAAACATGTAGGCACACAAGTTTACACATAAAAAAGGGAAGGACAGGCAAGATTGACAGCTAAAAGCAGTGAGATAAAACTGTCACTCATGTACATGCTACCTACTATTTTACACTGTCCTGCTCACTGCTTGCCATTTCTCCCTTTTTCATTTCACACTGTGAAAATTATGGCTCCTTACACTAGATTTCTAATGAATTAAACTGGGATTCATATTATAAGCAATACACAATACACACAGTTGATGAGGTTCACCTCCACAGTCCTGGTATGTTACCCCAAGTATAACTTAAATCTGCTCTAAATTAAGATGCCTGGGGGAGTTTGGGAAAAAAGTAATTCCCCACAGTAGACAAAACCAAAACATTGCTGCTGGCCAAACCACCCACATACCATTTTTTTTCAAAGAAATTGTTTGCCCTGATGTCTTCTCCAAAAGATGAAGAAACAATTTACTTAAATTTCCTAACTGTGTTTCCTTTGGGAGCACCATGGCATCTTACGTTGTACATAAGCACCTTCTGCACTAGGATATAATTCATCCCATGCACTCTCCCCACCTCTGCCATCCATGCTGCAGGGCAGTCATCATGCTGGGACACAGCTTTGGCAGGTGGCATTGCACCTCTGAGCTCTGCAAGCTGAGGTCCCTCCCTTACACTTGCCCACAGCTACGTTTCCATCTGTGCTGACATGTACATCTCCAAACGAAGAAAAGGAAAGCTTTTCATTCTTGAATTTTGCTGCATGTCTGCCCTAAAGTGATCTAAAAGGGTGGACACAATTGCCCATATAAGAATTAAAACAAAATTTCATTCTACTTGTTGCTTTTTATTTTTTTTCCCCTCTTTGATAATTCAGGAGTATAAGTATTCATCTTCTCTATGCATCTGAAGTTCCCCTTAGATTGTCAGTTCCTCCATCATTGCATTAAAGGTCAGGATGGAAATCACTTTCTCTAAGGTATTTCTTCCTAGAAGGGTTAATTAAAAAAGAACAAAGGGCCAGATACTCCACTCCCCTCTGTTTTGCATAGTCATTTGCAGACTTGGATCCCTTCACAACTCACACAGGGATTCACAGCTCCTCAGACATCCTCCAGCATGGACCACCAGGCTGTATAAATTTATGGGGCAGGAGAGAGAAGACAACTACTGAAGCAATGTTTAAATACTTAAAGATCACCTGTAGTTGCCTGACTGACACAAAGGCATTGGCATGCAGCCTGATCACTGAAACAGCTCAGAGGAAGAGGGCATATGAGCTCAGCAGGGGATTTTAACTTTTGGAATTCTTAGCTCTTGTAAATTCATTTCACTGAGGAAAGGGACCGTGACTCTAAAATGTTCCACCACAAAGACACAACCTACTTCTTTTAAATCTGCCCCTAAGTTTACTAGGTAGAGCAAGAAAACCCTACCAGCTCAGAAACCCTGTCTCATTTGATATCAGTGCTAGCATATCATGAAAGTTTAAATGGCCATACAGTTGAGTGGCAATGGAGAATCAAATAAAACCAATTTCACCTCTCATGTTAATTTGGTTTCTCTTGCATGCTTTCTCTGTCATTCTTCCACTTCTCCAGTCATCCACAGATTTTTAGGTGAAACAAGACCTGAATTTTAAATGCAAGGTTCACATAGGGAAAGAAAAAACCCATTCAAAGCAACAAACCACTACTTTAAATAAGGAATATAAAGGAGGCACAGGCCTGGGCTGGACAACATTTCCTACAAAGCGCCTTTGCTAGAAAAATTGTTTTTCCCCAAACTTAAATATTTCCACAGTCAAGATCCTGAAAGTCAAAATATTTTTCTTCAAAAATGTTTTCTGTTATATCAATCATATTGTAGTCGTTAGTTCATATCCTCATTTTTCTGAATTACCTGTGTACCCTAATTCTCATGATTACTGATGTGAAAATAACTCTGGAAGTTGTAGACTGGCCAGGGAACCTAGTTTAGAGATGGCAAAGGAAGAGGAATTACCCAGGAATACGGCACTCAAATGTTCTGACACCTTTTCAAATAGTGATGACAAAAATCTACACTGAAACCACAAAGGTGTAGAACATACATGAGTGTTCCCTTTCTCCTGTGGGTTTCTGTTTCTGCCACTGCCTCAGATGCACTCTGTGTTACTCAGCAGTGCTCTGTAGAAAGCTCTTTAGAAATCCTACTGATTTAGCAGGAGCTACAATCAGCAATGGCACATTTTTCCGTCTTCGTGGATGAGCAATGGACAGCAGTAGAAGTGGGGATATGATTCTATTCTGTGTTTTTCTCACTGACTCATCACTTTACAACTGCCAGAAAGATCAGGGAATTTCTCAAAGGGGTAATGCAATGATTGGTTAATTTTATAAACTTATTTATGACCACTATTACCTAGATGTACAGAATCTGCACATAAAAGAGCTCAACCTTGAATGAAAGGTGAGGTAAAAGGATAAAATATGAGTGCTACTAGAGGAAAACCTATTAACAGAATGAATCTTATAATCACACCTCTGTTGCCACACACTTACAGTCTTCATTTCTCAGGCTGAGATTCTGTATCTCTTACTTCTGCTGGACAGCAAACATAATTACACTGGGGAGAATAGCTTCCTGAGAAAGCTGCAGCTCATTGTGAGGGTATCAAGAGTCAGTTCCCCAAGAAGAGATCTGTTTGTCATGATGAAAGAGTACCTTGTTTTCTCTGAGAGCAAGATTCATTCTAGAGTATAGTAGAAGCCTCAGTGAATATAACCAGATTTCAGCAGAATATGGTACCAAGAGCACTCTCCAGAGCAGGATCAAATAAAATATGAAAAATAAAATGCAATCAGTAATACCACCTCACTTTTTATTATTTAAAAACTTTCAGCACCTGCAAGAAAAGAGACAAAATTGGCGACATTGCCACACTTATGCTTCCTGAGGAATTAACAGAACCATGGTTTCCAAATAAAAATTACTTTTTGTGAAGCTTATATATTTTTAAAACACTGTGTAACAATTCATTGCAGAATTCAAATGGCCTCTACACTACAAACAGCTAATATATTTATGCTGGCAGGACTGTCAGTGCATTTTTGTTATAAGAAGCTTGGAGGTCTGCTACAAATAATCTCCAAAGAGTAACTCTAATTAGTGGCTAAAGTTGGCATATTTCCTGCTATCTGAAATTAGATCAGAGAGTTAGGCTGAGATGAAAAAGCCCTATTAACTCCCTAGGCTTCCAGTTCCTGTTTATTAGTGGAAATTAATGTTTTGAACTTTATCAACCATTATCTAAAGAAGTCTGGAGTCAGTGGTAACAGAGTGAATCAAGAGAGACTTTACTGCCTATGAAGTACCACAGGCACTCTAAATAAATATCCACATGAAAACTTTATTTAATGGTTACATGAAGCTGAACAATAGTCAGGAAAGATGGTTGAGTGGCCAGAATGCCAGCCTGGCAATTATAAGGAGTGGGAGACATTCCTTGCTCCAAGGTACTATTTAATAATTTCTGCATGACCTAGAAAAATTCTTTTTGGGGGAGGGTGAAAGTGGGGGAGATTAACCAAAGATTGCCTATAATTAAACAAATCTTTGTTTTTCCTACAGCTTGTGGAAACAGAAAGACTCCTTCAGACAAAGCAGCCCAGCTTTTTGGTGTTCAGTGACTGGAGTTAGCCTTTGAAGAGATCCATTTGTCATCTGTAAAACAGAAATAGCACTGCTCCATCTCATGGGAACATTAAACAGATGGTTACTTTCCTCTGCTTCCGAGAGATCTCAACCTGCCCTGGACAGGCACATCAGAAGCAAACACCATAATCTCCCCACATGGCTCTGCAGCTTCCCTGGGGCTTTTGGTGTTGAGACTGGGCTTTCCATTTCAGTTTGCCTTCCACACAACTTCAGCAACTCTGAGGTTTGCCACGGCTATGTATTATTCTCCTCCCACACAGCTTGGAAAATATTAAAATAAGTAAGCTCCTTTTAAACATCAGGACAGGGAAGGGACAGGTAGAAAGACAGCAGAAAGGAAGGCACAAGAAATCATCCCCTTGGGAAGTATATTTGAATCTCAGTTCTTAGAACTTCTAAACAAGGAAGATATTTGTCAAATTGTATTTTTCTCTACCAAACAGATGGGAAAGGAAGCAATTTTCACATCCTGAGGCTAAGCACCAAAAACCGATGTAATTCTAGAGTTAATATGTGGACAAAGGAGGAAATGTTATTAGGCAGGCTACTTTTGTTCAGACAGAGCCATAGAGAATTTAGGCTATCTCTTAGTTCTGCTAATCAGCCTGAGCAGACAAATCAATGTCTTAAGCTCTTAATAGCTATAGAAACAAATATTAAAATTAGGCTTATGTTTCAAAAGAAAGTTGTGGTTTAAAGCAATCCATTATCCCACCCAGTATGTGGAAATTTTCTGCAAAATCCATCTACCACAAAAAAAATTTCAACTTATTAAAATCTGCAGTAAAACTGAATCTTCACAGAGAGAATTCTGAGGGTACCTTTGCCCCCTCCTCCACACCATAAAGGGCACCACACAAACCCTTGCATTTACAAGCTGAGATTACCCTTCTCCATCTTTGCTTTCTAGTACAAAAGCATGCTTTTCACACTCTGTCCTTTTCCTCCTGAAGAGGACAGACAGGATCTGTCTGAAAACACTTTAAGGGAAACAGGAAGAATGTACCTCCTTAGGCCTGTGTTTAGCAAAGCCAACATAACTGAACTGCTGTCTCAGGAATGGATCCCATCCAACCAAAGAGCCCTTTGCTTGAAGCCTGACAATGGTTAAAAGCCAAGCTGGTGGCAGCCAAGAAACCAGGGGTCAAAATTCACATGTGTAATTTATTCTCTGGCCTACCCAAACACCCCACTGGAGGGAATGCAGGCAAAACCCAGTTGCATACAACCAGAGCTGCAGTACTATCCCAAAGTTTCGTTCCCAGGAAATTTAAGCAATTTCAGGAAATTTCTCTCAGTCCCTTCCAGCAAACAGTGGTGTATCACAGCAGGGGAAGCTGTGGGTGCATCTCCAAAGCCTCATGATTGAATAGAGATATGTGCAGGGTGAACAAGGCAACAGGGCTGAGTTCTAGGGCAGTAACAGGCTCACTTCTTTCACCATAACATTATATGACTGAAACAGAGATGCTTTACACTGCCAGCAGAGCAATGAGTGAATCAAATGAGCCTCTAGCAATTAACTGCCATAGGAATTTTACTTGCAGACTGAAGTACTTTGGAGAAAAGTGTTTATACAGTTGCTATGAATGTCACATGTCTCTGTGGATGCTATCTGTACCCTGTATTTTTGGGGAGCTAAATAATCCATTGGGTAGGGAGACCTAGACACTGGCAGGGTTGCCCAGAAATGTGAGATCAAGCAATCAAGAATCCCTCCCTTGGCCTGTTGAAGGAAGCAATGGGCCTTCAGCCAACAGACTGTGTTTGTCTTTGGACATGCTCTGCAAAAACAGACTAAAGATGAGGGCTTAAATACTCAGGCTGAGTACTCAGTTAAAGCAGGAGTGTTCTCCACTGAACCAAACAGTGACAGGGACTATTTAACAAAGAATTTTTCAGCAAAAAAGGAGTCAATTTCTTACCAGAGGGCAACATGGAGAGGCTTGGTCTCCCCTGCAAATTTAAACCAAATCTGGGGACAAGACCAGAGTCATCAGATGCTTAATACAGATTTGTAATATTTTAATACAGTTTAACTCTGTAGGTGTTCATTTTGCTAAGCCTGTTCTTTAGTGTACTGTTCTGTTGTCCCCAAAGGATGTAATGAGGTGAAACTCACCAGCAAACTGTGAACAGTTTGGGAGGCTCAAGAAACAACCTCAAGTTGAGCAGAAGGCCTGCAAGTTTCAATGCCACGGGGATGTGTAATAAGGACCCTTAGAACTGTGAAAAAGATGTGTCTTTATGTAGGCACAGGAAATTAATGCCTACAGAATAATGTACTTTGAACTAAGCACAACAGCCTGGAGAACATGAAAGAAGAATGATGAGACCTGGTTTTAACACAGATGATATATGTTTTTACTAAAGGACATGTTACTACTCTGAACTAGTTTTCCAGCTGCAGTTAATAAGCTCGGGGTTCAGCTCCATTTGTGAGAATACAAAGCAGCTCTTTATGATTTCCCCACCCTAGAAATTGCCTCACTTTGGTCTATTCCCCACGATTGCAGTAGCTCCAAGGGAATCTTCAGCTTACTGGACATTTTTGTTATTTGACCTCTAAGATTTAGTAGAGTGGCATAGAGGAGATGTGGCATCTTGAAGAAGTTAGTCCAGTATTTCCAGAACCAGAGTAAATGAATCAGGCCAGCCTGTACTCTCTGTGCTGGGAAGGTTGCTCCACAATACACCAAGACCTTTCATTGCTGAGCATCTCCTGGTGTCATTGACAAAAAGCATTTTTACACCTCTAGCAGAGTGGAAAAGTTCCCAACAGTTTGTGGGCACTGCTTGCTCCATGTCCTGCCCAAATGTGCCCTGCCTGTGCAAGTGGAGCCTCCAGAGGAGCTCATCACACTCAGGCACCTGCTCTCTTGGGTGTGCTCCAGTACTTCTTGCACTCAACTGTGCCAGTGAAGGGAGCCTTGAGACCTCAGAGCTGCCCCAAAAACCAGTCTAGTCACAGCAGGCATGCCAATGTCTAAACTTCCCATGATGAGTCTGCTGGATTCTCTAACATGAAATGCACAACAGCAACCAAGTCCAAAGTGAGTCAGTGCCCAAGATCCCCTTTGGCAAACAGGTGTTGCTTCTTCTCCATTCACACACACACTACCTTTCCATTAGCATATTCAGCTAAATAACATGTTAATTCTGTTTTATAAATGGTTAGTTCTTCCCCAGCTGCTTTAGAGAGGATAGCTGTGTGTAGAGCTGCTGTTGTATTGATGTATACATTGTTAGTTATTTATGATGGGAGCATTAGGAAATAAACCTTGTGTGTAAATATTCAGCAGAAGAGGCTGACTCTCGTGGTGGTTTCAAAGGAATGTTGTTCCCTGCCTCTGGCAGCTGCACCAAGTATTCCTAAACCTGACTCTTCCATGAAGGTTATCTCAAATGAGATAGCACAGGTCTGGATCTAAATTGTCATGGAACATACAGAGCAAAATCTTAGAGTACAGTGAAAGCACAAGTTAAGGAATTTTGCTGAAAATGCAACAAAACAGTTCAACAGGTTTCAAATCCAGTAGATACCTCTGCATGTTACTTTCTTAAGTCCCATTGTAGTATTTGAATTGGGTGTGAATGTTGCTTTCAGCATGCAGGCTGTTATCTACACCTTTCTGAGTCTCCTGTTACTGAAGAGGGAGCACAGGGCATGTATGAACCTAGTTTGCCATATTTCTCCAATTGCTATAGTAATTACACAACTCTCTTTTAGTGCTGCACTGACACATTATTCTGTGCAATATAAAAATAGCCTAAGTCCAAGTTATTATAGACTGCATTGAATAAAAATTTGCAGTACCTGAGACAAACTGAAGGAATAATGTGTAAAGATTGCAGAATATTGAAATTATTCTCTGAGGCACTCAAGACATTGGAGTCAAGGGAAAGAAGAGATAGGGGAGCCTTTTTATAGAAGTGGTAATGAGAAATCACACATTAAGTTTTGGAAAGCTGTCCATTTCTTAGTGTACAAAGATTTGGTGGCCAGGTTGTGGAGGGTACTGAGGAGTCACTAGATACCAAGAAACAGCAGAGCTAAAGATGTGGTATCACTAGCACCAGTGTTTGTGCAAAAAACTGTCATGGATTGATAAAAGTGACACACTTGGATTGTTATTCTAATTTAAAATCATCTCTCTGCCTGTANTTTTTAAAAATTAAGAGAGTATTGCTTTTCCTAAAAGCATTTCCTCTATGTTTAATTGCAATGCTACAGATGAATAGAAATAAGGTGAATCAGCCCTCTGCCTGTCACACAGGTAACCTCAAATTTCTCAGTTATTTGTTTAAATCATGTAGACATCTGGAGAAAGACATTGGCAAAAGAGGTTTTCATTTCTGTGTGCTAAATATTTTGACTATTTTTAAGCTTAGCAGCAAATTCAAGGTCAAGATCAGCACTCACAAATTCCACAGAGCAACACAAGCAGAAATTATGAACCATACCTTGTTGGAACTGCTGGAGGTCAGGTCTGAATGAGGCATTTGCATTTGGCAAGAGATATTTATCACTGACTTTGGAAATGTTTGTTTCAGCAGAATTTTCCATGCTGTTTTCATGATGGAATAGTCCCATTAACATCATCATTCAGTATCACTTTATCATCCATTCTTTACTATGGTCTTTATATCCCTGGATGATCCAAAAGTTATGTTTATACGTAGCCAATCCCATTAACTTCTACATTTCATGAGATTCTGCATAAAACTAATGGCTCAGACTGACATGGCCTTGAACAAATAAAGTGCAAGGGAAAAGACTGGTGCTTTCTCTATAGTTTAATACCACCAAGACTAGTGCAGCAGGTGGATTTATGGCTACCCCCATTCACATGTATCATAAGAAAGCACAGCAGTGAAGTTTCCAGTGTTAATATAAAGCCTGTGGAATGCACTTAACAGACTGGTTTGGCCAGATGTTGAAACAACTTCATCGGCATCTTTGCCTCAGTGCTAAAGCACTTCTGATAAAAACCAGCACAAAAGTAGAGTAAGACTTACCCAAGTTCACTCAAGGTATGCTCTCCAGTTGACTGAACTCCTCCTTGAAAGATAAATTGTGTACATTAATCTCAAAATAACCTCAAAATAACAACATAGGATTCTAAGTTTACTACTGTTATGGCTGTCAGAGCACATCAGACCAGGTCACCTCAGAGCCAGTGAAGACTAGGAGTGGTTTGTCAGTACATTTGAGAGAAAACAGCGAGCAAAGAGAATGCTAATAAATTTCTGTGGGCCCCTAAGAACCCTAATCTCAGCTATAACCATTGTCTCTGGTTCAAGGATACACTTGCTGCAATCAAATATCTTTTCTGTTTGGTAGTGCAAATGTTAGGAAAGTAAATATTAAGAGCTGTTAGGGACTCTGTCCAACTGTATGGATGCTTCTATGAGGAAAAATCCTACTTTTGTTGGATTGCCTACTTTTGCTTCTGCTCCATGCCACAAATGTCTTATGAGACAAAAAGCAAAAGGTCCAAGGACTGGAATGGATCTTTCTGACTGCCAAAATACTTGCAGCACACTGCAACATCTGTACTTTTCCTGGATCAAATCTCACCAATATTACAGAATCTGCTTCTGGATTTGGCTGCAAAGCACAGCTGATGTAGCCAGACCAGAACTCCAGATCACACTCCCAGATCAGCATGTTGGCTCAGTTTTTTGACAGCAGTGCAGGAAACTGGTGATTATTTTTGTCATTAAAAGAAATACAGATGGTATGTAGCTGGAGTACTGCTCTCAAGTTCTAGCCTATAGCCCTTCTAACCTGGCAGCCAGGAACCACCATATCCCCACAGCACTCAAAAACAACTTTTTGTTTATATTATCACAAGTCACATTCTGTCCCTTAGAATTTTTTATTCAAGGACTCCACAACTGATTCAGCAAGGAGAATGCTAATTTTAGTACAGCAAGTAAACCAAGGTCTGATTCAGCTCTCCTCAATACTGGATACAGAACAGGATTTTAGCGTCAGAAAGATGAAGGAATACAGCAGGCATTGGACTGGAAAATGGAGCATAAGGAACAGGACTGACCAAAGAGTCAGGCTTAGCATCTTGGAATGTGTTGCTGGCAGTTTCTTATGTAGAGGAGAATTAAAAAGTTTTTACTGTGGTGGATTGAGACTGGCCAGGAGCCAAGCAACCACACAGCCTCTAACTCACCCCACCCTGTTCATTGGGATGAAGGACAAAATAGAAAGAACAAAAGCCAGTAAACTCATAGGTCAAGCTAAAGACAGTAAAATAGCTGAAGGAAAGAAGAAATTAAGCAACAATTGAAAGGCAATCACTCATAAACTCCCACAAGCAGACTGATGGCCCAGCCAGTCCCTGAGCAATGGCCACCTTGGAAGAGAAAGCCCTCACCTCCTTCTTGCTCTACCCCAGCTGTTATTGCTGAACATGTTGCTATATGGTATAGGAGATCCCTTTGGTCAGTTCAGGTTGGCTGCCCTGCTGTGTCCCTTCCCAACCATCAGCCTGCTCCTCAGTGGAGAGGGAAAACACAAGCTGTGACACTGTGCAAACATTGGTTAGTCACAGCCAAAACACCATAGGGTTATCAGCACTGTTTTAGCCACGAATTCTAAATGCAGAACCACAGAAGAAAGTTATCTGCCCAGCCAGACCCAATACATCAACTTAGGCAAAACCAATTCCCCAGGACTCCTGAACTTTTAGCTCGAATAAAAGAAAAGGAAGAAAATCAATGGTAACACAGTGACTAAAGTTGTTTTCCAAACAAATGAGCAATTTGGGAACAATATCACCACACAATTCATCAGATTGGCATAGCATATCGAAGTGCTAATCCATCATTTCCTGATTGCATTAAGATATGCAGGCATTTGGGATCAGGCAGGAATATGCTGTATACAACAGCTGAGGATGTTTGGAACTGTACCCTCAACAAAATATCGCTCACTCTAACTGGGACACAAGGACTACTGGTGTATTCCCAACCAGCATCCCACTTTTATACATGGCTGTGTAAAATACAATATCTAGAATGCAGGAGGTCTGGTTTGGCATCCAGGCCTCTGGCCTATGTCTCTTTTGGGACAAAGCTGTGTTGCTTGCAGTGCTATATCATAGCTATTCATACATTAAATTGCACAGCATTGTATCATGAAAATTGGTCTTCAGTGCTTTACACTAGTTGTCACTTATTAACCAAGTCATTTGAAATGCCAGTGTAAAACCTGCTAAAGTCAAGTAGTTGAGGTTGGGGATTAAAGCTTTTCAGACCAGGAATTCAGGACATTTTAAGGGAAAGAAGGGTGCTGCATAAAATAATAGTGACTATAATCAAGGGTGTGTGGGGGGTAAATAATTAAATGGGCTCCTGTTTCATCAGGCAAGATAATTAAAAGCAAAGTCAAGGAGTTCAGGTTCTGTAGATTGCTCAATGGTGCAAGATCACAGCCATAGGTGGAAGGTGAAAAAATGCAAAATTTCCACAAGAAGGGATAAAATTTCTGGCTGGTACATATCTTAAAGACATCAGTGTACCAAGAAGCTGAAAACAGACACCATAAAACTGAACTTCACAGACAAACCACTGCTAGATGACACACCCAGGACTTTTTTATAGGAAAGATCTGATGGTAAAAACATTTATTTTCTAGTACAGCCAGCTCAGGGCAAAATAAAGGCATTACAACTGCCTCAAAAGAAATTACTGAGATTCCTCCTACATTGCCCAGTGAGAACTCAGGTATCCATTTTTCTAATTTCAGATCTGTTACAGTTTTACAGAGTAATCCTGGCCAAATCATCACAGAGCAAAATTGAAGTGACAGAGCCCTTCCCAGATCATCATGGGGAATTTTGCAATCTGCAAAACATTTGAAATGTACAAAAGCCTTAAGGACTCCATGACATTCGTCTCCAGCATGAATGATCTCCTTCATAGTGGCAATTGTTTCCCTTCTCCTGAGGGCAAAAAGGAAGGAGGGTATGAACACAGCTGCTCTTGACACAAACATTTTATAGTGCAGTCCATTGCTCTGCTCGATTCTGGGGTAAGATTCACTGAAGGACCCGGGGACTGAGGTATGTCCAGAATCATCTGGAGAACATTTAAATCTTCTCTATGTATGACACATAAAAGGCATCACAAGGGAAGGGCTTGTGCCATAGATCCTGGATGGATACAGGGAACACAACCTTTTACACTGGGAAAACTACAGGACCAGCTGTTTTTCTGGAAGTGGTGATTACATTGATTGGGGAAGGAGGTGGATGGTTCAGTGTTCAGCCTGTGGCAAGCATGTTCTTTTCACTTATCCTTGTGCCAGGAATATGGACTCCAAGTCTGCCTGGAGGACATAGAGAAATTTTCACTCCGCTTGTTACCAATATTAAAACTGGAGTATTAATTCCATTGGTCTTAAACTTAACAGGTATTATAAAGATTAAGAAAACCATTTTTGGTCTAAAGAAAGCAGCAAAGCATTCTTCAGTTCTTTATTCAAAGTCAGTTGAATAAAGTTGAAGGAAAAACCTTGGAAATGTGAGCAAGGCATCCCACCAGCTCAACTGAATAGATCAGAAGAGAAACAACTGTGTGAAATAATTCTCTACCCAGAACACAATATGCATTCAAACTCAATTTATAGATGAATGAATGATGGAAACCAGCTTAGGGCAAGCAAGCTTCAATCACCATCATCATTATTATTATATGAGAAAATACCATCACATCACTCAAAATGCTCACTAAAAATAGCACCTTGGGCCCAATTATTCCTTTACAATAATTTTATGTTTATGCAATTTCAATTTGTGAAAGATGCATTGAATTTTTTGACCACCTACAAAGAAAACAGTATCTTGAGAGACATGCTTGCATTTTAAGATCCAGAAATTCCAATGCTGACCCAGGACAAGTCAAATGATTTGTTCTTGAAAATGCATTTAAGCAAAGGGAAGCGTTTCTTTGTCTACTCTCAAACCCGATATTACATTTAAAAATGCTATGCTTAGTCTCTAGCAAAAGCATAGTCATATACGTGTATATTTTAAATATGATTAATCCATTTACTCTTTTGGATCTAAAAGGATCCAGAAACATGTATGGGGCTGTCTAAAGCTGGAGAGGTTGAAACATAACATATAATGTAGGTGACTGATGCAAAATATTCAATGCAAGGGAAGTTTTGGTGATAGCAAAATTGGGTGTGCCATGACTGGTAACAGACATGGCAGGACAGAATGGGTTCCAAATTTGAGACAGCACTTATCAGGGAAAACTGAACTTCTGGTCTCTGGGACTGGAACATGGGACAAGCCAACTACTGAAATGGCCAGAATAATCTAGCAGCATTGTCATTAAGTACAGACCAAAACAGGTTTTTTTCTTTTTTTTTTTTTCTTTTTTCTCGTAAATATAGAGTATGTGCCACTTAGTTCTCAACAAAAATTCCACCCATGGAGTTTGCTGTGTTGCTGTATCTGACCTAACTGGCACCTGACTAAATATTCAGAACAGATGGTTGCCTTTGCATATCAATGCTATAACTGATGTAATGAAACAGTCCAACTTGCAGATGCAGGGATACAGAAAAACTCATTTGTGTAGACATACTTCTCCCCCAGCCTGCACAACATATTCAGTGTTTATCATGAGCATTGCTCAGACAGCATTCCTGAGTGGTCCCAGTAACTCACATTGTGTGCTCCTTGCTGCCACAGAGCCATCTGCTTCCTGACCAAATGATTCCCAGAACAAGGCAGCCCTCCCTTGTTCTGATTCAAACATATAAATATTCACACCAGCACTCACAGATGGATATATGCTGGCAGGAGTATCTATGACACTTTCCTTCCTCGGAACTAAAGCTTTTTAGGAAATAAATCTGTTGTGGTAAGAGAAAAGGGGTCAGGCAATTCTGTAAAGCAATTGTATGTGAGTGTATACTTGAAAATCTCCCCTTTTTAAAATTATACTCTCCCACCTTTAAACACAGTCATTCTACTTAAAAAGGGGGAAAAATAATCACAGTAAAACCTTCTTCTTATCACATACCTCTCTATCAAATCTGTCACTCCCAGGGCTTTTCCACCTAATAACCCTCAAACTGTGTCATCCTCAAATAAATCATAAAACCTAAATAAACAGAACTAATCTATTGAAATTTTAAAAGGTTCTAATGTCATAACAGGCCTGTACAGATCTAATATCATAGGGATGTTAAAAACTGAGTTCATCTAAGGCCCCCAAGGCTGTTTATTTGTAACAGTTGTCCATTGCATTTCACATCCCTTTGGTTCTTCCTTTATTTGTGGGTCAAATGCCTTTGATGAAAGAGGTAATTAAATATTTCCAAAGCTACTTGCAGTTATTATTATGGCTTTATTAAAGTAAATAATTCAATAACAAAACTCAACTGTCAGGTCAGATTAACCCCCACCCACTTTTCTCTCTTTTTTCTTCCTTCTAACTGAAAAGCAAAACAGGGAGAGGACCTAATTTCAGCTTTGCCCTTGAAAATCAGGTGCACAGTGTGCTTTGAATTCAGTTTGCACTCACAGCACACATGCACACAGCTGTCACCCCACTTCAACAGCAAAAGCAGACTAAGCTCAGAACAGCAAATGCCCATGACCTTGAGAATTATCAGCAGTGCTGAAACAATTAGTGTGTAGGCACATGCAGGAAGTCAAACCATTAGAGTTTGTTCCTCACAGCTATTGTTGTATCTTCTGGAAAACCCAAGGAACACTATTTTTAAAACTGTATAGCTTCAGGGTCAAAATGTAGCTGCACAAAACTTATAACTAGTGGTTCTACTCTCTTGTAGGTGCTTGGTACTTTGGTGGGTTTCTTTTACAGAGAAAAGACTTGGAAATGACAGTGATATCTGCATAAAATCATAATCAGATATACAGTGCAGAGCATGGTGGTTCATATATACACTAAAACTTATTGAAGTTTCAGTTCCCAGGGAGGTCTGTACTCAGTAATAAGTTCCTAAGAAAAAGAACTAGTAGATGATGTAGAGAAAATTCAAGGAAGCCCTTTTCAAATTTTCATGCTTCCCTTTCAGAACCCTTTCTATATTCTTGGGGCCAAAGAATATTTTAAAAATTAAATCTGAACAAGTAAAAGGACTCTTGCATTTGAGAAGACAGTGAAGGGAAAGGAAGGTACACATCCATACAAAACACAGGGGTGTGTCCAGCCAAAGCTCAGGATAGGTCTTGGTTCTCTCTAAACTTCAGCTTCTCCTGGCTTCTCTGTGTTTATTAACAGCCACACATTTAGCTGTTAAAAAGGCAGAGAATATCTTAAAAATAAATGAGCTACACGACTGTAGCTCTTCCAGTTTTCTCACAGCATTGCACATTAAATGTTTCTCTTTACACTGCAGATCCTGAGAGGATAAGGGAATGGTAAGGCAAAATTTTCCATTTCCATTAGAAACCACTTTTTTTATCATCCGTGATTTTAGAGAGAATGGTCTCACAAATGTATTTCAAAAGCACTCTATAGGCTGAGAAACTGGGAAGGAAGTCCAAAGTGTGTTATTGTATATAACCCCACAGTCTGCGACTGGGGGCAGAGAGGGGGAGAGAAGCATCTCACAGTGTGACACGTGATGGAGCTGGCAGTGTGACCTGACTTTGAAGATTGTCTGCAAACAACAACCTTCGTTTCATGTGCTGCTACTTCAGAGGCAGAGGATGATACTTCAGGTGACAACACTGCTTATGATGCCAGTCAGGCAGAAAAGAGAGGACTGCCCACATGAGCAAGATTTACATCAGGCATGGTTTGTATCATTCAAACTACCTGTACATCATTTGTGGTGGTTCAGGCTACCAATGGTGGACTCAAAAAAGCTAAAATTTGAAACTCCAAACCTTTTGTGCTATACAGCAGGCTTACAGCAAGGTGTAATTCCTTCTGTTTGGAGAGAGAACTTGACTTTCATAAGCCTCAGAAACTAATAAAGCAGAAGTGTTCCAAATAGTTGTTACAAAAAAAAAAAAAAAAAAAAGCTCAAAGTCAGTGCAGAAAAGAGACAAAGAAAGAGCAGATGGTTGTGAAGGGCAATCCAGTCTCTTCATATACAGAGGTGTTATTTGCTAGCAATAGCTTTATTAATGGCACTATCAATCTCTCATTCAACATAACAGAGTATTTTTTGCCACAATTTCCCACTCTCTCTGATGAGCTGTATCAGGGGAAGCTGTATCAGGGACTGGCATGCTAAATTTGGCTGTCACACTGACATGCTTGGCACAGTCTGTGCTAGAAGCTGTAGAAGCTGCAAGTGGAGCTGTGTTCACATCACCAAGAGATGAAGCACACTAGAGCTGAGAGCAAGGCATCAAATCAAGCTGAACCTGCTCTGCTGGGCTTGCTCACTTAGTCCCAACAGCAGCGCTGGTCAGGCCCAGCAGCAGAATGGTAAAAAAGCAGCGGTAGCATTATGGGGAGACATGGCACTGGGAGCACATGGAGCAAGGCATGTGGGAGGAGAAGGACCAGGGGAGATAAGAGCCAACCAAGGGTAGCAATGGTGGAGGGTTTGGGCAGGAGTTTGCCAGTATGGACACAGCCCACAGTTCTATTATATCTCTCCACAATGAAGCATTTCACTGACACCAAGACAGTTCTAAGAGCAAGTACTCTGAAACCAGGATTCCCAGCTGTGTTTTCCAGCAAACTGCAAAACTCACTCACAATTAGCTCTGTTGGCAGCCAGCATTGCATTGCACCTAGTGAGACACACACAGTAACTGAATGTGACATGGCACCATAATGACTGATCAAACCAGGACATTTCAGAAGACAAAGTGCTCCAATATGAGGAGCTTAAAGAGGCACTAAAGAACTTACGGAGAATGAAATGCAGCTTCAGGAAGGGTAGTGAAATTATCAGGCTCACTGAGAGCAAATACAGAGCCCAATGGCAGGACCATATAATCCTGTGCTACTGACAGACAACCTTGTTGGGAGTTTCAATACATTCATCTTTTTAATTGAAGCTGAGATGAACTGATTTGATCACATTAGTACTGCCAGACACAAAAAACAATCAGGAAGAAAATTTTTAAATTTTTTAAGTGCTTGAGATTTTTTGAAATTAAGAATTACTGGTAATTGCAGTTTGTGAGTAGAAGCCAATAGAAGTTTTCATCAGAATTTTTTAAAATGTTTTTCAGTATAGATACACATTTTTAAAAGATGTTTAGATTTCTTTAAATGTTTTCAAATTTTCACACACATATAATTTAAAAAAAAAGGATTTTAGGGAGAAAAAAAAAAGTGCCTCCAGCTGTGTTTTCAGTGAAAGGCCGAAAGTACTTTATGGATTAAATACAACATCTCAGCACTTCCTCACTGACACATACTGCCTTGCTTCAAGTTGCCCTGCTACTAGAAGGACTAAGAGTCTGATTCAGTGATGGTTGACTTGACTTTAAGGAGAGCTGAAAGCACTCAGTTCTCTGTGGAAATGAGTCAGTGCCTCACAGTGTAAGCCCTTAAGAAGTGGAGTGGAGCGGTGCCTTTATTCCAGCCTGCTACCTGCAGGGAGCAGGATGCATGGCCAGGAGCACTGGGCAACTGCTGTTCATTTTCTGCATGAGGAGAAGTAGCATTGCAGAGTCTCTGGCTTGAACTGGGCAACAGAGTGTTTTTTTCTTATGTAAGACTGGTCTGGTAGGACTCAGCCACCAACTGAATCAATCCCCTGCCAGGCTCAGTGCTGGCAAACGCACCCCGTGCTTTTGGCACACGTAAATGATCCCCTGCAACTCAGCAGAATCAGGCTCCATTCCTCCCCTACAGAAGGCTTCCTTGGAGAGCCTGAGAAAGTCACATAATGACAGAGTTTAAAATGTATTTAAATGTTTACAATTTTAATGCCTGTCTATATGATTCCAACCACACTTGGACGGACCAAAGCACTATGAATGATAGTGCTTGCACCAGCAATGCAAGGAAGGGCAAAATGTGTGACCAAGACAAGTGAGGTGTTCAAATACTACACTACACAAGCTATAAAAACCACAGCAGGTCCTGCTCTGTAATTCAGACCTTTGCTATAGAGCAACTACAGTATTTTCTTAAAAAAAAAAATCTCTTAAGTATGCTAACATCCTTACCTACTTCCTATAGGTTTGCACCTTCTGTTTGGGCTTCTTTCTCCTCCACTGCAATAACCTAAGCCTCACACATAATACCTGCCAGGCAAGAAGTGCCATATGCTGTGGGTTATCTGTAAATACAGGAATGCATATTGGCAGGGCAGTGTGTTTGTGCTGAATGATTAGTTAGCTTATGCAATTGCCAGATTTTCCTCTCATTTCCCACACTCCAGGAAGCATTTGGAGAGATTTTCTCTTGGCTGATGCCAGTTTATAAGGACTTAATTATCCTTAAGACAATTTCAAATTTGCCTGAAATGGGGAGAGATGACTCTAAACCACAACACTCTGGGCTTAAATCATCTAACAAGGGGCACTAGATAGCACCCAGTGGTATGTCTGATATACAAATGCACTGTGTTATATTTTGAAAGCTATGCAGGCCAGAAAAGAGGAGAGGAAAGCCACCAGTACATCCTTCCATAAGTCCATGGAAGAGCTAGCTTCTTGCTGTCAAAATGTCTCAAGAAAACTTTCCTCCATGAAATGTCACAGCACAGCCAGAATACCTAAAAGAATAGAACCATGTGTTTGCATAGCAACCCAAGACATTATTGGGGATGGACAGAACCTCCCTTTTCAGTCTCAATGTCACAGGTGTTTCCAAACAAATTTATTTTGGGAGGAGATACATACACTGGGACTGCACAGACTCTCCTCTCTTACATTACAGGGAGTGCACAGCAATAACGTGGGAGAAGAGGGACAGAAGAGCACAAAGGAAAACTGTTTAGTCCTTCCATGGTCCATTAAATATTTTCTGGAAGTTACTGGGAGCCTGAGTCTAGCCTTGGCCCTGACAGCAAACAGTAGGTATCAAGGGATATTACATACAAGGAGAATTATTGGGCAGTACAGCAGTAGCAGGTACCCAGAAAGCACATGGAGTACAAGGATGTTCTTCTCTCATTAAGAAAATCACATGTTTGAAAGAAGCCTAAGGACACTATCAATTCTGAGTTGGCACAGGCAATCTCTCACTCAAGAAGAGGATTGCTTCAGCTCTCACAGAAACACAGAGCTTTGCATTAAATGAATGCTTCCATTCTCCTCTACTATCTTTGGAGCTGGGAGGTTCTCTCTTGGAAGGCAAACCCCTGAAGCTTCCTCAGTGCTCACCTGGATCCTTGAGCTTATACAGGCCTCCTGCACAGCAACACCATCCATTTAACTCAGCTGTAGCACGTAAGGCTCCCACTGGGGCCAAGGCCATTCAGTGCATTGCAGGACGCAGTCAGGAGCTTCCCCAGCCCAGCTTCCATTCCCAGTTGACAAGAACCCAACTGCTCGGGCACAGCTGCAACAGCAGGGTCCCTTTTACTGAACTTGCCTCTGATATGCCAAGCCCTGCTGAGCCTGTGGAAATCAGGTTTACAATAGCAGCTGCAGCCATTAGCTCCCTCTTTTGTGATGCCCAGCATTATTATGCTGTTTGCGAACTTCGCTTTAAATGACCAGACTATGGGCTGGGAGAGATGAGACTTTGCAAAAAAGCACATACACACACTGACAGACAAACTGTGACAAACCCCAATGGCAAGGTTGTGCTTAAAGCTTGTTATTTAGTGACATAAAATCACTGCTAAGATAATACAGGCAGCCTAAACCTCTAGCAGCCCTTTGACAGAGACGACAGACACGCTCAAATAAAAAGCCGCTTTCACAACGTTCCACAGGGCAGTTAAATGCATACGGGAAACAATACAAACTCCAAGAAAACAAGTACCTTTCTGCCAGAAAAAATAGGCCTCTTTTGCTCATGTGTGATGCACAGGGAGGGGGTAAAGCCCTCTTCTCACAGAGGAAAAAGACTGAAGTGGGCTTTGGGAAAGTTTTGCTTTAAATTGGAATTCTAAAAGCAGCTCTTGGAAGAAGCTGTTCTTTATACCCTCCCCTCTGCCTCAAAGGAGAGCCTACTCCTTTCAGCCCAAGTCTTGACCAGGACATCAGGAAGCACAGCAGCAAAAATGAAACTGAATACATGTACCTAAAAGTCTTGTTCTACATTTGAAAACTGAACAGACCATGGTCACGTAATTGGTATGACTGCACTTGTGTGGACACAGATTTAGTGCTCCAAAGGCATGTAACAGACCTCTGTGCATATGGAAACAGAGTCTGTGTGGAGGATGCAAAGTGGGCTGAGGCAGGTAATGTCCAGCCTGGCTTATTATTTTGGGCACCAAATTGTGTTTATTTGGCCCTAACTGCATGCAGATGTGGAAACAGTTTGGTTATATCCATGTGAAAAGGCACATAACCTAAGAACACGTGGAGTGCAGTACAGACATGCTACACTGCTTTGTGTGGAGCCAGCTCAGGCTCAGAGCTGGTCCTGGCTGACTCCATGCAGCTCTTCACAGAACACTGTCCACAGGGTGAATAACCACAGGTGCAGCCCCATCTCTGCATCACCATCCTGTTCAAGGACAAAAGCTGCCTCCAGGTGTTAGTGCCTGTAAACATTCACAGATGGGAACACACTGAATAGTACAAAGACATCAGAGCTGCTTTGTAGGAGTCCCTCTTCATTCAGAAACAAGAATATCAGAGATTCCATGATCCAGGATGTTCTTGCTCCCCATTGCTGCATACGATGACAACCATGCAGGAGACATGAAGATGCCATTAATCCATACATATCCATGCTAACAGCACAGCTGTTGAAGAGACACAGGCAACGCTGTCAGAGGAGCTGAGTTAATTTACATCATCCAAGGTTCATTATCCAAGGGAATACACTAGAGAGGGGTGGCAAGATTATTGCAGTCGCAACCAATCTGTTCCCACTGAGCCAAAGCACAATTTCTGATTTGGCAGGGCCAATAAACAACTGACCCACTTACATCCCTGTTTATGAGAGTTTGGCTCTGTAAGCAAGGGATAGAGACAGACCAGCATACACCACACTTCACTTTATGGCTGCTAATTGTCTTGGATGACTATTTATTTATATAAATAATTTACTTGTGTATCCCACCAAGAAGACACCTGAGCCCTACATCATCTGCTAATACTGACTTTAATGATCCACATCCAGCACATGGGTACCACCATTCCCATCCTGTTCTCCCAGCCCTCCAATAAGGCCCTTGCCCATCTGTGCTGGAGGACAGATTAAATGATCAAGGACTAACAATGGCAACCTATCAGTCTGAAAACAGTTCTTGTGGCACCTGACAGGCTTCCTCAGGGCAAGCACTCTGCAGATGAGGCCTTGCTACAGAGACCTACAGTCCTTGGCTGCTGATGCAGGCGGCTGAATTATTTGTAGTTAAACAGTTGGTCCAGTCAACTTAGTCTCTTCCAATCCTTGAAAAGTAAAATGTCTAGGGTTACATTTATGAATGAGTCTATCATTCAGCTGGTTTCAGTGGGCAACAAATCTATTTTGATTCATGAAGCTTTTGGGATGTTTTACTGAGGCTTCAGAGCTCATCCCTGAAAACTTTAACAAAATTATGTATCTTTTGTAAGGGATGAACCTAAGCCTCAGTAAAAAGCTCAACTTTGAAAGCTTTAAAAACTTCCAAATTAGGCTAAAATCTAACCTTGTAAAAGGTGTGTATTTAGACCAGGTGTTTTTTAATGCACCACAAGTAATAGATGTTTTTGACTGATGTGTTTCTATCTTCTCTGATTACCAGGACAAGGCACTGTGAGCTTTGAATACAAATGTAGAGATTTTATTTCCATCAAGAATATGACAGCTGCTTCATACTCATTGCCTTACATATAATTTTAAAGAAAAACTATGAAATTGAAATATTTAAAGTTTGTCAAACTGTAGTTTGACTCCATCTGAAAAGCATATGTTTTTTGTCACTATGTGTCCCAACAATTCTGTATCACACAGCCCAATACTCCAGGAATGGCAGTTTAATTTTCGTAACACACTACCATCTATTAGTGAGATATTTGTGCCACACTCTGCTTTATTATCTCAGACTCTAAATACTACATCATTCTCTAAGGGCCTGTTTCTTCAGCTATGCCTGTTGGTACCCTTTCCTCACACATTGTGTCCCATTAAGGCCTGTGGGTTTAATTTTATGGATAAAAGTTTGCAAGATGAACCTAGATTACTACAGTGATGACTACTCACATATGGAGAGCTCAGAGTATTTACAAAATAGTCCAAGCTGAACATAATGACAGTCAAATGTTTATCACTGCTGGAACAGAAGAGTGCAGTGCTATTGCTAATTCTCCCTTTTCTACAGCTAAACAATTTTGGACTGCGGGACAGAGAGTGAAGAAATATTTACCAGCACAACATGCGTGCACTGTGTGTACAGCAGAGCTGCAAACACGCCACATGCAAAGATACTTAATGTCAATGTTTCAGCCTCAAGCAGGTGCTTGCCTTCAAAACCAAATATATTGGTAACCTTTCTGCCAGATGTATTTGGCAGAAAGCTCTGTGTTCAAATATAGGCTCCTCTGGAGCCTCAAGAATGGCTCCTCTAAATATTAAGTAACATCAGGAATGTAGAAAAATGTAAACAGCTTCCTTAGCCACTTTAGGCAGCTACTGCTTTCTCTTTGGAAATAGTGTGGATACGAAAGAAAAAGAATACTAGTAAAAATTGTGAAAGCAGAGGAAACAAGTACTACCTGATGCTGGAAAACTAAAAAACCCCAACCCCTTCATTTTTATGTGCCAATATCAATGAACACCAAATACCTGCTTTTCAAGTATTCCTGACTGTATTCCCTAGCTTTGTTTTCCTCATAAGTCTTTGGTTTCTTGACAAAAGCAAACACCTTTTTATTTGCTAGTGTTGCCCCTTCCCTTTATCCCGGATTTGCTAACCACCTCACAGTTTGTTGGCAAACAATAACAACATTCAGCCAAGCCATTCACTTTTCAGAAAAGCTCTTGTCCTTCATCTCTGGAATATTTGTTACATCATTATGTTTTTGCCCGGTGCTTCAGTCAGAAGATAGGAATCAGTTCTCTCTGTAGTAGGTGAGAGGATGTGTCCTCTTTTAAAGTGTCTCATCTCTTCCTACCTTGCTACTCTCATGAATGCTGCCTTCACATTGTCCTTCAGTAAACTTTTCTAAATGTGCTTCTGGACCTCTCATGATCTTAAACAGCAGTAGAGCTAGGTTTTAATTCTCCTGATCGAAAAGCTTCTTGTAGCACAGATAAAAAAGAAAGATGATTCAGATTCATATCCACCATCACTTCTATTGTCGTCAACAGGGAGGTTCATTAGCATACACAATCCTGATGTGCAAGTAACACCACAGTTAATGATCAGTGCTACGTGTGGCTTTACCTTTGATGCTTTACAAGACAAAACTGAGATAACCTGATGCAACATTTTCACTCACAATGCTCTCTGTGTGATTGCATTACCTCTGATACCACACAACAAAATTAATATTAGTCACAGCTTATTCACCCATATGTCTGAAGTGCATGGGAGGGGCCATTTCAGCTAAAAATCACTCATAAGCTTTCTTCCCTCTGCTTCACCAACAGGTTGGAGAAGACTCTTTTGGTGGGGTCCAGAACACAGGCACACACGTGGGCATGACTGGTAAACCCAGTACCAGTTTAGCAGAGAGAATATGAAATAGCAATGCAGCTTCCTCCTTAGAGTGTGTATAAAACAAAACTCCATCAGATTTTCTTTAGGGGTATCTGACTTCACTGTGTGTGAGACAAGGCATCAATACCCAATTTACAAGAAGGAGATAGAAGCTTGGAAAATTTTCTGGTGGAGGCAGAAGTCCTCTACTTCCCCAGTGTGTGAGCAACTGGTGTTGGCAATACCTGCAGAAGAAAATTCAAGAAATACATTTGAAAAGCAGATCCATAACCTAGAGACACATTCACAGAGTGAAGATTTCAGTGCTTAAACTGACTGTCCCAAAGACATCACAGTCAGAGGTACCTCTTGACTTGGAATAAAATTGGGCCTTTTCAGCTAATGACAGACAGGGTTGTACAGCTGTGTGTGCAACATGTGTGCCTCTGACCTGAACCCTATATGTGCTTTAGAGCAAGAATAAGACCTCTCTCAATACTGATAATTATATCAACTCATTCTATAAGCTAAGAAAGCCCTGAGAGCCCTGGGCAGCTGAAGTAATAATACATTATATTGAGCATTAATATCCCAAGAAAATAAAAAAAAATTCAGAAATATGGTTACCTTTTGTTTCCCATTTTCAACAAAGAACAATAGGCTATTTCTCACTTGGCAGTCATGAGTTATAACTCCTTAGTCATAAAGGAAAACCCAGTCCATCAAATTTTTTGATGATTCAGGCAGACTTCCAGATATTTTTCTTCACTGAAACATTTTGACAGATGATCAGATTAAATTCATTTTATATCTTCTTCCTCCCCAACTTCCAGCAAGGCTCTAAAACCAATATTAAGGCAAAAAAAGCATGACAATTCACAAATCCCACTTCTCACTGTTTGGTAAATAACTCCTATGTGAGTTATTCACTTTTCTAGCAAGTCCTCATCTTTCACTGCTTTTGCATCCAATGAGGATCTGTAGTTCACCTAACCACACATTTGCATGCTACAGCCTCTATTGGTTTGTCATCCCTCCAATACATAATATACTAGTCCCCACGTTTTCCTACAAGTGCTTAGTGACCCAGCACATGTGTTTTATTTGTGGTTTTAATAAAAAGGTTTCCCCAGAAAAAGGGATATTCAGAAGAGGCTACACATGAGGGAACTAAAAATATACAGCCAAAATAATGGGAAAGCATTTCACCAGGATTTTAAAACACATGAGGAGAAAAAAATTTTAAAAAGAGTCTTACCTTTTTTTTACCACCCATCAATGTGGAACTTCTGGAGGCTACAGAGCACTGTGCTCTAGGACACAAGGAAAGAGAAGGCTGGTGTGCCAAGCTGAGGTGACCAGCAACTACTCAGGGTATCAGGAAATCAGATCTTCTCTGTCTGCCTAGAACTTTTTTTCCAGCCCCACAGCCACTCAGCTCGTATGTTACAGTACACACTTGTTTATTGCAAAGCAAGTAAAGCAGTACCTTTTTGAAGTGCTTGGAGTAGGAAATGTTAGGTCTTGTCTAGAGGCCATACAACTAATCTGACTTCCCTATCAGGTTGTACTCTGGTGTGCAAAGTCCCTGGTCTACACAAACACTGTAGACCCACATGTACATTGAGGCAGCTGTTATTGGTGACGTGCAGGAAAGGGTGGTTTTGCTCTGTGTACTCTGCAAATACAGCAGTGATCAGATCTATACAGATAGTCTGAGAAAATGTCAGGGCTCAAACTTTCTCTAGGAGTTTCTACTGTTTCTAGAAGTTCTCATAAATTTATCGATTTGTTGGATGAAATGTTACATAAACCAGAAGAATCTCAGGGTCATGTTTTTTTGGTGAATTCAGAGAGCAAATATACTTTTATTTCCAGAATAGAGAGCACAGTCATCTGTCCCATTGATTATTCCCTTCTGAATTCACTTACTATCAAGATTTTTTCACTCCCCAAATCCACTTTTTTTCATTCTTATCCATTCTTCCCTCAAACCCTCCACAGGAGCAGCATAATGGATTCCTGGTTAGTGTGGGAGATGCAATCTCATTTTTGGCCATGATGGTACTAATGAAACTCACCAGAGTGATTAATTAATCTTCTTAATATATTTGCTTGTGTCAACTCCAGGAAAGATTCTGCCAGTCAGTTTAAGGTTATCACTACAGTATCAACTCTTAAAAGGTTTAACTAGATCAGATATGATATAGACATGACATGGGCATGATTTTCATCTATCTGAATCAAGGAAAGTGTGTAGGAGGCTTACTTTCTTACCCTGTGTTTTTGTCTCTGTTCAGTCTTTCTCACACACTTGCAGATAATCTGGGGTTATGCAGTGATGACTGAGAATGCATGTGTTTCTCAGATCCTCTTTAAATTGCCAATGAGGAAATTTTTTGTCCCAGCACACCCCCTTGATCTCAGAATGAAATAACATTAGAAGGGTTGAAGTGTGAAGAGTGACCTAAATGATATACAGTGCTTTGCAGGCATACCCAATGGAAGAGCTGTTATTCTCTTTTAAAAGTGAATAAACTTCCCACTTCAAAGTGGCAGGATCTGTATGACTAAGAGAAGAAAAATTTTAAAACTATTAAAAAATATATACCCCTGCTTTCCGCAGGCATAAACATCCTCTGTCTTCTTATCTGTGTTTCAAACAACTGGCATTAGCTCATTAGACTCTCAACACTGAGAGGAGAGAGGAAGAACAGCAGAAGCAAAATTCTTGAACACCTTCTGGGCCTGATTTGAAGTAGGTGGCTATCATGGGGGCATCAGCTAGGAAAAGCTGCTACTTCAGCTGCTACAGGTACAAAGGCCAATAAGATAAAGAGGCAGGATGGATGCTTCAAGACAGAGGCACATGGAAAATGGAACACTTATGTGGATGCAAGACAGATCATGAAAAAACACCCTCAGAAATAAATCCATACCATTCTACACATCCCATCTCGGTGTCCTCCTCAGAACCTCTTATCCCCTTTCTCACACAAATCAAGCTGGGGTCTGGGGACCTCAGATATTTGGTCACCCTTCAGGTAGCAACACTGAAAAACACCTCTTCTCCACTATTTCCAATTAGTTATTACCTGCTGCAGGAAATCACTCCTTCAAAGTTACAAAGTGTGTGTTACAAACCTACACTGTTCTCCTGGGAGACCTGCTTCACAGGCACTTCTAATCCACCTCAGAAAAAAAACCAGCAAGTTCGCTTAAAATGTTAACTGGGTGGTTCACCAAACTTAGCTGATGTTCTTTTACTCTTTGGTTTAGGGAGTGCTCACACTACTCACTGGGCTGGAGGCAGTAATTTCCCATTTTGCGGGTAATGATGAGAAGCCTGAGGCAAATACCCAGCTAGTTCGGATGGAACTGAAAGGAAGAATGTTATTTTTGTCTTAATGCAGAGATAAGGTTTAACATCCTTGAGATATGTTTAACAGACCATGGCCAACTACTTAACAGATTCTAATGTAAAAACTTCAAGACACATCTGAGATCAACAACAAAATGCTGTTTAAAAATCATTGACTAAAATGCATTAATTAACACACCAGTTTCTTTACCTTAACAGAGGCCAAGACTTCTGCAGCAAATCCCAGGGTCCCACACAGCCTCCCCAGCTGAATCTTGCATGAGCATCTGCCATACTCCTCACACTACTTTGGCTAAACATGTAATGCATTAATCACATTAAATGTACAGCTTAATTCAGTCTTATTGTGGTGCCTTCACCCTCACAAAAAGTTTGTCCCTTTCTGTGAGATGTCAGTAGAGACAAAATTTTGGAATGGACTTGTTAGTTTGAGTTAGAAAGAAAACAAAGATCTCAAATTCAGAAAGGCACTAGGATAACCTTGCAAACCACATTTTATAGACACATTTCATCAACCATGAAGGAATAAGACATGATTCTTTTTGCCAAAGATAGCACATTACAAAACAAGAAGACTATAAAGATCCTGTCTTGGATCACTTCACCACTGTCCTTACCACAACAAGCAGAGAAAAATACAGCTGTATCTGCAATTACTAAAAAATTCAGCAAGAACAAACTTAGTAAAACTAGAATTTTAACCACAGGAACACATTTTGAAACTGTCTCCCCCATCACCTCAGTTGATACAAATGGTCAAACTTCATGTATGTCTCAAAAGAAGTCAGTAGCACATCACCACCCTCTGGGTCACCAGCACCATGCCCAGCAGTATGTAAAATAGCTATTCTTTCTATTTTAAGACAGAGCTAGAGTTGGTTTAGTGGCTGGTGAAGGCTGCTAAGGCAGGACTTCTGATTATGCTGCCCTAGAGAGCACAGGAGGCTTTGCAGGAAGTAGAGGCTGATTCTATTTCAGTTTCCTGCAGAACAAGACACCACAGCTGCACTGTCATTATGCAGGGTAGGGTCCCAGCTCTAAATGACACTTTGAGTTAAATCATGATTTTTAAAAAAATCTTTGGGTTTTTAATCTGTCTGATCTTGTTTAGGCAATTTCAAGGAATGAAAAACCTGGTTTAAAAATGGTTTTTCTATTTTGGAAATTGTGAGGTCAAAACATTTCTCCAAACATGCAAAAGTTACGTCTTCCCCACTCAGGAACTATGGCCACTGAAACATGTACTATAAAAATCAAAATATCTACAGTACTGAGAACTGGTTTGGGTTTGAGTTTTGGCTAAGCTCTCAACTGAAAACCAAGAAAGTTGTTGATAAAATAATAGAAAATTAAAACTTTTAGGACAAATGCTTAATTCTTAATAATTATTAATAAGATGGTTGTTTTGTTGTGGTTTTTTTTAAGGGAATTTTTTTTCCATGTGGTACTTTAAAATGCAGTCAGCACAATACATATGGGATGAAAATCCACTTTGTGTCCAGGATTTTGGTGAGGGTTTTTCTGTCTAACTGAAATCTTAGCTGAAATCTCTGTCAGCTAATTATTTCCAGATAACCGTTTTCAGATCTAAGACATCCCAAATGTCATACCAGAACTGTCAATTCTCATTAGAATATTATTAATAAAAGACCAAATGGCAAAAATAGAAGGTGACACCAGCAGAAGTTAGCACTTCGAATGACTCAGGGAACACTTGACCTTGAGGCTCATTCCCTAATTTCTTCCCTCCTGAGCACAAGATAAGGCTGCGGTTTGTTCCTGGCGCTGGGGGAAGTGGCGCTGCCGTGTGACACGGGCACACAGGAGCCACGTGTGACACGGGCACACAGGAGCCACGTTCTGCTGACCAGCCTCCAGAACAGCTGGCTGGGCCAGCAGCTATCGCTCTATCGCTTCTGGCTGGGTGTCTCCCCATACCTCTGCTATTTACCTCGCCTTTAATCCTGCAGCTGCAGCCTAGACATGCTTTCAGCGTGTCCGGGCGCAGACAGCCCTGGGCTCCGCCCTCAGGTGCGCACGGATGGATCCCGAGAGCCTGGCGAGAGCCCTCGGAGCTCCCTGCAGGGCAGGAACCTGAGCGGGAGCAGAAACCTGAGCGGGCTGTGCTTGTTGGCAGCCAGCCCACATCGTGTCCTGTGCGGGCAAAGCTGCAAATGCTGCAGAGAGAGCAGCGAGGTGTCAAATGCGGGATGCCCTTAGCTTGCTAGGGACACGAGTGAGGGCTGCCCAAACCTGTCTCTTCATTCAAAAGGTACTTTCTCAACCCTTCGTAAAGATACGACAACTTTGGAAAGATTTTAAAAAGTCAATTAAATAAAATAGACAGATGGTGAGACCTCAGCAAACCAAGGATCAGGTTCAAGCAATGTTAGTATCCACTGGTGCTTTCAGTGGGAAGTTCACTATTAATCACTTTGCCCAACCTGAACAATTGTAGGCAAAGACTGGCTAGTTTAATTACCTTATTGATTACTTCCCTAAGCTGTCATTCTGAAATCTCAAAATAAAATGCAATGAATTGGAGAAAAAAAATGCAGTTTTTTCTTTGCAAACATAGCTCTATAAAAAATGACTCCCTGAATATTGCAACTCTAACAAGCACAGCTAGGTGCACATCTATTCACGTGCTTTCATTCATCTGTGATCTTCTACACACGTGTGTCATACAAAAATACTCAGTACAATGAAGAACTGATACTGTGGGCTTATGAAACTTCTAGAATAGCATAAAAGCAGACTTGATATGCAGCTCAAGTAAAGCAGTCCCTGACCCAGGAAAGCACTCCAACACATGCTTTATGTTAAGTCTGTGAATATTGTTACTGAAAGCAAATGAGACCACTTGGTGCTGGAAGTGTTTTGCTGGATTACAGCCTAAAGGAAGAGGGGAACTGCACAAAAGACTTTTTTATGACAAGAGGGAGAATTCTCAGCAGTACTTGTCAGAAACAAAAAGTGACTGGACATCTCCACTGGTTACTAGGATATCTAACTTCCATTTACCCGTGCCACATAAGCTGCAAATTCCCAGGAGTTTAAAAAAAAAATAAAGCCACCAAAAAACCAAAATCAAAACCAAACCAAACAAACAAAAACCAAACAAACTTAAAACCTTAAACAGTTAAGTGAAAATTTGGGAAGTTATTTTCCTTTAAGTCATGGTCAACACTCTGGAACTGAACTTCGAGATAAAAAACATATTTTTTCAATATATCACTGCAATCTTGGACTACAATTTTAGATGCCAGGAAAACTATGTTTGGAATGGAAATACCCTCACCAGTTATAGGAAGCATTAAAATAGTGACAGGATTACAAAAAAAAAAAAAAAGGATAAAGACCTGTTTTTTCTAAAGCAAATAATCTTGTATATTACCTTGGTACTGTATAAGCATGTTGGGAAAAATAAAAATTTGTCCAAAGTCACATAGAAGTAGGTAGCAAAAACTGTGAGTAAGGGTAAATTGCTAGAACACTGAGCAGCTAAACCAGGGAGAGAAGGTCACAGGGATATAGCAAAAGAGCACGATTTTAGTGCACCTTAGAGTAGCAAAAGGGTTCTGGTCCCCTGAAATGCAATATCTCATCTCTTTTCTTCAGAGATGAGCAGATCTGCACTCTCCCTCCCACTCTGAGAGAGAGGCAGATGTCAGCAGTCAAACAAAACAGCATGTAAACATGGCTTTTCAAAAATGAAGAGCGAAGCATGGAAAAAGATCAATCCTCATATACATCAGCCTCACTGTTACTCTGCCACCTTGGTCACCATGTGAGAATTGAGAGCATGACTGCAACATCGATTATACCCAAGGAAATGATTCTGCAAACAGTGGCCTTGTGTCAATAGTTTTTAGATTTTCTGCGCTGAATCACAAAGGCTTGGTGTGCAAACATGGTGTGGAAAGTAGCAAAGATATTTTGACCGATTTGATGATTAACCCCTGGTAAAAAGTTGCTCATCCCAAATAGAATCTTGCCAGAAACGCTCTTGCCTTCTGCTGTCAAAGTGTTCATTCACTAGACTGCTAAAAGTTTGCAGGGTTCATGTAACTTTGCACACATACATTCAATATTTTATTTCTCTGCTCTGATCCCCTGAAATATAGTTGTGTCCTATCATTTCAAGCCCAGGTAAAAGCCCCAGGCTGTTGTCAGAGTACCTCAGAGACATAAGTCTTGAAGCAGTAGACAGTGAAGTGGCAACTCACCTTAACAGCATGTCATCTGGGAAAAAATTCAGCCTTATCAAGAATAAAGAAAACTTCTATTTGAATTTGGAAAAATGAAAACTGTATTTTCTTAATCTAGTTTGGGAGGTTTTTCTCCTCATCTCATTTCCATAGCCTAGCAGTAAGATTACTTTCATGGAGAGGATTTATTCAATTTTGCATCAGAGTGTATTATTGTTTCCAGTCAGTCACTTTCAGAAATATAAAGGAACTTTGGAAGTGAGTGGTTTCCAGTAGCTCGAGACACGTGTTTGGTACAACCCACACACTTCTGACGTGTGTTTCACCCAGCTGAGGGGAGTACCCTGCACACAGCAATACCCACCCCTCATGGGAAACCCAACCACAGAACATCTCAGCTCACGCACTTGGGACTCTCTTAGCCTTAGATATTAGTGTCAGAGTAATCATACTGAAAATTAGAACTTTCTCAGTTTCAGAGATTATTTCCCTTGAGGCTTCTCAGTTCCTTCCTCTCAGACTATTTTCCTTCCTTCATACTCATGTCTTCTTTCTCACCTACCTCTCCCGTTCCTCATTTTTAAACTCTCCTATCTACTTTATTCTTTCACATCTTTCTGTTCTTCTTCTCTTCCATCTTAATACTTCAGTAAGGAGAAAAGAACCAATCCCCCCCCATTTGTGTATATGTCCCCAAGGAGGCACTTGTCTCGGACTTGACTGAGGGATGTTTATCTTAAAATTTATACTGACACTAAAATTTATAGAAAAAGCAATGAGGTTACACACTAATGAGGAAAGATTAAATCTTTTTTGAAGGTCTTTCTCAGAGACTCATCATCAGTTTTTCAACAGTTATGGCACCAATTAATTGAAAGCTTCTTAATTCCTGTGATTTTGGAAAAAAACCAAAATACCTTAATGCAATTATTCTTGGGAGCAAAATTGATCAATTTGAGTAAGGGTGGATAAACATAATGGGTTGTACTTTGTTTTGTATGTATAATTTTGTACATAAAATTGGTTCTCTAATCTCAGAGCTGTTCTCTTAATGTTAATCTTTTCCATGTGTTGTGTGAACTACTCTGTATTTTGAGATCTTTTTCACATCAGTTTTGCTTGAAGAAAGAAATCAGACATACTTTACTGCTTAGCTATCCTGTTGAGCCCAAACAAACAGTCCCATTAGGTGACATCACCCTTACTAACCTTTAAGTAATTCCACCTACACAATACTCCTTCAGCAGCACTTGCACACAGTGAAATGGAACATAAAAAAACAAAATCAGAAAATGTTGCCAGTTGGATTGACTCATCTGTACTTGTGAACATCTCATGAACTATCCTGCGACTCAAAGTGTGAATGAGGCATGTTAACCTGCACAAGTGTAAAACTGCACAAGCACTTCAATCTCTTCCTATAGATACACCTTTGCCCTCCCAAAACCACTTACATGACTGCAGTCACATTATGACTACATCATGAAAAAGCTGAACAAGTGATCAAACAGCAGTGGTCCACTTACACAGACAAATTATAAGAGAAGGCAGATCAGGTCACATTTCTGCAAAGTGAGTTACCCAGGTACCACCCCACAGATGGGTTATTAAAACTAAGATAAGCATGGCACAGTGGTTCCTCACATCACAGCTGCTGGATGTTGGCACCTCCATCTTTTCTGCCTGGGAGCTCTCTGCTGGTTAATGTCAAACTAATGTGCACAAGGAGAGGTGCATATGCTCACCAAAAAATGAGGTGGAAAGATTATCTTTCTTTTGCCACTGACTTAGTGAAAGGTGTCTGGAGAAGACTCTTAAAATGCTTCTCCCACTGCTGCAGCCACTGCCTTTTGGGCAAACTGTACTTTTATAGAACTTAATGAACATATTCTTAGGTAAATGAAGTCTAAATGAGACTTCAGTATTCTTTCAGCTTTGAAATACAGTACAAACATAAATGGATATGTTCCAACATAAAAATACAAACATTTCTATTCCTGCTCTTATGTTTGCTTCTGACACAAGAAAAAAAACCTAAAAGCAAAATCCCCAAATGTTGTAACTTTACTTACTCTAAATAAATTAACTTACTTTAAATAAATTAAAATACAGGCAGTATTCTTGAATTCTGTAGTGGGCTGGGTTTCTTCACACAAGATGATATGTGCTAACTTTAGTGTCCTAAAACACTATTAAACAAAAATAACACATAGATGAGAAATCAGTAGTTTTTCATTTGAGAAATGTCAGAGTGCTGAAAAAATAACTTTCTCAGTTGGGGGGGGGGGAAGAGGGGGGAGGAAAGTGTTTTCAGGAGATTTTTTAATTCTTTTTTTCTCTTCTATATTTTGTTTTGCACCCAGGAGATTTTAATACTTTCATGACAGCTCTCATAGCCCAGTGTCTTTTGTTATTGATAACCTGACAAGACACCATAAAGATGCTCTTTCTACATCACTGGCTGGTGAAGAAGAACATATCGATGATGGAAATTCACAACTACAATTTCACTGTTGGGCTATCTCAAGTTCTTCTCAACTCTCCAATCTCCACCTACCTAGCAACCTATCCATTTGCAGGACATTTATACAACTCTCATTTATGAAATATCTGGGGGTCCAGATGTACAGAGACAGTTAAACCTCAAAGATGGACATTGCGTGTTTGTGGGTTGGATTTTTTGCAATGTTATAAATATCTAAAGAAGTTTCTATTTGCAACTTTAGGCATTTCAGTGTGTTTCTATTCCTAAATATTTTATTGATTGGCTACTTGAATACATAGCTATTGATCAAAAATTACTCTTAATCAGTTTAACCTCAACTGGAACACATCCTTCACATACCACTGTCTTCCTGTCAATTACTTTGTAAGCATTTAGCCAGTTCTTGTTAAGACTTGTATTTAAAGTTGGTACAAGTTTCTGCAGTTTCTGAAGCCATTCCAAGTATGGATTGCTGTTTGTCAAAATGCCTCTGATTGCATGTTTATACTGCAAGTCAGGCCAAGTTTGAAGTTATTTTCCAGGTCAAACTTGCTCACTCTGTTGTTTATACATGAACATAACCAGGGTACAGACTGAGGACAAGCAGCCTCAGAAACTCCCTGAGGTGGAGCCTGAAAACTGACAGCTGGATAATGCAGATTGACCTTTTTGTGGTCAATGTTGTGGGCATATCATCTATATCCAGGACCAAGTAGGCTCATCCTATTCTATCCTAAGCTCTTTCTAAACACATTCTTAACATTGAATCCAAGCTACAGCAAAGCTAAAGTAAGAGCCAGCAATGCAGAATCACACAGGCCACAGAAGCCACCATGATTAACCTCCTCTAAGTATGCTGTTAATCTCCCAACTCATTTAAAACTAAACAACTTAAAGTAAATCCAGGCAGAAGTCGTTCAACATTCTCACCGGAATTTTAAAGTTATAACAAAATTCAGACAGAAGAGACCATACTTAGGAGGAGTTCCACATAGAAAATTTCCTTACTAAATTCATTGCATGTCCTCCTTTTAGACAAGCTGGCTTAATTCTTCTGCACACATATGCACTGAACAGAGATCAGAACTTGCCCCTTCCCCTGTTTTAATACAGGCCCTTTAAATTTGGTTTGTAAATGACCTTTGCATCAAAGTCCTCTTTGTTAGCTGCTGGTAACAAAGATAAAATACAAGGCTAGAGTGGTCAGTGTTCTCCAGGAATACCTGTTTCCACTTACCCTTGTCAGATGTGAATGTGCAGCAGCAGTATTGGACATGCCAGCTGTGTGAGATGTAGCAAGCAGCTCAGGGAAGGGCTCATAGAGAGAGACAAACAAGAATGAGTATATCAACCCCCTTGCACTCATCCTAGCATGAAATTCAATAAACAGAGCTTGAGGCACGGTGCTGTAAAGTCATCTTTAAAGGCAAAGGGAAAAATCCAAGAGCATCTTTGGAGAACAAGCAAAATTAGGCATGTGCCCACTCTGTGGGGGTAGCCAGATGCCTAATGGTGATTACTGCAGACTCTTTCATCTAAATACACTGCAGGAAAGGAAAAGATTAAAACAATTTTACTTCATCTCTCTTATTTCAAAAACATATGTGCAAGTGGCATGGGATGAAGTGCAAAATATTAATAATAAACTCCCCACTCAGACTGTTCACAAGATGTTAGAAACCCCACAAAATAAAACAAACCAAACAAACAAAAGACCTCAGTCTCTTCTCACCTGCCCCTTTGATGAATATGTTTGGCACTATTTTCCAGGCAAAGATCAATTCCTTGACAATTCCTGCACATTTATTTAGGGATTTAAGCCTTCAAATTGAGCCCTGCATGGTAGGTGTCACCTCACCCCACCCCCCTGAAAAATGACAAACAGGAAGACAGGGCAAAGAATTGAAACGTCTTGATCTGATTTAAGCTCCTCTCTCTCATCACATTTTTTTTTAATCTCATAGGTTTCTTCTTACAGATTCTCTCCTTATTACAGTGCTTCAGATCAGAGCTCTCTACTGCAGCTGGGTTTTAAACACCATCATCCCAGCAAGGTTAAGAATGTTTTAGGAAGATTCTCATTTTAGGCAAGATAGGTTAATTATGAGGCTGTTTACAGTGTTATTCATTCATTTGAAGAACATCCAGTACATAGGGTTTTCTCCTGGAGGGAGAAAGTCTGCAAGAGAAAATCCAGATAATGCAGCACTTTTTGGCTGTTGGGAAAGGCTTAAGGCCAAGTGCTGCTCTGCTACTTCCATACAGCTACTGTTTTCAATAGGAACAAACACACAAACATCCACAGACTTTAACTCTTCACTCTTCTGTTGACAGATTCTCTCCAGACTTCTGTAACTGATGTCAGCCAGACAGAATCCTAGAGGTAATGTTTCTGCTGCTAAATTTATTTGTTTTAACTTTTAAACAACTGTGTTAGCAGAATCCACAAAACTGCAGATATAGAAACAAGTGCTCTCTGAAACTCATCAAAAAATGCGAGTCTGTTAGTCAGCATGAATCATTACTAGCAGGGTTTCTCAAAAACCATTGTAGGAATGGGGGGAAAAGAAAGTACACCTCTCCTAATCTCATTGGATTTTAAGCAGTAAAATAAGGTAAGTAGCGCCATATAAGTGTACAAACGACAAAAACATGTCCAGTTCCCTGTCTCTTGAGCACATAATCACATTAACACAACTTGACAAGCACAGTAACAATTTTGCATTAGACTTCTGTACAGCTGTTCATGTGGTTTGTACATTTCAGCCTGGTTTGCAGCAGACTGAAATTCAGAGAGGCTGAAAGTATGAACATTGCTGGGCTGGCAATATCCCTAGGTACTAGAAACTAGAACAAAGGCAAAAGATACTAGAAGATATGGTAATTGTCCATAGGACATACTTTTACACACCATATCACAGTGTTGTGTGACCTGCATGGACTGAAAACAATTGTTAAACAATACTAAATAGAGTGGGTACCCATGGTGTTCTTCGAATTAACATTACTCTTACCTCTCACCTCTCTTCCTATGACTTAGGAAGATTTGATTACCTCAGAAAGATGAATTGGCTGCATATACCCAAAAGAATTTTAAAAGTCAGAAAGAAAATTTTAAAACTTGCAAATTCTGTCATAGGAGCTCACTAGAGAGAAATCCATGTGGCACAAACCAAGCCCTGGAATTTAAGACTGGTTCATTCCCTGACCCATGGATTAGGATGGGTAAAAGCTGCCAACTTAACTGATTACTGAAATGAGATGGAAAGTAAATACAACTGGAAATCATTATGCTTTTGGATTTTATTTTTAACTTCTTTTTGTTTGCTGAGTGTGTTTGGCATAAATGTTAGTGGTCAGAAATGGAACAAGTCTTAATAAACATTCTAATACATCATTCTAGTTTCCTAATTGACCTCTGTAGAGCATTCATTGGCACACTAGCATGTCTATATTTCATGGAGTTGCAACCATTTTCTTTGAAAATCATCCTATATCTAACACATAAATTATACAACCTGGAACAGGCTGGGTTGTAACCTGTCTGCCCTTCTTATTTAGCCTGTTTTCTTTTAACAGCCTGCTCCTCCCAGGAGAGAAGACTGAGAAGTTAGAAATTTGTGGTATGAAAAACGTTGGGACTTGATGATCACCTAGATCTTTCTCTTCATAACACTGGCTGCTATTCAGCTAAAATGCTTCCTACCTCTGGGTTTGTCTCATTTCACATGCCCACACTGATTCCTCTCATTTGTCTTCATCTGGCACTTGAGCCAGCTGCTGCTTAGCCAAGTTAGGTGCATTACACATTTTCATCTTTCCTTGTAAGCAATCATGTCAGCCCCCCTAATCATCTGTGCTGCTATGCACTGAATTTCCTCTATTTGCCTGTATCAGAGCATCAAGATCTCCCAGAAACAGTATCTGAAAAGTCTGCATAGTAATCTTGTGCAGGTTTTTGAATGGCACTTGGGCAAAGTATGGAACAGGAGAAGATGCAATTTAAATTTCATGCAGCCAATTACCTCAGCAGCTGCATTCAAGGTGCTCACAATTCCACACCACAACATGTGCATCTGAACCCAAAATACCCTTTGAGAGAGGAGCTGGGGATGGAATTGATCAATGCAACAGAACACCTTAGGCTCAGGGAATATCAGGGGCAAGAGGTCCTGTTAAAGATCAATGATGGAATATCTGTAAGCTGACACACACCAACTGATCTCAGCTATTGCAGTCTCATCAGCCTTTGAGCTGGGCTTCTAAATGAACCAGAACTTCATCCAGAGATGAGGCTCTCCACCATCTTCACCCTGTAATAGTCTCAGTGAAGCAAATAGGCTGCCTTCTCTCCTTTAAATGATGCTTCCAGACAGTCTTAGATAGAAGGTGATGGGGGTATGTCTCCAGTTTCAGCAACACAGCATGGACACAATAAAAGCTCATGCTTTAAAGTCCACAGCTCAGAAAAAAAACCCCTGAATTTCCTCCCAGAAAACCCTACTTCAAGCCTCTCTTTTAGATTTCATTTAAAGACAAATAATTTGTTTGGTAAATGACAGTGAAATTACATCACTGAGTTACTGAGAATAAAATACCATCTTAGCTGGTGTATGATGAAAAGCACATGCATACACCAAGATTATTTTCATTCCCCAAGACTAAAAATATTTTTTTTAAAAGCTAGCTTGAATTGAATACAAAAGGAAAAGAATCTTGTATTTGGGAGCATGTACATGCTGTCCTCAGGAAATTCTCAGCTCAAATAATGCCACTGCAACTCAGAGATGACAATAAAAAAGAATCGGTACATAAATCATGTTGGTTTATGGTGATAGAAGATTTCTTTCCAAAAGGTGACTCTTAGTTTTCTGTACCATTCTGCTTGTGAATGTGTTCACTTCCCAAACAAGAAAACTAAACCAACATGGGTGTCAGAGTGTTCTCTGTGAGGAACCACACCCCACATCCTTGGTGATTTCCAGCTTGCTTATGCTACTGTAAATACGGGATAAGAGTGCCAAACCAGGTCTCACAGCCAGATCCTCAGCGAACATAAACTAACACTTCAACCAACTGCTGTGACTGAGAATAGGACTCTGTCAGTAAATTACTTTCTATTATGCCTTACAGAGCTCTGCCACAGAGCCCCACTAAGCCCTGGTTAATATGGGACTTTATTTTCCCTACCTGTGGAAAAAGCTAATCAGCATGAAACACAGTAAGCATATGAACAGATGTCAGCCACTCAGTGCTTATTATTCAATGGCATGACAAGGAAAACCAGGTTTATACAGCTCTGGCTGGAATTGCTAGATAAGCTAGATTGAAACTAATCTGACAATACTATTACTAATATCATGTTTGTTAATTGGTTGCATGAGCACATGAATTTCAGAGTCAACACTTATTCTGGTCTATTTTGAGTTAGCCTTATCCCAGATCTACTTTGTTCCAAAATATCTTGATATTACAGGATTTTTTCATAGGACTGTAATGCCATTTTTTGCATTTTTCTTGCAAAAGAGAAAAGGGACATGACCTTTGTACAGGAGCTGCTAAACTGTCACAGTAATTCTGGGACCCTGCCCAATGGAAACATTTCCTATCAGTGGAAAGATAGCAGAAGAAAGCTGACACACCTCACCAATTCTTTCAGAGAACTGATTTCTCCAGCATACACATCTACAAGACCTTTGACACAAACTTCCTAATGTGAGTTTTGTCTGCCTCTTACCTTGTCCTTTGTCCCCCCACCATGTCACCCCCACAACAGGACTGTCCTCTGTATGGTCCAAAAATGGTTCTCATAGGCNCACAACAGGACTGTCCTCTGTATGCTCCACAATTCTTTAAGGAAAATGGAAAGGAGGTGAGGATATTGCAGATACTCCAGGCAGAGAAGGCACCTCTTCCAGCCTCTGCTCTGCAGGGCCTTCCAGAGAGAAGAAAACTGTCAAGGACTCTAATACTGTCTCCACTGACAGCCCTTTCCTGCCTGGCTGCCCCTCAATACAGGAGATGAGCTTCCCCAGGGCTCACAGCAGTTGACATGGCCACAAGGCTCTGTGAAACATCCTAGGCCTGGGACAGTGGAAGGGGGAATCTCCTCTGTCATTCCATGGGTAAGCAGGTACAAATCCCTAGGGCTGTGATTTATACAGACAAAACCTCCCCCACCTGGGGGAAACCACAGATTGCCCTTCACCGCTTGGCTGATTGTTTGTGTCCTCCCTTTTCTTCCCACAAGCTTTGATCAATAACTTGAGTGCCTAAGATTATACAGTAGTACTTTCTGATTTATTGCTTTCCATTCCCCTCTGTTTCCCCAGCACTCTTTTGAGCTGCTAGGAACTTTGACTCTTCGAGGAACTTTTCATCCATTTTTCTCCCTCTTTAAAGAACAGCCAGATTAGAGCAAATTACCAGCTTTTCACAGATTTTATTATTTGGGTCACATAAATACTAGGAAAATTATTTTAATTGCAGAAAAGATGGTTTATGTTGTCTTTCATATGAGTTTTCTAGAGCTTTTAGTGTTTTGAGGGGGAGGAAATGGGGTAGAAAACAAGCAATTTCAGATTAGTGGTGACTCTTACACTTAAAATCTATTATTGTTCATTGGGACCTGTCTGGCATCTAATGAGTAGACTTGGAGAAGTGGAGGGACAGTCTGAGGAACTTCAGCATCCCTCTGTGGCCTCTGAGGGCAGGCCAGATCCAGAGACCTAATGTCTGATGTGGATGGTCATTGTTCAAGGACCAGGCACCTGGAAACTCTCTTCTGCCCTGTCAGCCACAGGGGTTTATTTATGACTTTTCACCCCTGCTCCCAAGACTTCCCTCTGTTTTCCTTCACATCATTCTGCTGCTCAACAATAGCTAAAATTCTCTGTCTTTTACAAGAGGTCCATGTGAGCAGCTTTCTCCCAAAATTTTCTCCTCTCCATTTCTCTTGAGTGTCCTCTCAGTTCAGCATTGCTCTGAAGCCTGTTCTCCCTTCAAAAAAGGCTCAGTATTTTTTTTTGCCAAAGGCTCTGTGAGTCACAGAGAACATGACTCCTGTGGTACAAACAAAGTTCAAGGCTGAGGTTACTCAGTCTATAAGAGGAAAGCTCTCAGGCAGTGGAAACAATAGCATGTCCAGATGCCAGACCTCCCTCAGCACTGTCCCAAAACCCCTGCATGCAAAACAGGTCACATTTCAGCCTCCTGATCTGGAAACAGCATGGTTCAATTTAGAGGCAATATTTATGGCTATACAGCTCTTCTCTCAGAAGTAAATGTAAACTAACAAGTTTACATTTTATTAGCTAAGAAGTTAATCAAGAGTGTAATTTTTTGCTTTACCACATGTTGCTATAGGTTCAAGGCACGTCAGGGTTGCATGAGTTGTTCTTGGAGGCAGTGGAAGTCCAGGGGAATATCAATATGAATATCAAGGGAGGCAGGGGTTTTTTTTGTTACACAGACACATATGATAAGATCACACCAGCTGTTTACTGTCAGGATCACTTACAGCATGGGGCCCTGACTGCAGCAGTCATGAGACATGGTTGTTCCTTACAGAAATTTCAAGACAAAAAAATGCAGTAAAATATTTTACCACCAGAAATACCAAAATACATTTTTTTTCTTCCCATTTTCCCAGTTGGGTTTCCTGAACATCAGCAGGAAAATATTAGCTCAACTACTGGCTATGGCATTGGGTTGGTTAGGATGCCTTTTACATACTTTAGTGAAGATAGTTTTCTGTGGATGTACTTTAATTTTGCAACCAACAGATAATGCTTACTTAGACATATACCAAAATTAAGAAAAGAGGTCAGCTCTTTTCCAGTAAGCTTTAAACTGGTTTCTTCAATGGTATAATTTTAACATCTTTTTGGGATAAATGCCAATGAGACTTGCAGAGAAAGCTGTACAGGCAAATGAGCTAAAAGTCACTGCTGAATATTCTAAATTTAAAAGCATGTATTTCAGGAAATACATGTATGAAAAAAAAAATCATTAGGATGTTTTTAGAGGGGGGAGATCCCCCAAATGAGATCACAACCCTATTGCAAAATACCACATGGGCAATGTGGATCAAGGCTAAATGGCTTTATTCTGGCCTCTCCCTTGTATTTGCAGAGACAACATGGTGACATGGAGACTCCAGCTACATAAAGCCTATTCTGTAAATTGTAGAAGCTGTGATAATTTCAGTCTCCAGGCCTGTCTGTGCATCTGCCAGGGCAGATGGGACCTGAAAGGTAGCAGTTAAATCTTACTTTGGATTACCATGTGATTAAAAATTAAGGAATCTTTGTGGTGTCTCCTGCGGACACAAAATACCTGTTTCCCTCCGGTCAGTTTGTGATGGGGCTCTGCCATTCCCTTGTGTTCTGTTCCTGCCATGGGATAGAACTGGAAGCTTGGAAGATTGCTTTTGTGGTGCTGGTGGTGTTTTTCCCTCCTATAATTTAAGGGGAAAGCCAGACTAGATGTAACTTCTCTCTAAACTGGGCCCATGGGCTTAGTACATTACAAACTCCACTCTCTCCCCTTCTAATATGCCACTCTACTCCTCTCCCTACTCCCACAAACATATTTGTGCTTTGTTTAACTATTTATTAAATAGCCTTGATTAGATTAAGATAGTATCTCTCACAGTATTTTTTTTTTGTTGAAAAATTGCTTTTAGGGTCCTTCAATGTAACAAAAAAGTTCCTTTTTATCCCCTTCTTGTCATGCCAACAACAAGCCATTGAAAAAGTGCTGAAAGTGATTTGAAGACAACGAATCAGTCTCAAATTCACCTTAACTTCACTTTTTTTCTGATTTTTATCTGACCTGTTCTTAAGAACTTCTGACAGAGATTCCATAACCTGCACAGCTGATCTATTCTGGTGATTCACTTGTTATTAGTAGGTTTTTTTTCTCAACAGCTAAATTAGCTTCTCATTATGCAGTTGAAGCTGATTTTTTCCTGCTCTACCTAGGCTCTTTTTGTGTGAGAAAAGTATTCCTCTTCTCTTTACAGCAGCATATATGAAAAGTTACTTTGCCCCCATCCTTTCTGACACAGTACTTTATTCTCTAGACTAAATTACTCCACTCCTTCAAACCCTCTGCATACATTATTTCTCCAAGAAGAAAAGATGTTGGTAAGTATCAGTTGTTGGGCCTCTGATAGTTGGAAATGTTTTAGTTAAACACCTCTCTAGCTAGCAAGCATAATTGTTGTCAACATAATTAGCAAATGACTGGAACAATCAGCAAGACTCTCCCACGTGGGAATATAAAGCCACTATTGACAAGGACATGGTTTAATTGGTTACTCTATGTATTTTTTTCAGTAAAGACAGCTTCATAACCCACCCTAATCTAGAGATCTCTTGCACTTATCAGTAATTCCATTTTCAAAATAAAATCAAAACAAAGACACAGCTTTTAGACTTGCTCAGCCTGTTCTATTTGGCATCTTTGTATCCCAGTGACTAAGCTTTGCTATGTTACTGCTTGACTTGGATTACAGATCAGATTGCATTAGCTCTACAAAATGAAAATAAGCATGAATTTTTAGAGCCCTACAGTATGAACACAGCAATACCAGATCAATCTCTAGCTTAGAAGTAGTCCTGGATTCTTCAGAAAACAGTAAGTTAGATCTTGGCAGCATCCATGAACAACACTTCCTATGATCTCCAGTTGGCAAGAGACTCAGTCCCATCTGGACAAATGCTGATCTGGCTTTCTCTCCTCTTATCAAAACTCCAGCACAGTGACCTGGCATGAAGCCACAGTCCTTGAGAAACTCCAGCTACAAGGAGAACACCCTGTGTCTCTCCAGCAAGGCAGACACCAGGAATGCATTAAACCTTCAGTACACTGCTCTGGGGAGATGAGCCACTTCCCTCATTGTCTTCAAAGTGGTTCACAGTCTGGAGTGGCACTGACAACTGCCTTGGCAATTTTAGATGAAAGACAGAGGAGAACAATAGGTACAGGATAACTGGACATTATTGCATATTTGTGCTTGCAGGTACACTGTGCCTCCAATAGGCTGTAGTGACCCTGAGGAGAAAAAACCCACCACTCTTCCCAGCTTATATCAGTCAGCCACTTAGAGAGTGAATAATTTTCTCTGTATGTGTTTCCATCAGCCTCCTAGAAAGTGCATTTCTGATCTCCCCTGCTCCAGGATGTTTCCATATATAATTGCAATATTTTAGTGTAACAATGGGGTAATTGTGCACCCTCACCTTCCCATGGCAATCACCAGAAACAGCCCTTCACTCCTTGCCTCCAGTGGAGTTATATCAGGTGACTGCTGGATGCTTTCTCATAATATGTTGATGCAAAAATTACACAAGTGAGTGTCTGGCTTGAAAGTTTCAAAACAGCATGTTTTTTAATAAGGTGCAGATACTGGTTGCTTCTATTTTAAGTGATGTCTTAAACTCATACTTCTGAATTGCTCCTTTGTTAGAGAAAAAAAGGACATAGGCAAGTAAGAAAAAACGTTTATTTCACTTACTTTCCTTCTGCAGGAAGCTCCCACTTTGCCACTGAAATCCTTCTGAGGTGAGTGCTTATGACAAAATAACCTGCCTAATGAAGCAATCTGGATGAAGATTCTGGAAAATCATCTAAAGGAAACTAAAGAAAAGATATGTTCTGGCTTATCTTAGTTTTTGGACAATGACCTCAATAAAACTGCAATCTCACAATAAAGTACATTCCAAAGCGTTCTGCTAAGATTGAGTATGCCTCCAAAGTCACTGATGTCTCTTGGAAAAAATTCTGGTTTAGAACAATTACAGTTTTACTATATTTTTATTGAGTTTCTCTTCTTTTTCTTCTGTTCCATGAAAAACTCCAAGGTTTTTCTTGAATGAAATCATCTGCTCCTGTGGCTTAAAGAATACCTGCAGTTAAAATGCTTGGATTATGAAAAAGCTGTCAGTCCTGTAGTTGGTAGTTACACTTGAAAACACAGTCTGGGCTCTTTAACAGTCAGCAAGATCCAGAAGTGGAAGAGATTAATGGTCAGTGAAGTGACTTTCAGCCTGTTATAAATACTTCTACTTCCCAGGCAACATATTTCGGGAACTTTGGGTTGGCAGTGTTTGCATGACCAGAAAAAGCCCAGCAAAACTGAACAGTTTATACACCTACCATTGTATCTCCTAAAGGTCCATTGGGAACAGGAAAGGCAATGCTCATAGCACCTCTTCTTCCTCCCTGGCAAGTCTTTTTCAGATCACAGTGCTACTGGCAAATTTTGGTAAGATAGATTCATATTCCACCTTTGGTGTCATTATTCCCACACAAGGTCAATCAGCCTCTGTGCTCTCTCTAGAGGCTCATGTAGAAAAAAACTTGTCATCTCCTTTGACAGAAAGAGGATTTTCTTTATTAAGGGGTTGATTTTGCAATTTGTCTTTTTCATGGAAAGAAACAAAACTAGATTTTGGCAATCAATTAGAACAGTCCGTCAGCATGCAAAGCACAACAGACCAAGACTCCTGTTCCTGTGATTACCAGCATGGCTGTGGTAATAGAAAACTGTTACAGAGGTAAGATTAGCACAAATACACATCTGACACATAAGAACATTTAAAATTATATATATTTTAAAATATTTTCTATTAATAAAACATTGAAATGCTTATAAATTATACTTCATGTGATTTTAAATGTCCCTTTTCTTTATGAGCTTGAGAGCTTAAAAAGGAGAAAAACAGGGCACAACAGATGATCATGTTTCTGTCTTCACAGGAACATGTTGTCTTAGAGCTGTAAGACCTCAGAGCTCCCACTTACTTGTATCCTAAATGAAATCAGCTTGTAATGAGCCTTATTTCTCCACATTACAGCTATTAGAGTTTGTAACCAGATGGACAAAAAACTTGCTTAATAAATTCTTTATTACATATCCTCTGGCCAAGCTTTTCTCAAGGTGAGGCCTCACTTCAGTGGCTGCAGTGACATGATGTTGCTAACTTTACAGTAATTAGCTCAGGATCTTCCACTGCAGCCAGGGCAGACTGAGCCACAGGTCTAAAACCTGAGTTCAATTAACCCATGCAGTGTTCCATGCATGGAATAGGTGGTGTGGCTACAGAAAGGTATTGTGAGTAGGTCTACACTGCTTCCAAACTTATTAGGATAGTTTTGACATATTCTGGACTAGCCTTAATTGTTCCCAAACACATAATCCTTAAAGAAGGCTGGAGAGCACACCAATTATAATTTAATTACACATCCATGAGGTCATGCAGAACTCTTTTAGGTACTATCAGTGGGAAATCTGTTAATCATTTATTGATGAGGAGGTTAAGACTTTTCTCCATACATAAAGACCTTTCTTGATCTTGTGTAGGAGAATGGAGCTACAAGATTTGACCTGAATAGTCCACATGTCTCTTCTGACAGCTTCCAAGTGCTGGCAAGGAAATGCAAGCTCGTCTGCTCACTGCCTCAGACAATGTTATATTGTCACACCAGGAAGCAGATGGGATCTTTAGCGAATTTTTTAGGAGTCAGTGCATAGAAATGCAGCTCCTGAGCAAACTCCTTAGCATAATAACATGTGGCATTCACGCCTGAGTCTGCTGTTAGCCAGGTTGGGATCTAACTGTAAACTTTAACTAGGCTTTGATTGTTTTTGTAGGTTCTTTACATGCTCTGGCAGCTAACAATCAACTCAGCCTGGGAAAGCTCTGAAGGAAAGAGTCTCTCCCGTTGTCTGCTCTTGTTCTCTCTGGGCAAGCCCTTACAAAGTTGTGGTTCTAAATGAAAGCTATTTCCAAGGCTGTGGGGCTCTACAGATTCATTTGAAACAATTCACAATGGAAAAATGGTTCAGACAAACTAATCAAAACATTCAGAAACAGGATTAAGGCAGGGGGAACCAATTGCCTGAATCCTAAGCTTTTGCAGCCACTAGTAAATAGTCCAATTCAAAAGATTGGAAAAAGACATTTTATGCAAAGCCAAAGGACCATGCCAACCTTCAAGCAAACTCTCAAAGCACAGCCATTATCTGGTTCGGTTATCATTCTTTTAATTGAGAAAAGAAATCTCTGAAGTGACAATAATGAAATGAAGACCATACTAAACTTTTGGAAGAGGGGCAGAAATCTATATTTACATACATAATTGATTTCAATGCACCCCATAAAGTTTGAGTCACCTGCTCAAAGAACTACAGCTTATAACCATACCTGAGGGGTCATACCCTTATCCCACACTCTTTCTCCTCTGTACTACTTCTGAGTCCCTACTGAGGGAAGGGTTTTCCTGCCACAAAGGGACCCTCAAGCAGTGTAAAAGTAATAAAGTTCCTACCTAAGAACAGCTGGACTGGCTGTGGTAGGAGATGGAGAAGTGTTTGAACATGTATTGAGTATTTGAGAACAGAGCACAAGGTACTGTTCCAGCTGATGTGAAATAAGCAGTGGATGCTCTAAAATATGCCAACAACCGATGCAATCTCTATGCTGTCCCAGGAGGAAGAGAACAAAAAATAACCCCTCCTCTGTTCCACACTGCCTCCTGTACTGTGCTTCATAAACCATAGGATTTGGCTTCAAGTCTTAAGCTGCACCAGGGGAAGTTTAGGCTAGATATTAGAAAAAAATTCTTTACAGAAAGAGTGACTGTGCACAGGGAGGTGGTGGAGTCACCGTCCCTGGAGGTGTTTAAGACTGGATGTGGCACTCAGTGCCATGGTTTAGTTGATTAGGTGGTGTTAGGTCACGAGTTGGATGTCCAAAGTCTTTTCTGACCTAATTGATTCTGTGAGGCCTGTGTGGGACATTCCAGACTGACTTGCAGGTTTGCCCTGATGTCTCTGACTCTGCTACAATTCATCAATTTAACAGGTAGTGTCACTTAAGGTGGATTGGGGATTTGCAGCCATAGGGATCCCAAAGCTTTTGTAAGGTGTATAGCCTTGAACAATGTTTCCTGTGGCAATGCTTTCTTCAAGAGCCAAAGTCTCAAAAGTTCAATTCATCCTNTTGATTAGGTGGTGTTAGGTCACGAGTTGGATGTCCAAAGTCTTTTCTGACCTAATTGATTCTGTGAGGCCTGTGTGGGACATTCCAGACTGACTTGCAGGTTTGCCCTGATGTCTCTGACTCTGCTACAATTCATCAATTTAACAGGTAGTGTCACTTAAGGTGGATTGGGGATTTGCAGCCATAGGGGTCCCAAAGCTTTTGTAAGGTGTATAGCCTTGAACAATGTTTCCTGTGGCAATGCTTTCTTCAAGAGCCAAAGTCTCAAAAGTTCAATTCATCCTTAAAATAGAAATTACAATCTCATGAAATGAAGAACCTTTTGCCATCACTGAGCCAATTCTAATGAAATGACAGTATCTTTAAACATTTCTTTTAAACTTTTAACTTTTTGTATCATTTGGCCTAAAAAATCTCCTTTGTGAGAAAATGAGAAAATGCTTTTGTCTGTGTTGCCTCTGATGGTGACATTCAAAGCTGTGTTCAATAGTGAGGATGATTAAGGAGATGGTGGTTGTGTTTGATTTTTTTTCTGAGGAAAGGGAAATCTTAAGAGACTTGAATGAGCATTTCTGCCACTATTTTACAAAGAAACCTTGCCAAAGTTGGCTTCTGTGCACCTCAAGCACAGATGACAATCCTACCTTATGGCTGAGAACAGAATTCAACCCCACAAAAATAATTACTCCAAGAACAATATGCAGCCCCAAGGTTTTTCTCCTCCCAGTGCACTCTCTGGTTGGTGTAACAAGTTCTTCAAAACACAGTGCTTTTAAAAAAACTCTGAGGTTTTCAGGATTAGCCTGACTGAAGGCTGCAGTCCACAGTGAGCAGTAGGGCCTTCTGGTCCAGGGACAGCCACAAAAGAACACACTTTCCTTATGTAAACACACACACACACAAATGAGCAAACCTCTTGAGGAAAAATGGCAGTTTTCTGTGGAGCCCACTTGCCCAAAGAGTGACAGGCCAGTCAGCCTTCCTGGCAGCTTGTCAGACTCTCCATAGAGGGTGAACAGAAGAGATTCTGGGAAAGAGAATTGCTGAGAATGAGGATTTCACCCAAATTTCAGTAAGGAACTTGGGTAGGTAGTGGTGTGTTTCACCTGCTTTTCCTTCTAGAATTTCATCACAGGAAAAAGCAAAACACCAATACACAATAGATCAATATATAAACATCAAGTTGCTGCACAGTGCAACATATCTAGAAGGAATGAATTTTATATTAGCTGAACACACCTGCAATCAGAAAACTCAGACAGTGTCAGCACTATCAGGAAGGTGATGGAGATGTATGTCTTTGAAACAAAAGCATCTGTTTGCAATAATAGCAGGTCAGAGAGCTCCACTGTGCCCTTGGAAAGGTGAGCATAGGTTGCAGGATAGCAAAATAGGACTTTCCAGATCCCTAAAGCCTTAGCTGACACCAGCAGTTCTTCAAATCATACGGGCACACTCTCAGCCACAGTTAACCTGGGGAAATCACCCTCTTGTTTGATTAAATGATCTGTCAGACAGGTTTCTCAGTATCTTTCTTTTCCCTTCTAATTTTTGTTGCATCTGTTTTCTCTGGGTGAACGGACCTTGTTGAGCCTGCTATCTCACAGAACAGGTTGTAACAACCCCAAGAGTCTCACCTCCCATTTAGGACTGCTCCCACTGTGTTCATATAGCCATAACACAATCTGTAAGGTCTTCCACTGCCTGACACAAAGTTGTACATGAGTCATAAAATAGGGCAGAAAGTGAAACAGGAAATCACCAAAGGAGCAGAGAACAAAGCAGCAGAAAGCCATAGAGTATTACATGATTTACATGATGGAGTAAGAAAGATGCAGCTCCTGTACCCATTTCTCAATCCCACCATTACTCCTACTGCAGCAGCAGCACAGTCTGATCCAAACCATGACTCTCTCTGGTCCTCATGAAGAAAGCCAGCACACTCTCAGGTAATGTGGCCCCAAGGAAATCCTATGGGGAGAAAAAACCAAAATTGTCTCTGATAAGGGCTGGCTAGAAAATAAGATTGAATTATGAACAAGGTCACCATGAATATTCATTTTAGGTAAACAGGATTACATGCACGGAAATGCCTGATTCTTACATTAATCTTTCATCTTACCCCAGATTGCTGTGGATTTTGATAAACTGCCTCGTAAAAATGGGTTAGATAATTTCTCTCTTTATTACAGGAATTCCCTATGCTTCTTGAACTGTATATCCACAGAGATCCACATTTTCACACATTCAAACTTCCCAGAAAATAACCCACTTCAACTAATTTATATGCAATTTCTGTCTCACCAATATGCCACCCAACACTCTTGCCTCACTGCAGAGCACAATCTTGATGATACTGATCCTTTTCCAAAAGCAAGCAGGAACAGCAATTTTTGGCACACGAGCTCTTACAAAGACCCATCTGTACCAGTCTACCTACCAACTGGATGGTGACAAAAGGTAAACATTAGAAAGAAGTGAGATAGCAGGCAAAAGAGCCATAGGAAAGAGCTGAGAAAGATCTTTTTCATTTGCATGCATCTAACCTCACTGCTATTCACAACTGATTTACATCAACTGCCATGGTCAACACTTAATTCACAGCGAAAGCTGCTGGTAGTTTCACTCCATTAATATTGACATCTGAACTCTGTAGTTACAGTGGATTACCATTAATAATTATTTATGACCAGTGATTTGCACAGAGCATGCTGCCCAATGCTGGGACTCAGGTGATGAATCTCCAGCATCAATTCACAAGCTGCCCACCTCTGTAGCCGTGCAATGAGCCAGTTTACCTCACCTCTCTCACACCACACTGACACTTGTGCTGCCATCAGGGCAGTGTGTTTTCACATGTAAAACACACTTTCTTCATGCTTCTGGGTAGGGTAGGAAGCTGCATCAGACCTAATAATGTTCCTTCTTTGATGAAAAGTACCTGGGGAAGTGAGAAAATCTAGATGATAACAGTAAAGTTTAAGACTGTAATTATGCAGGTGCAAAATATTTTATTAGCCTAGGTTTCTAGTTCAGAAAGATATCTAGAAGTCCAGCTCCTCTCAGATGTCTAATTAGCAAAATTCTACTTTTCCTCTATATTGACAGGTGGAGGTACTGGAGTTTTATGTAGGGTGCAAAGTCCTTAACCTTCCCCTCCAGCAGTGAGAGGAGTTGAAAATTTAAATTCATACACCTACTGATGTGTTAGGCTAAATTTAGGCCACAGCACTCAACTCCTTTCAGGGTCAAGTCAACATGCACCATGAAGCACCTCCAATCTACCACTGCACAAGGTTCCCATGAGCAATCCAGCCCTGGGTGACTAACAGTAATGAAATGACAGCACAGGAGAGTGTGGGGTTTGTACCAAACCAGATCTCACAGTTTCCAGGTATTGTCACTCAGGTCAGACCAGACTGGCAGTGTTCCACACAGCTCTCCACAGCTCACAGGTGGAAAAAATGAACCAGCTCCCTTCATACCCACAGCACAAACTGGCTCTCCCATGCCAGTGACTGCTGCTGCACTTTGCCAGACTGCACCCATGCAACTGATTTGGTAATTTCTAAATAACTACAGTTAAGTGTGCAGAATTACTGCCGAGTCTCAGCACCTTCTTGCTTTATTTTAGCTTGATTTCTCCTCCAAGACTGGGCAACCCAGAGATGGTGACAGGAATAGCCTAGTAAAACAGAAAGGGAAAAATTCAGAGGCTCTGGCACTAATGTGCTGCCTGGGAGAATGAGATCCCAGGACACTTTACAGTTCCACAGGTCATTATTTTTTTCTCATTCCATTCTCACACTTTCTCCCAGACAGAGAAACTCCTCAACCACAGGCTCATAAAACAATAAGCTTCCACTTAGTTTCAACATATTTTCTTCTATAAAGTTAAGGCAAATATAGGATCATTTCCCCATAACAGCACATTTTCTTCCTTCAGTGCTAAATACATTGAACAGAGCTTAACCATTTTCTGTGAAAAAAGTGTCCTTTCCTAGTAGAGAAGTTCAGCACATCTTTATTATTTCAGTTTTCATGTGACACTACAAAAATTGAGCATGTTGGAATCACTGCACCTGGTTTCTAAAGCTTCAAGAAAGAGTAATCACTTTATTTGAAAGTGCTGGATTTTTAGAAGATTACAGAGTCTTGCAGTGCCACCATCGCTGCTGTGTGATATATACACAAACCCAAATCAAAGAAAAGTCCAGCCTGTTCATGATTCTGCAGTTTTAAAGCAGCTTTTAGAGTGGACTTAGTAACTGTTGCTTCTACCATCAAAATCTTCAAAATACAATTAAAAAAAATTAAAAATTGCATGTCAATGTTTATGGTCTCTTACCCTATTCATAGAGTTCCTCACTGTTACAACTCTGTTAAGAAAATCTAAAGGAAGTAAAGACTGGATTTGTACAGAAACAATCTTTGAATTGTACTGGGAAACAAAATCCTGGTAACAATGACATTACTATCAAAACACATGTAAAAAAGAAATTTTAAAAAATTGACTAGTCATCCCATACTTGGGTCTGTGCCTGCATTCCCAGTAATTAGAAATTGTGTCCTTATACACATTTCTTTCCCCCTTAGCATATACTTTTCAGCTATGGAAACAGCCTTTTCAACTCATGTCCAGTGGCATGAGAAAACAGAGATAAAAACAATCACGTGAGTCATTATTCTAGAAAGTTTGCTAGACCTCCATCATTAAATTCAATAAATATAAGATATAAATTATTTAGAAAGAATTAGACATGTTTCTTGACAGAGTGCTCAGGAAGAAGGCTCCTTAGAGTCATAATGGTTGATAGTGGTTGCAATTAGAAACTAAAATTGTGGTCTACAGGAAATTAGAGCTTTCTGAATTTTATTTTTCTTTTGAATCTGAAAGAAAATCTCATTTCCCTTGAAATTTAAATTGGCCCCATTTGGGCTTTTCAAAAAGTTCTACTTTAAATAAATTTTCAAGTTTTTCCTATATGTTTTTCTTACTCTATAATGCAATGCAAAGTACATTGCAAACAAAAGAAAAATATCTAAGCCAACAAGGCACAGACTTACTGACATTTGCTTTACAATTCTTTACATCCAATTGCACTGAAAATGGCATGTGTTTCAGTTAAATGGCATGTTATAACAGGAAAAATGTCTTTTCAGCTAATTTTTCCAGAGCCTCAGTTCCTTTCATGAACACATTTTGGATGACAAGGAAAGTAATTTACTGTAAGTTTGAAAAACTGAATTCTGTCTCCTTGCCTTTCTCTGCTTTTTTCACAGGAGGGTAACTGCTTCAAAATCACTGTGTTTTTAAAAGAATTAACTCATACTCCACCATACCTCAAGCAATGAAATCTGGCTTCCTATCACTCTTTGTCTTGTGATTGGATTCTTTCATGTGTAAGGAGGTGAAAACTGACTGAAGAGTTTCCTGATGTTTACCTGTCTGTAGCATGTACAGAGAGAAAACTCTCTGGCATCCCATGGAAAACAGGAAACATTGCAGGCATTCCATCTGTGACTAGAGCAATAGAGTATATCTCCTGAATTTAGTCTTCTATTTCCCTAAAATATCTGAATCTTTGGAACCCTAGTGATCTGTCATATTTGGCTGAAAGTGCTCTGACATTATTAGGCAGGCACACAGAGCTGTATGGTGTACAGTGTAAAAACATAATCTCTTTAGAACACAAAATGAAAAATGTAATAGCTGCCTGTCCGTGACATTGTTGAAAAATCCTTGCACTGTTTTGCAGCCACATTCAGGCAAGAAAGTCTCTATGTTATGAGACAATTAGCAATCTGATAAGCAATTTACATATGAAAAGTGCTACATAAATCCCAACATCATTATAGTTAAGAGCAGAGTGATAATTACAACTATGATTGCCTGCATAATTTCATTCCCATTTTGGGGATTAATATTTTTTTTCCCCAAACACTAGTAACTCTACCTGGTCTGATCCTACCCTTTTTCCTCTGGTGAAGTCCACTTTTGCAAGACTGATTTAATGTATTTTCCCCTGCTAGTCCTGTGTAAGACTCAATTAAAAGAACTCAGCTGCTGTTGGAAGGGTTTGCTGTGGTGGGTGCAGCACAGAGCAACACACTGGGGTTTAAGAGCTTTCTTTTTCCCTGACAATAAAATATAAGAACAGAATAAATATGTCTACTGCAAAATATTACCTGCAGCCTGCCTTTCCAAAATGATATCTTCTAGCCTTTTTTCAGAGGGCAGAGTGTTCTCTATACAAAGGTAATTTGCATTGCAAGCATAACAGGAAATGAAATAACCTTAAAATACAAGTCAGGAATATATGCAGTATGCAAATCAACTCAATTATGAGCTGCAATAATGAGGAACAAGCCAATTAGTGTAATTTCAAACTACCTTTTAATGCTTTCTGCATTCTCTTAGCATCAACAGATAAACAGGGAAAAGGATCTCCCTAACTACCACATACAGGACCACAGTCAGTATGCACATGTGACTCATATGACTTAAAAATAACAAATAGTCACTACATACACCTTTTAACTCTCAGAGGCCACCTGATTCTGACCTCACTCTTGTGTAAACTGGAATTTGACCTAGCCATGTAGAGGAAATTGGCCTCACAGAGATGTAAAGCTGGTGGAAACAACATCCTCACCAAACCCATACCACTAGTTAATGGTGTTCATTATTTACAACTGAAGCTATCAAAACCCAGTAATTTTGTTAAACCAAACAGAGTGGTCATGAACCATTTTTAATTCTTTAATCAGGCACTTGAGTCTTTTGCATTACCACACACAAAATTCAGGCTGCAAATTTATTCAATTTCTGCCACGTGCATGAGGTACCTACCAGCAGCTGGTTATCATCTGATTACATGGAGCTTTTAGTCATGCAAGTCAAGCATCCCCCAGCATCTGCCCAGGTAGGGCCAGACTGCCCCAGCTTTCTTTTCCTTGGTTGTTGAGAATCAGGACATGCACAGATTATTTCTGTGGAGTAGATGATGCATGACAAGGTCTTGCCTTGTGCCCATCAAGTCATGTGTCACAGTACTGAACTAATGTGAATGCCAGCTGTTGGTATGAAGGGTGTCCTTGCTGGGAGAACTTAGGAAAAGCTGCTGTTTTGCTGCTCACCTGCATTGTTTGAAGTTTTACACAGAAACAGAGGAGCTTGGAGATGAAGGTGTACAAGCTGCTCAAGAATTAGATTGCTCTCTAAATTCAGAGTTTAGAGTCAGTTCTTCAACCAGACTCACTCCCTAGGAACAATTTGGAGCTCATGTTACTGAGAAAGTGTTTGCATTTATTTGTGATCACTCCTTTTCCAGGAACACTTCCTTAGTATACATACAAAACATACATTACTATCACTGAGACTCTGCCTTACTGATTTTGTCCATCATTAGGAAGCCAGCTGAGTTCTGGCCTTGCTTAGCACACAAAGTGCTACAAGAAAGGACAACAGTGTCACATTTAGGACACTTCAGTATAATGGATCTTGTAGGAGGGGCACTGGGCATCCCTCAGGCAGACATTCTGTCAGATCTCTTCTTGGTTCTTGTGGAGTTCCTGGCTGGTAGCTGAGATTCAGCTGCAAAATCATGCTGAGGCATTAAGGCTGGCCAACAGACTAGTTTTCCATCAGCACAGAAAGAAAATCATACTTTATAAGGCCCCACCTACAAAGTTCAGTGCAAGTGTAGAGATCAACAAAATAAATACAGTGCTTTTAGATTTGCAAATAGACTAAATAGCACACAGTGTATTTAGGAAGGGTGGTGTTTGATACTCAGTTTTAAAGGCAGCTTTAGACACCATAAGGAAACTGTGTATTTGATTAACTCATTCTTAGAATTTAAGTAGAAGTAGGTTGAGAAGGACTAACAACTGTATTTCTTTTTTTATGAAAAGGCAAAGCATGTATAGAGCTACCATTCCAGCCTTCTACCTACTCTAATAAAGAAAAAGAAAAAGAAAAAGAAAAAGAAAAAGAAAAAGAAAAAGAAAAAGAAAAAGAAAAAGAAAAAGAAAAAGAAAAAGAAAAAGAAAAAGAAAAAGAAAAAGAAAAAGAAAAAGAAAAAGAAAAAGAAAAAAGAAAAAGCTAGTTATCGCCTTCCCTAAAAAGCCATACTTTCCCTACCATGGGAAAAGCAAAGGAAGAGATAATTTTCAGACAATGGTAAACTTTAATTATGAATCTTCAAGGTTATAATTATTACTATTCTACCACTCATTTTTAATTATTTTGAGTAAACCTATTAATTTTTATCTTTCTCATATCAGAACTTTTCAATCCAGGTTATAATGTGAAGTAATATTGTGTCAACCTGAAGCTTAACATCTAACACCAAGGACAGATAAATCGACACTGGCACTGTTCATTTTAAGTGTCTTAAGTGGTTTACAAGGTTTAATATAGAGGAGATTGTGAAAATACTAGGTTTAAACACCCAAGGGACCTTGGGGAAGAACCAAGAACTGTGACCTTTTGGATGTCTGACTTTGCAGACACAATTAATTTCAGCGGTTTTCTTTCTCTTTCACGCCTTTGGGTTTTGGTTGTTTGGGGTTTTGGGGGGTTTTTTTTCTGCTTCTGTCTGAAATTTTAATTAAGACAAGCTTCCCAAACACTACTGCTTGGACTTCATAGCAGGGACTCCTGAGAACTCTGATACAGCAATAGTTTTAAGTGTGGCTTGAAAACTTGTTTCTACAATGTTTCTACAACAGACCTACTGCAGCTATTCAAGACTCCTTTATAGATATGATGACCATCAGTGACCTTATAATCTATTGCTTGGTGTCAGTGCTTTTCTCAGAGCTGACAGGAAGCATTGTTCAACAGTTCTGGGCAAGTCAGTTTTACTTCTCTATTTTAATATTTTACTATGAGTTTTGCCTATGCATCTAAGTTCAGCCCCTGAGAGTCTTGCTGCCTGGCTCCCCCAAAGATTTTTGCTTACATGTTTTTAAAAAGTTCTTATTTTATCTCCTTAACTAGAAAACACATCTGAAAGCATCACAGTTAACCTAGAAAAGGTAAATAAAAGAGAGTCGTGAAGTTATGGATTAACTGTTGAAATCAATTGTATTTTTGACCTGTTTTCCCAGGTGCCTCTGACCTCCTTTTAATAAACAGAATGTTCTTTCTGAGCAGTGCCTGCACTGAAAACCCCTTGGACACCTGGAAGGTGCAGTGAGCCACTACAACAGCCAAGTAACTTACAGGAGCTGCAAGGAAAGCTCCTGAGGCTGGCCTCTCCACTCCAGAGTCAACACACCAACCAGGAATCTTGTCCTAAATGTTCTCTTACTCAGGACAGACACTTGTAAATCAGGGTTGCAGGTTTGCTCTGACTGCTTCTAGAGGTGATACCCCTAATGGACTAAGCTTGAAATATGCTTGTCACAGCAAGAATGAAACTCTTAGCAAGTTTGGGGGATATAAATAAGCAAACACAGGGAATTTGGAACAAATCTCATAAGTATCACCTCAGAAACTGGAGCTTTTTCTACCTGTCCAAGGCAATTAAAATGCCAATGACAATATGAAACAATAGAAGCCATGACAACTCTCAATACATTTATTTCTCACTGATAAATTGGATAGCCATCATGTAATTGGCATTTTGGGGCACTTCATTGAAAAGTGGGTTGCATGTGGTGCTAAGCAACTATGCCTATTGCTTTTCTGTACCTAAGCTCCACTGAAGCCCCCTGAGCTTGAGCACAATTTTAAGTGCCTTACTCCCCAGGGCAAGAATGTTTAGCACTCCTTTCTTTCAATAGATGCAAATTTAAACTTGTCTGCTATTTACGGATCATCTCTCTCAGCTTGACAATGACTGACAAGAAAGTGATAAAATGAGGAAATGTAACTTGACATTTATTCAGTGTAAATACTTTGCCCAGCTACAGCTTCACAATTTCCTTTCTTTGGGTAAATAATTTGAAATACTGTAAGCAATGATAGTGGATGACTGGAAACAGAATCTCTCCATGTCCAGTAGACTGAAAGATACCACAAGTTATGACATATTTTCTCTTCAATAACCTGCATCTATTTTCAGACTATGATGCTCATGCTGGCTTAATGGCAGCTTACTAAAACGTAATGAAAAATATACAACATCTGTGCAAGCAATACAACTTCCACAGAGGCTAAAATACTGGTACTACTGTATACCTATACATAAACCAAAAATAGAAATGTGCACATTAAACTAAGACAAGTCTTTTTGCAGATTTGCCTCTGATCTATGGATTTTTTGTGAGGTTTAAATTTTAATCATATATGCTCAGACTTAAGACCTGAAGAACAAGGGATTTTAAATTTCTAGCACAGTGGGTTATAATGCAACAAGAACTGCCTTTCACAAAATATGGTTCTCCATAGAAATGTTTGGGTTCATAAGGCCAGATTTGTGTCTTAATAGTTCCTGAAATAGCTGAGGATTTTCCCCAAAATGCTGGATGTTGAGGAAGGTCAGACCATACCCAAAGAACCTTGATTTCTGTTCTATTTTGAATTTTTGTAAAATGCTGTATCCCTTTTCCTGAACTCCTGTAGGTGGTAGTGTTGGTATAATACCTTACAAAAAATTATTGAGGCCTCTTGGGACACTGCCCATCCCTCCAGAAGACTTCATTCTAAGGCATGTTGGCTTACTGCCAGGTTATACTTCCTCTAAGGATGGTACTTCTTGTTCATAGCATCTATAAACAAATAATTAAATTACTTTCTATCCATATTTTCTCAAGAAATAGTGACACCTGTGGTGTCAGAACAGGTACAGAGGGGAATACAGAGTCTATAACTAGGAGAGTCCTCACTGATGCTGTTATTCTTGAAGTTTAGCTTACATTTCTTAAAATAGTGCACAAATAATGTTGCTTCTTTTTCTACCTTAATCATCTACATTTGGCTGAACAAAAAAAAAAGACCCACAAGAAATAGTGTCATCCAGATTTGCTACAGCTTTTTGATATATTTTTTTAAATCCCAAGACTTTTTACTTAATTTTTTTTTCTTTTTTGAAGAACAGAGAAACAAAAGTTAGGGCTTTACTCAAAAGAAGATACAATGCATTTTGATGGGAAAGATAATTCCCAAATTGATAGTTTTGTTCTTTGCTCATACAATCCAGGTACTGGATGTTGAATCAAATACACAGGAAATGCCTTCCTTTGGAAATGCAAAGTTTCTCTTTGCCATAAAACTCCTTGGCAGTAATTGTAGGTATGTCAAATAAAACTAAATTTCAAGTCTGGGTCATGTAAACAATAAAGGAGATTCTTCCAAAGGGTTGGTAACAACTGGTTACTCACACAACTGCCGTCCAGATGGAAAAGGGCTTTAAAATTCCTTATCCACTTACCAGGAGAGGGCTAACAAGAAAACGCCTCTGATAATTAACCAACCTCAAAAAGCCCTCTTGAAACTTTAACAGGGTTGGTCAGAGGCACTTGCATGTGAACAAATGAAACTGCAGCTGAGGAAGTGTTTGGGAGGCAGCAGTCCTGCAGGTTGTGCAGCAGCACCTCTGGCTGAGAGGTGGCTTTGCTGCGAGGATCTCAGCTCAGCACAGGTCCCTCTGCTGCTCTTGTCGTGCCCACTGACTCTCCAGGGCAGCAGCACTAAACATCTGCCATTTCAGGCCTGCTCTGGATTTGTCTGTCTTCAGTGAGCCCAGCAAGGGCTACAGACCACTCTTCCTTCACGTGAATGGTACCTGCTGCTTGCTCTTATAACCAGTGCAGGAAGTAGTGGCTGCTGCATCTTGACAACGACTTGTTTCAGCTAAGTTTTGTTTGAATTTAGCAGGAAAGTAGATTTCAGTTGCCCCCACACCCCCTTCACCTCCCCAGCTTCCCCATCCTTTTGGGCAAATTCAACCGAACTGTTAAATGTCAAACACACAGTAAAAATAAGGCAGTTCCAGTGAGTGGCAGAATTAATCAAATGTCTTAGTTTCACAAGATTAGGCTGGCAAGTCTCTGTTAAAAAACCCACGCAGTAAATTTATTGCTTCTCTTTCCCTCTTCCAATGAAATCAGCTGTTTGACAGCTTAGTATCCGTGCCAGAATAATACAAGAACTGCCCTCAGATACATCTCCTTGAGAACTGAAGATTCACAGTACAAAAATGAAGACAAAAATGAATAGGGAACTACAGGAAGTTATAAATCATTATTTTATAAATCATTATTTTAGGAAGTATTAAGCAACTGCTACTCTTCCAAAAGTCTGCATCACACAGAAAAGGACTGCAGAGTTCATCCCTTGTAGCTCATCTATGGTTTTGAAAAATCTAGTCCTTGCATGTTACTTGACAGAGTAAAGCACAATGACTACAAATCTGGAAACAAAGTGAGTTTAAATGTTAGAATTAGGCACATATCTCTGCTTGCCTGCCTCTCCAAATAAAGTTCAGTATTGAGGTTTTTTTGCAACTTTAGCATAGATTATCAGAAACAAGGCTAGCACTCCCCCTGCTTTGAAGTGCTTTTAATATGAGATTATGTCATACCAAACCTTATCCTTTTTAATCAATAATTCAGCCCTGATTGGTGATAATTCAAAATTATCTTTTCTGACAGAGGGTTTCACAGTGAGAGTAAAATGACTTGGTCCAGTGCTTAGACACCTGACACAGACACCACAAATGGTACTCGTTAGCTGAGCCATCTGAGCCATGGGGTCCTAACTACCCTTCTGCAGTACTGGCAGAGCTTCCCCACCAGAAGCAGAAAAGAGCAGTAAGAGAAATGTTGTTCTGTGCTTACCCTGAAGGTTATTTATATAGAAACCCCTAAGTTTAAATCTACAAAATGGAGTCTCCTGAGGTGAATTGCTATTAAATAAACACTACCAAGCCTGTGCTGGAAAAGTGAGACTTGGATGGCCATTCCTTGAGATGTAATTAATTCCTTTCTCCTTAGATTGACGTACTGCCTAGGAAAGATCATAAAACACAGGGATGTCGCTATTAGTACTGAACTCCTGTGCTTCCAAGACTTTCTGGGAAGCTTTAGACTATCCATTACAAAAAAACATTCAGCAATAGCTCTTTCATAACCTCAGTCTTCTAAAGAAACAAATTAAATGATGGTTCAAATATAAGCCAAACAAACAACTTGAAATCTGAATTAAAGAATATCATGCTTCTATCATCAAAGCTGTTAGGCATTTACCATTGTCCTTCTGTCTCATCGAGTTTTCCCTGTCTTAAAAAGCATAAGACTGTGTGAAACACAAGGAAAATAATATCCACAGATATAGTCATGCATTCCCTGTTGTAATTTGTTCTGGCCTCCTCCATTCCCCTCTTGCTATTTTTCCAGGAACTTGAAGATGAGTGGTTACTATGCATGGAAACATTGAGCTTCTGTTATTTGCAGGAATGCTCACAGACTGTGTGCAGGAAGAAGTTGTGCCTAAGGAAGGCAATATGCTAACAGTCTCAAAAAACATACATCCAGGTAAGGAATAGGCTCAGCCTACTGTTAGGCAAACTACTAGTAGGGTTTCTTAGCTTAAACTACAGAGTGGATGACAAGATTTATTGAACAAACAATCCATCCTTATTGATTCACAGGTACAAGAAACAAATTGCTTTTACAAATTGAGTGCATATCTATTAGTAGGATCACTTACTCAGAATTAAATTGGGGAGTGGATGCAAGTTAAAAACAATAAAGCACAACATAACCATAGCCACCTAGGTGGAAAATGTTTCCAGTAGGCAATTTGCATAACCAATTGCTCAGTTGCTAAACAAGTGGTGCAAACTTCATGCATATTCATTCAGCCACCAATGCCTTGCATGACAAATATAATCAGGTCTAGGAAAGAGAGAATGCAAGAGTTGAAAGAATTAAGGGAACTAGCAAAGAAAAGCAAATCACTTTTTTCTCTGGTCTGCTGGTTTGAAACCAATCCGTGTTAGTAGACATGAAGTTGTAAACTTCCAGTGTCTGACTGTGAGCTGGTCCATGGGAAATCAGCTGGCAGACTTCTACTTGTCCTACTAAATGCCAAAGCCACTGAATGTCTGTACATAACTGACTCCTGAGCTCCTAGAAACCATGGATGCAGCAATTAGAATCAGCACAGCAAAAATATAAGCATCCACAACTGCTGTCTATTTTCCTCAAGGATGTAATCTGCTACTTTCTGCAGAGTTTAGTTGCCTGGTCTAACCATAATTTTCTTGTTATTACAGAATTGCTGTCATGTCTTGAATGCTAATGTCTAGCCAGTTTCTGATTAAGGATCCAAAATAATATTAATCTTTCTATTTCAGAAACATTAAGGCTAAAATCCTGAACTAGAGAAAGATGTTATGCTCTTCCACTTGTAAGAATGAAAAAATATTATTATGTCTAACATTAAAAATTCTTAGAACTTTTCCTGCAAAAAGAACATTCAAATTTTGCACTAAAAGGTTGGAGTTTTTCTCTCACACAAGTGAAGTGTTAACTGGATACAGTCTTCATAAACTTTGTGAACATATTTGTGGGGCTTGGATCTGGTTTCAAAATAGCTATAAATTACTTTAATTTGGCACTGATCTTTCATAAAGACAGAGGATATGTACAAATTTTTTTTCTGCAATGATCACACAAAATTATTTTATTTAAATGGCAATTATAATCTTGAATTGCAGTTTCAATCTTAAAGACACTTCCCAAGCTGGGTCTCAGTTTGACTTCATGTCCTGTTGAGCCAGGGAAGCTCTACATGAGCACCAGTTATTGACCCAGTTTTGATGACCTTCAAGCACTACAGAGCAGAGCACACTAAGTGCTACCAGTTCTCATCATTTCAGCCTTGACTAATACTTTGTCAGAGGAAGTAAACCACAGCTTCACTATAACTCAGTATTTCATGACACTTTGGAACAAATTTCCAAAACGTGCTTTCAATGAGAGAAGATGGGGATCTAGAATTAGCAACAGCTACTTACAAAACCAAGTTTCCCAGCTTCCTGATACAATAAAACAGGAATGATAAATTGCACTTACATTTTGCCCAGTTCTTACTGCAGAGGCCTTCTTGGCATGTCGAGAGGAAAAACAGAAAAACTTCACTCTTCCAGTACCAGCTGAACTGAATTCATTGAGCTCAACACAAAGTTATTTTTCCTTGCTCTGTCTTCTGGCAGTACCCTCCTTTCTGTGTAGGAAAAGACCCAAATAAATCAGTGGTGTATCTACAGAATATACAATTGTGAACTTGCAGAAAGCTGAAGTAGAAAGTCTTGGTAATTTGGAAAGTAATTCAGCCCCAAAGGACTTGGATTAAGTTCCACAAAATGTTGTTTGGTAGCAAGACTCACCTGGCTGAAGAGCAGTGGGTCATGAAGCACAGGCAAGGGTACTCCACAGTGTTTTTGAGTTTTGTGGTTTTATTTTATTTTGAGTTTTTCATAGATATCGTTTGTGTATTTTGAGATTCACCCTGCTCCTTCGGATTTCTAAGCCCCAGTGAGGTTCAGAGCTGCCAGAAAGGCAACAACTCAAAGTCATTCTGACCTCTGAATCCTGCTGTTGCTGAGCACAGGTCCCAGCACCAACAGCTTCCTGTCCTCCCACCTTTTTTCCTGGAGAGGGAATGCAGACAAATGCTGCAAACTAAAGAGTTGATTGCAAAATGATTTAGTCTACAACAGCAATATTTGGCCAGCTCATGGAGACCAAGTCACTACAGGCCCCTTCTGTGGAGCTCTCAGAATCAATTATTAAATTGTTGTACAATTGATGGTAGCTGAAGGTAAGATGCCAGCAGAACTTATGAGTAAAAACAGTATTGCAAGTGCTGTCATGCACCAGTAGTCTCTAAACTAACCTAGCCACATCAGTAGCACTTTTACATTGGAAGTGGCTGGCCTTATTTACAGACTTATAATTTCCAAGGTAACAGCTGAATTCAACAGCTTGTAGACCTCCTTCCCATGAACATCTCATGGCGTAGGTGGGGAGGACACAGAGGTCAGAATCAGGAAGGAGCTGCTGTCTGCCTTTAATTCTCCCACAGTGTGATGGCTCTTTGAAGAATTAAATCTTTACCCACAAACACAGACAACAGCCCCTCAGTGCTCTTGTATCACGATGTCTCTGCTCAGAGAGGGCTGTAAGAGAAGCATATCCAGCATCAAGATATTAGTGATTGCTCCATCACCCAACATCACAGGATATATTCCATCTAATTGTATACATTTAAGTGCTTTGAAACGAGCCACTGGGAGCTGTGAGCCTGAAGAGGATCTGTGTGCCAAGCCATTTGAGTTTGTGTTTGGTTTTATTTTTTCCACTCCTTTTATCTTCTTTAATACGCTTACGTTTAGCTCCTTGAGTCTGTGCTGTGCAGGAAGTGTCTGAAGCAGGGTGAGGCCTCACCAACTGAGTAAGACTGAAAGCCTGTGTGTAGAAGGGGAAGATGAGCTGTAAAGGCATCAAATTTGTGCCTGGAGTGGAACATTCTAATCTGAGGATGGCAGGCTTGGTGGGGAACATTGAAAAGCCCGACTGTCACACTGCCATCACAGTGAGTGAGGAGACATTCTTCTATTGACTGAGATCTTGAAAATAGTCTCAGCATTCGAAATATAGGGGAAAATGCTGACATACTCTGAGTTTAGTACTGTGCTAAAACTTATTTTAGCACATCTTCCAAAAAACTCAGTAAGTGCAGTTGGAGGATTGGCAGGCCACTGCCAGTACAGCTCTGCTGGAAGAGCTGAGGAACTTCCTGAGTACTTTTGTCTAAAACAAACAAGGGGCTTTCCAGGAAGTTCTGAGTAATCATCTGACCTTGTGCATAACTTAACAGCTACAGAGAGGAAAAAACTACCCTGAGATGGAGAGACAAAGATTTAAGTAAACAAGAAAATGCACCAGCCTGCTTGAGGAAGTTAAGAAAGAACAAATTGAAACGTGCTGCAGGAGTTTTAGCAGAGAGCAACCAATCCAGTGAGACTCATGAGAGACCTGCAAAGAATGAAATGTCATAAAGAAAGACTACAGACTCCACACAGGGGATTTCCTCTGGAGCCTTCCTTCCCCTCCAGAGTTTAAAGTTCTCTCTGTCTTTGTGCAGGGCTCTTACTGCTTTCCCCAACTAAACAGCTTCTGTCTTTAGAGATGATGGGGCATCAATACTCTCCACATGAGACCACAGTGGCATCATAACACAGAAGAATGAAGAGCCCCTGCAACCTGCACGCTTTATTCAGTGATCCCATCCCCATCCACAGAAGTCAAGTCAGCTACTGATAGCAACACTGCTCTGTGAGCAGCTTTTCTACTCAAGCCAAATTAATCATAACAATGCAATGGCTTTTCCAGTTAGGCAATGCTGCTTTTTAGGCTTTGATTCTCCTGAACTTGGAAGCTTCTGACAGACTAAAAAATGAAAAACAAGTCAAGAGAAAAAAGGAGATGAGAAGTTGCAGAGAAAATGAGCTTTTTCATGTTTATGAACAGATGCTATGAGAATCTTAACACTGAATATCTCTCCAATTTAATTACAAGTGCAATGTTTTATGTATGTGCATGCATATAAATACATTCCAACAAGTGTCTATTCATGTGCTACAGCTCTCTCCTCAGCTCTTAATACAGCTTGTCTTTGCAGTTGTGCAAATAGGTCTACACACCAGAAGAAACAGACTACACACTAGAGGAAATAGAATTAACTCCCTGCAAATTTAAGGGGGGCCACAGACACACACACACACACACACATACACACACATACAAAAACACCCTGTTACAGGTCTCTATTGTTGCTCTACCATTACATAAGTCACAACAGCCATTGTAGGTTAGTAATAGTTTTAGGGCAATAGGTAGCACAATGTCCAGTTTTTTCTGAAGCCATCTCTACCACTGGCCCTAAACCATCAATATTTCATTGTAGGCACCATGGTTGAAGCTTTAACTTATGCAATATATATATACCACAGCTCATTGGGTTGCCCTGCAAAAGATTTGTCGTGCTTTAATTTAAATTTGCCCCATGTGCAAAAAATCTGAGCACACACCCTGAGACAGATAACCTTATTTAACCTTTCATATCAGCATAGCAGTATTTCAGTGGTTCCTCATATCTATCAGAATCCACTGAAAGATAAGAACAAGAGATGAAAGAAAGAGTGGATAACAAAGAGGAATTTAAATAGTAGTGTTCTGGCTTTGTTAGAAGTAAGTATTTGTGTTGGTGCAGATGTCTAAAAATACGTGTTTTTACTTTAAAGTGGTAAACACCACCACTGATTTTTTTTTTTCCAGTCTGTATAATTTTTGAGATAAACTAATTCCAAAGTATACATTGTCCCTGGTTCTAGACTGCCAGTGAACACAGTTTTTGGGTGGACTGTGGGGCCTGCTTACTTTTATACTTTTAAAACCGAGATTACAAACAGATGGATGGATGACTTCCCTATCCCCCTTTTTTTGCAGAAGAAAAAATAAACAACAAAGGTTGATGATTTCTTTAGAGCAAACACCAAAACACTTGAGACAATAGAAGTTTTATTTCAGACTCCTCACCAGGACCAAACTTATAATCTGCAAAACACTGGGGTTTGATGTGCTGAGGAGGAGGAAAGGACAGCTATGTGTCAGCATCAATCTTCTCTGTGAAAACACAAACCTAATTCTGTGCCCTTTGATTTGGATGGTAATAAACAGTAGAATGACTCAAGACACCACTTTTTTCCACAACAGCTCAAAAAAGATAAAAGCAGCAGAAAATAGTTTCAACTTGTAAGAAAACTAACACCTCAGCAGACACAAGCATTTGCTAAATGTAACACTGGCCTTCCTATTCCTTCTGTTTCCACTGAAGTATTTCCAGTTGTATTTGGGTTTCTGCTCATACAAACATCCTCCTTTTGCACAAATCAGATTCTAGTCACAAGCATTATCCTGGGGAGAATAAACTTCAGGGTAGGCTTGATTTTGATCTTATGAATACTGGTATAAGAGAATAATCAAACACAGTGATTGATTATCCTCTGCAAAAGAAGGGAAAGATATCTAGTCAGACTCTGGCCCCTAAGTCCTCTGGCTTATGCCACTAATTTGAAAAATTAACAGCTAGGTACTCAGGACTATGCCTAAAGTTACGAGCAAAATAATAAGATTTTTTTTTTTTTACAGAATCTAAACAAATATAATAATTTTTATTATTACTACATTTCTGTACAATACATTCACCATTGATAGGTCCAATTGGAAAAATTCCATAGAAACAGATTGAAAAACAATGCTAGGATAATTACTTTTCTCCTTTTCAACTCTGGAGTTGAAATACCAACACAGGTGACATCAGAGCAGGAGCAGATTATGATCCAACAGCAAACAGCTTCATCCACCAGAAGCAAATACCTTCCATGAAGCACACAGGAAGCAGGAGCTCATGGCACTGACCTAGCATTAGGGGGACTTAAAGCTACATATGGTGTCAGGGCAAAACAAGGAACTACTCTTCACAATGTGACCCTGTGAACCCCCAGCTTCCAGTGCATCCCTACATGACAATGAGTATGAGCCAGGGGTGCTGTCCTGGTCTAGGCACCACTAATACAAACATCTTCCTTGAGAAAAATCTGCTGCATGATTATTCTTGAGAATGGAGACTGGAGCAATCTCTGAAGAACAGGTGCATCAAAGTCACTGATAGTGCAAAAACCACCGGGAACTGTATCTGGAAATTTCATCATTCAAGGATCATGAAGCATTCCTGCACACTAATCATGCACTGCAGTACCGGTGTAAAGTGTAAGTCATGACTATGTCCATTGTACAGGATGAAACCAGACCCAGAGAAGATAAAGGCAACATTCTCAAAAGTGGCTAATAATTTTGGAAATCATGAGGATTAGGAGTATTTTAACTGCAAATCTCTCCATAAGTAAAGTACAAGCTGCTTTGATGCCTTTTGTTCCAATAGCACTTTTAAAAATTCACAACACTTCCAAGAAAAGATATTTTTCAGATGTTGAGACCTTCAAAACGAATGGACATTCTTTGAAGTGTTAACCTTATGATTGCACTAAGAACATGTGCTGAGTCACTGACAAAGTGGGAAATGAAATTTCTGGATACTCACTGCTTCAGAAACGAAATAGTTGTGCTTTCCCCTCTTGCCCCCTTTGGTAGGCATATGGACTTTACCTGTCATCTAAGCTGACCAACTCTATAACCCAGCAGCTGACCTCCAGCAACCAGGCAAACTTTGAGGCCACACTGGAAATTGGGTGCATAGTTTTGTCACTCTGATTCAGAGTGCAAGTACAGAACGTAGATAACAGACATTACATAGTTTTTCTTCTCAAAAGGTAATGTCTCTCAAATATACTTTTAAAAACACATTGCATAGGCAAGTAGATGTCTGCAGCATAGGCCATGCCCAAAGTCTGCCTTGGCCTTTTCACTCCTATTGCTTTAGACATCCATTTCTATCCCTATGAACAGGCTATGAATAGGGAAGAATTGCACAGGCTGGTAGACAATCCCCCACAGCCCAAGGAAAAATCTGCTGTTAAGCAAAATGCTGCTACAGACTGCACAGGACAAAGCTGACTATTAATTCCTAAAAAATGAGCTTGCAGGTCTTACATTTAATGGACACTTTTACCAGAGCATGAACAGCAAACACAACCTATAGCAATAACGAATATGTTCACAGTCCATTAGGAAGGAATGGCCAAAGTTTAATTTTTTTCAGCTTATGTCCATATTCTTTTTAATTATGCTCACTGTTAGGGCCAAATTTATTAGGACTGTGTGGGAATTTTGTATAATGAATAGATGCCCCGGAGATTACACCTTCACATAAATGAGTTCAGTTGATGAAAATGAACCTTGACAACTTTGCTGCGTTGTCAGAAAAAATGGCCCAAGACAAAGCTGTATGAAGAAAAATAGGACACCTGATAACCCAAGTACATGCAATGACTTTGCTTTGGCACAATCTAAGTACACACTGGAAAAGAAAGAGAATGCAACTAATACTACCTAAAGGATCACTCTGTCTCATGCTGGCCATTTTTGCAAAGGGTCAGCTCCTGAGAAATGTTTTCCAGTTTATATTTACCCTGAAAATCAGAATAGAACACAGCTGCACATAAAGACTTTCTGCAAAAAATAGTTAGTAAAGGATCTACCTCTCTACCCTAATTATTTGAAAAGCAAAAATCACTGCTTCTGTCCATCATCTTTTGCCTCTTCTTTATTTCCATTGGGCCTAGGGCCTCAATGCTTCAAAGGCACTGAGTGCTTTCTCCAGGGGCAGTAAATGTCACTGTGTTGGGGTGAAGCTTTTGGCTAGTGATAAGAGAGGTTTACCTAAGGGGAAATCCCATGTGCAGAACTATTCTCATCACCCATGCTTCTGCTGGAGGTCAGTGTTTACTGGAGAAGTGTCTGGCCTATTGGCATAAGCAGCAGATGGAAAATTCCTTTCTAGGGGTGGGAGAAAAGACAACAGTGAAGTTAGGCGAAAGTTGTAGCAGACAGCCCTGTTTCTACCATAATGGTCCTGGGTGTAATGGAAAGCACATGGTATGAGAAGTCATTTGCCCTCCTCCAGAATGCCCTGCAGGCTGTTGTGAATACAAGCAGCAGAGCTGAGAGAGCCCTGCTCTCTTCATCCACACAGATGCCCCCCTCTGCAGTGAGAGCTCACACACAGCTCACCTGCCATGCCAGGTCCCATGATTTCTGTTAAACAGCCTTTTGTCACCAGTGTCACCAAGCTGTCAGTCCTGAAAGAGATGAACATTTCCTACCAGCAGCTCATTACTGACTTCCCTGTGGGTTTCCCTGGGTGACTCCTCATCCAAAACAGATGAAGTTAAATTCAGTTTAACAGCTGACAAAAATCACAGCCTGCAGTAGTAAGGCTGCAATGGCACTGAGTAACTGAATAGCAGGATAACATGGTATGATCACAATGTCACATTTCTTGGTTTTCCTGTGCTGCAAGACTAAAATCTCTCCCTACACTTCAAATATGAAACATTGCTCCCACTGCCCTGCATATCTTTCTCATTTCCACGAAGCTAGGGAAAATCTCACTAAAATTTCAGTATTTTCTAACTAATTGAAACCCGTTGGCATTTTCTATCTTCTCTGTATAAGCATCAACAACTATACAAGGCTGCAGAAAATGAAAATACTCCTACATCCTAATAAATTAGATCACAAGCCCTTTCAGCAGTAGCACAGCTTTTGTACAAAATGCAGCACCCAGCTCAACAGAGTTCAGATGCAGACACAGACCTCCTGCAAGTCTAAATGAGACTTCATGTAGAATTAAACAAAAGCTGTAAAGAGGAAAAGGAGCAGAAAACATTTAATCTTCATAATAAGCAACATCACAACAGAAAAGTGCTTCAGTATAACCAAATATATCCTGTTCCACTGAGATAGGCATTTAAAAGCCACCAATTTCCAAAGATTTCCAAACAACTGGGCTTCCATAATTCTGAGTTCATTTTATAGATTTTGCTTCCATTATCTGTTTTGCTGCTGCTTTGCAATCCACCATCTACTTCTCAAGTGGTAAATGGAATTTCAAAAGCAAAACAAACCACATAGAGTTCAGAGTCTGTACCTGTACTGGATCACTGACCAAGGTATTTTCCCTTCCTATAGCATTATCCACCTCTAGGACATGCTTCATCTCATTAAAAGCATAAAATCAACTCTTTAACCAAAACAAGCTTGAGGAAGGCAGTTGAAGGGTGAGAAAGAGATTTAAACATCCTTGGTCCCATCATTTTGAATCTCACACCATGCAGAAGAAGAAGCAGAGATACATCTTATTTACATTTTCCATTCTCAGTACCGTAAATAAGTGATAGGTCATTATATACAAAAATGCACAACTTACTTTTGCTGTTTTAAGTATGGAGTTGCAAAGAAGTGTTCAATCAGTTCTAAGAGTAGGGGATTTAAAAGTTTTATCAATTTTGAATGAAATTTCTTACTTTGCATCAGATCAGGGAGATCATTTTACTAAGCATGCTTTGACTCCCTTTCTCCAAACTAGATGTGCAGTGTAAATCTGACCAACCGTCTCAAAACGTCAGAAGCATTTAGAGTCATCATCTACATTTAAATAATGGATCATATCCAGAAACTTAAACAGCAGTTTCGGAGATGTGTGTAGCAATCTTCATTTCCCATTACTGGAAATAGAGATGCAATGACGTTAAGCCCCTCAGTGAAGGTCACCCAGCACATTATCTGCATCCCCTCCTACTCATCCTTTTGATCACTCTGAAGCACAGATAAACAACAGTCTAGGTCATGGTGCTTGGCCCATTTGAAAACTACTACAACACACACTTCAACTGAGGCATTTGGGATCTGAGCGCTGGGTAAGAAGCAAACTCTCAAAACAGGAAGCCCCAGGGAGGGGGAGTGAAGCAACCTAGGCTCTAGTCCAGACTTCTCAGCCCGTTGCCTACTGGTTCATTTATCCTGCTGCTGCCAGCACCCTTCAGAGCTCACCATTGCCTTCCATGGGCCAGGCCTGTACCCTTCATCTGTCACACACAGGCATTGGTACTTTTAGCCACCACACAACTCCTTCAAACTGGAGCACGGAGTGCAAACTATTAATAACTTGGCACAAACAAATGCAATTATTTCATCTGGGTAGAAAAGACAATAATCCATACCGACATGGGTGGCATGAGCCCATTTCCCTGACACAGCTCCCACCCACAACCCTTTACACAGCTGTGTTCTTTTCACTTTGAGTTTCTGTGACAACAACATTATAAACTCCCAGCCAGGTAGACCACAATAGAGTGGTAGCATGCTGAAATAATTTATTTTTGCACTGCTAGCTATAGCAATATCACCTTCCATTGCTTCCTTGATGATGCTTAGATTGGTATTTAAGGCAGCACCAATCCTTTCTGTACGTGGTTCTGTACCCAGGATGGCCCATACTTGGTTGTTTTCTAGTCAAGTACGGTTGGAAATTGTAACATCAGTTGTCCAAAGAGGCACAGCGAAAGTAGAAGAGTGCACAAATCAGTAATTTAGATCAAGGAATACACAAATGACAGTCCAACTAGCTTTGATTTTTTTTTTTCTTTTCTGACTTAAAAAATTTATAACAAGGGTTAGGTGCTCTGCAAAGGATACAGTTATTCTCAGCATCTGAGGATCTGACTCGGGAGAATAACCTTAATAAAGCAGGTTTAAAGCCAATACATCACAGGTGCCATTAGTTCAGAGAAACACAGTCATGCAATGACCCTGTTATTATCTGTACACTGAGAACTATTACCATGAAAGTCTGATGGAAGAACATAATAGGAATAATGTATCCATCTGCTGGGTTTTGTCAATATTAAAATTATTTTCAGGCTATTTTCTTGTCCTCCTTACATGCAAAAACCTTTGAAATATGAACATTTTGGCTTTTGAATTCTGCGTGTGTGTTTCTTGAAACTAAAAAACTAAATTCTCAGGACATTATGCCTCTAGATCCTTATAAAGCCAGTATTTCTTTTACAGACTTAGTGTTAGTGATGCTGAGAAAATACAGATGTGAACATTAAACACTTCTTTTTGTCATAAATGCACAACTGAATGAGTTTTGCTACAGATGAAGGAGATGGCACCTTCAAAAATACAACTCTAAAGAAGCTACTTCAAGATGTTTTACAAAGGCCTTTAGTGCACTTAGCATCATACACAAGCCACTGTCCTCATCATGTTCTCCTTTCTGAGGAAAGCCATCAGGAAGTCCTTGCATTCACTAGGAATCTCCTCGCACTTTACAGTATTTGTTTGTTAACCCCTCAGGATTATAGGAAGAGATAATGATTGTTTATGGTCTGGTTATGGTCTTTTGAAATCTGGCAAATGAATAAAAAATGAGAGAGGGTAGCTGGCTGACTGCTGCTATTGAGGACCTTTTTGCTTTGGCCAAAAGATAACAAAATAGATGAACCAGTGAAAGAGGGAAGGAGAAGAATATTTCTGAAAAATTCAACTACTGAACCTGCAATTAGGGATGCTCAGTTTCACATCTGTTCTAATTTCTACACACAAATGCCTTTCTGATGCAAACTGAGATACAAGTTCTCTGTTTCTCCCAACTCACCCAAACACTTCTCATACTGCAGTGATTAGCACAGACTTATTTGGTCACTGAGGCTTTTCTGATCCCATAGGATCTCCTTCATACCTGCTGTGCTGCCCTACACCTTTACTTGCCTTCTGCAAATTCATAATTCCCAAGATACATCCTTCTGCTTAAACACACACAAGCCATTTTTAAGAATGTTTCCTTTGTTTTGGTAAGGATGAGGGTTTATTTGATTGTTTGTTTGTTTAGATTTTGATTCTTTTTAAAGCCTGAGGCTGAAATAAAGGAGGGGCAGTCACTTCAGGACAGCCCATGCCAGCAACACTTGGTGCTCTGGAATCACAGGGTATCCCATAAGTGAGGCATAAGTTGTTGAATCTTGAGCCTTGCTCTGGGCTGTGGTGCTTTCTGGCTTCCATCAGGCAGAGCTCCATTGTGGGTGCTCAGTCTCTTGGTTTAAACACCCATATCTCCTGTTTAAAGTTAACACCTGCACCCACTGGCTAAGGCCCCTCGGCTTGAGGAAAATTGCCAGCACCCCTGGAAGGCAAGTTTTACTACCTGACACTTCAGGAGACAGTTTTGAAGGGCAAATCTCTAGAAATTACTGTAGGAGAATCCTGAATTCTTCTGTGTTCCTGTAATCCATCACTCAGCAGAGGAAGCCTGAGTGACACATTGTCTTATGAGGGGTCTCCCTTTTGCTTACTGATTATCCTGACTTTGCAGCTTGTCTGCAGCAAGTTTGTGTGTGGAAATTGTATAGACGTGACATCAATCACCTCAGGTTTTCTAGCAATAGTGTGACCCCAAGGCAACCTATTCAGTAAATTAAAAATAAATTAGGTGATGGCCTGATGAAACTTCAGCAGGCCTCGTGTCTGACCCAGCCTGAGGGAGGAATGTGCCTTCCAGCTTTGTTGTAACAACTGTCCTTCAACAACGAGTTAATTATCTACAGATACTGTGTGTTTAGAAGACATAAAACAAGGCCAGCTGATTCCAAAAACTTTAAAACAGACTTGAAAATGCACTCTAGGGCCTCACTTACATCAGTGCACAGTACCTAAGTCTAGGTGACACCACAGCTTACAGCAGCTCCAAGGGGACACAAAGGATGGTGCAATCTCTCAGGAGTTTGGGGGTGGCCACATTACCTGTGTGAGAGCTCACAAATGAAGAGTGACACCACACAACACTTGCAGCCATGCTCTCAAATGTGAGTGTTCAGTTCATTTACATATCTGGTTTCTCAAGCCAAGTGAGAACTTCCTAAAAAGTAGAGGACAGCTGTAGTGCAGATGTGATGACTGAGTTCTGGAACTGAGATTTGCATGCAAAGTCTGCCCATAGCACTTTTCCTCTTCTAATGCTTGCATCTGGGTGGAAAAAAAATCCACAAATCTGCATCATACACCTACTCATCTTTAGTATGCACATATATATAAACATACAGCTGTATTTTGATTTCACAGAAAACCCAGAAAACAAAGAATTATAAATTCATATGCTTGCTTTCTTTTTTTTTCCCAAGATAGCTGACAGAGCCCCAGAAGAATATGACTACATGTTCTAATGACTTTTGGCTGGTATGGTAGTTTATACAAAGCTGAAAATAAATAAGGTTCAGCTTCCTCTGAATATAGATAGACATCAGCTCCAATTCTTGTTTATTTACAAAATCTTTCTTAAAAATGATTATGGAAACTTTTTCAAATGTTCTGCTTCTCTCTGTTTGTAAGCTTTTAGAGAAGTAGCTAAGTTTATAGGGATTAGAGTCAAAATATATGCTTTATTTTCTAAAAGAGTCTAGCTGATGCACACAGCAAAGTGTATTTTCATTTTCCCAATGACAGGTATAACATATCTTCATACATATGGCAAACAAAACACTATTACTTTAAAGATGTAGCTCACTTTTACTCTGAAAAAGCTCTATTAATTCTTCCCATTATCTCCACACTCAGGTTGCCACCATAGGTGCCAATTAGCAACTTATACTGTTCCCCTTTTATCTTTTTTTTTTTTTGAGATGTTAATATTTTTTTAACTCACTGAACCTTAGAGAACAGTGGGAATGAAGCCTTTCCTTGGCCATAGGCTTGGAACATACACTTCTAGCTGAACTAGAACTCTCATTTTAGCCCAAGCTCCATGTCATCTGAAATTTCTTTTCAGAAAATGGAGACCAAAACCAAATGTACAAAATTTCATATGATCTCTTCAGTACACCTAAAAGTGGCAAACATAACCTCTTTTCCCTGGAAGAACTTGCTTTGTATCTCTATCCTACAATACAGTCAGTATTCAATATTGTTGAAATGAAAATTCATTCAGTTTAAATAGTAGGTGTCCCCTTTCTTCTCTTTCTGGCTAGTCCCCAGAGAAGTCTCTGATTCACTTGCATTTTATATTGGCATTCTTCACCACAACACCTAATTTAATTTTGTCCTGTGTTCTCTATATCTGGCTCTTCAACCTCTCTAATCCTTCCTCAGGGCTTCCCTTGCAGGCCAACGTCTCACACTAAACCCACTGACACAAACTGATCAAATATTCTCATTTCTCCCATGTCCTGTGGCTACGTTGTCAAGGCACTGGAAAAATTCAGCTCCCCTTCTGGTGAGCAGTAGGTATTCAACCCCTCAAAGAAACATTACAACACCTTGGAGAAAATGATGAGAAGCAGTGCCTTGGAATGTGATGGCATTAGAAGACTTTGCTTGCAGTCAGCAAGATGCATGCACACGCTGGGTTAGGTCACCAGGTTTGGCCAGTGCCTCATGATGAGAAAGTTGCTGCAACTGGTTACAACCTAAGATTTGAATTCCCTGCAAAAACTATGGAGAAAATTGGCAAATTGTTTCACCTCAGATTTGAAGAACCCCTCTCACTTCTGCCCAGTGTTTTAAGTGCCATGGTATTAGGACTACCTAAAAATAGGCCTTGCACAATTTGTGTGCAGGAAGATCACAAAAGATTCCTGTAAGAGGACATGGAAAATTCCTATCCACAGGACACGTGCAAAAAACTTACATTAGCAATCAAGTCTATGAATCAATTCAATTCAAACTCTTCTGAGTGGAGGAATCCTTCAAGCCCACATGTGTAAAGCTTTGAAGTAAAACCTACAATTAAAAGTTACAGCAACCAAATAGCTAACAGCTCTATGGTGTCTCCAGTAAGCATGAACTCATACTAATTTTTTTTTCCCAGATGGTGTAGCTCTTAGGCTTTGCTAGGAGCAAAAAGCAATTTTCCACCAGCTGGTTAAAGCAGGAGAAAAATCAAGATGGATAAATTTGACTTTCTACACCAGTGGGCTCAAATCAATTCTTACCTTCCCCATCAACAGTATTCACAAGTGTTTGAAGGAGGTGAGGGAATGGAGGCCATGAAACCAAGTAAGAGGGAGAAAATTATTTCACAACTTGCAAACTTTAAGGAGAACTTAAGCAAGTTCTCTTAATTTTCAGGCTGATAAATTTAGCTTACAGTTACTAAATTAAAAAAAAAAAAAGCTATCCTTGTTGAAGGGAAGAAAGTGGGGTTTTGCTGCCTTAGATGTTTGGAAGTTTCTTAGGCAAGTAGGCATTAAACTCATCAGAATGATACCCAGCCTTGGTCTTCCTCTCAAGAATGGACTAGCAAAACACCAACACTACACAATGACTTCAGCTTTCTTCTGAATGCAACAATGCCTGACACTAGATTTAGCAGAAAGCAGTTCTGCAGTGAACATTTTTAAGTGAATCTCGTTTTGATCAATACTCTTTTTGTTTCAAAATCCTTACTCTTTCTTTTCCACCTGGCTACATGCCCTAGCACCTACCTGTCTCTCATTCCTTCTATCCACACCCCCTCAAAAAAGAAAATAAGTTTTTTCCTCGGTATCACTATGTCAACATCTTGGTATTGGAATTAGATTCTGTTTCTTTAAGTGCTGGGCAAACAAATATTTCCCCAGAGTCACTCTGGGGAAGGAGAGCTTCCAGGGTCTGGAGAAGCCAGTCCAGAGAAAGCTGATATGTCTTGAAAGTTCAGCCAGCAACTGGACTTCAGGCTGTAACTGTGTCAAACTCACTGCTTTGTCAGCCCCCTCTACAACTCAGCAAAAGGATACAAGCATCCCATTTGAAAAGCTCTCTCCTTGAAAACTCAGAAACATGGATTGCCATGAGGCAGAATAAAGCATAGCAGAACAATGGAAGAAAACAGTGAAATATCTGGAGAAATGGAAAGTTAGCCACACCAAAGTCCCTCTGAACTCTGCACAAGCTGAGAAGACATAAGGAGCTGGTTAGTTTGTCTGCTCTTTCTGCAATTTAGTGAACTTAAAGGGCAAGGCTAATTTAGATCATTAGAGTAAGTGTCCTGATGGGATCTGATGCCTTCGGGAAGTTGCCTGTGCAAAGTGTTGTTCCACCTGAAGAGACAGGTAGGAAAGGTTAAAAGTCAGCTAGCTGGCCTTGACCCCTCCCTCAGCCACATACCAAGAGGAATTTTCCATCTCTGAGAGAACCGGTTCTCTGGCTCAAACCTTTCTGTCCAAGTGGACAAAAGTGGCAGCAGACTACATCTGCAAGAGAAAGAAAAGAGAAAGAGAGGAAGAGGGGAGGAAAGGAGGAGAGAAGGGAGTCTGGGACAGCAAAAGCTATTCCTCTGAGGTTCTGCACTGGCAGAATGTAATGCTGATGTGTGTACACCCAACCACAGGTGACACAGTCACACAAATCTACAGCTGCCTTGATGCTGATGGATTAGTGTCTGTTGGCACTGGTTGGATTGGTGCCTCCCTTGTGCCAATTAAGAACACTCTGATATTGATGTATGCAAAGATGAACCCAGCTCTCCTGTACCTATAGCTCTGTACTAACATGTGTTACATCTTTATGAACAGGGGCTGTGCAGGGCAGAGATTAACTTAACAGTGTCCAGCACAGTAACACCCTTATTCCTGGCCATTACCACCACTACATACCAGGAAAATGGATTATACTTTCTTTCCTGCTCAGACTTATTACCTACTGCCTGAGGCAAAAGAGAGGCTGGTGTCTCTGTTCAGCTGTAACAGGAGACATCAGTGATTTTCATTTTAACAGCCTGAAGCCTGAAGAAACCTCTTGCAGGCAACCTTGATGCCACTAAATTCAGAAGACTACCAGAGGACTCTCTTCTCATGCAAAGGACAGTGAAGTCAGCTGTAAATTGTGATATTAAGGAGGCAGCAGATCTATCCTTTCCCTTCTCCTCAAGCAAACTACAGCTTGTTCTCATAGCAATCAGCCTCTGGAAATAGTTAGTTTCTACCTGGGCTGATCTGAAAGCAGGTGTTTTCTTCAGGAAAAATAAAAAATAATCCACAACAACAAACTGCGCAAGACTAACAGCTTTTTCCACTCCCTGAGATTTCTCTCAAGGATACTCCAGTTAATCAAGATAAAAATCAGCTTGTCTGTTCATAATGCAAGAAGTCAAACAGAACACACCCTCCAACTTCCAGCTGTGTACAAGTATATTGTTCATTACACCAGAGCCCTTTGAGACAAGGCACAGCCCATCCTTGTAGCACACAGAATGTATGGATGCTCTTTAACACAACCCTCAACAAGAAGCCTTGCAGAAAGTAGAAGGAGGAATTCCCTATATTTAGATTTAATCAGTCATCTTGCTGTAAGGCTTTTAATATTGCCAAAACCCAAACATTCAAATTAGGCCGCTGGAGCTCTAAATCATGAATTTCAAAATTCTTATTTTCCTTTTAGCTTTCAAATGCTGGAGAATGGAAGAAGCCTTTGTCTCTACTTCACCTGTGGACTGGAATATCAGTTTCTCAAAAGTGGAATAGATTATCAGATTATGACAACAGTTTTGAGACCTGAGGCTTCATTCAAACCAGCACAAAAATCTGAAGACCTGACAATATTGCTGCTTCACATGCCTAATGGTGGTTAGCAACAGCTATGTTAGCATTCAGCAGAGCCACTGGTAACTTCCACAAGGACACATTGATGAAGTGTGCAAAGTTACTCTTTTATGCCCAAGACAGACTTAATTTTTGGGTGGGTTTTTATTTGGTTTTAAGTTATTTCAGAAGTAGAAGAGATAAATAAATAGAAAGCTGTGGATGTCTCAAGTTTTGCTGCTGTAAAAATTGAAGTCAGAGCATCACATTTCACCCTCTGTTTGAGGGGAGAACAGAGATGAGTGCTTTTTTTTAAATTTCCTGCCTCCCTCCCTTTCTGTTTCATGTATTGGATAAAGTCTATTTTATCATGTATGTCCCCTTAGCATATCACTGGCACACAAGTTAGTCTTAGCTGAGCTGGGGGAGCTCTGATCAGTAGAAGTTCCTACATGCCTTCTGGAAGAGCTTCCATTCCAACCCAGTTTCTCCTAGAGCAGGCTGTTGGGTGCTGTAGCACACTCAAGTTGTTTTTCAGACATGGCTTGCCTACAGCCTGCCATAGGACATTGGATAGCCTTTTTTTTCTGGAGTAAGCCCTTTGGAGACTTTTAAGACTTACCAGGCCCAAGACCCCATTGCACAACCAGGATTGCTATGGAGAAGCTGGGTTTCACTACAGAAACTACAGAACTATAATTTAACAACTATATATCACTGTTAATCTCTTTCTGTAGCTGCTTGTCCTTGTTTTTAACACACAGTTCTCCATATCACTTCTACAGATTCCTTGAGGTGACTTGTAAATACCAAGTGCACTACAGTTCTAATTCCTACAAAAATTTCCCGAATTTCCACATCCTAAAAGTTAAGAGTTACCTCCATTACCTGGATCTCCTACTCACAATTTGGTCTATGTTTAAATTCTTCATGGCAAGAATTCCCTGTCACCTAGGTCATTTACAGAAGAGTAAACACTAGAGAAGCAGCTATTTATTCTCTTGGCAAAGCCACAGATGAGTTTAAGGGTTTCACCACAGACTGTGATACACTCCAAGGTGAAATCATGACACCTGGGTTCAGTTCCCTGCTCTGGTATTGATTGGCTAAGATGGGGAATGAATAACTCATCTATCTGTTCCTGTTTCGCTCCATCTCTAAGACTACTTCATTTATTCATATTCATATTTTGTACTGTGCTTTCAAAGCTATAGAGGTAAAAAATACTCCAGAAACCACAGGGAGAAATAGAAATCAGGTCCCTCTATCATTTTAGTGAAAGTCACAGTCAAAGCTCCTTTGAATCCAGAGAAGAAAAGATTTTCTTATTTTTGGTTTGACTTCGTTTCTGCTATCTTCATGCCAAAAAAAGGTAAGTATTCAGCATGTGCTTCACCTTTTTGGCAGTCCAGGCTTTTGTTTGTAAAGATTGGCCAGTAAAAAGTACAGATAAATGTATGTATAAAATTAGGTTATATTTTTCTTCTGGTTAGAAAGCTAACTTGATAAGGAGAGGATTTTCTTTTCTCCTGAAACAGTTTTTTCACTTATTTCCCCAAATTACAGCACATCTTTCTGCTGAACTTCTTGCTTTTTATGCAAGTGCATGCAGCATGTGAGAAGGTCTCAGCTCAGTGTGGGTAACCAAGGAAGGGAAGAAACATGAAGGAAAGCAATAACTTTCCTTAGTAATGATTAACTCTCCCCACTGGTCCTCTCCCTCATCATGATCAAAGAGAAAATTACTGCTCCATTCAAGATATTAAAAAACAAGATCTGCAATTATTTGACTGAATTCAATATGGATATAAGACTACTTTGCTCCCCCCAGAAAAGCATTTTTCATTTTATTTACTTTAAACAGGAAAAATCTTAAAAGGGCACATCATGATCAATCACATGCGCTGTCTCGAAATCCTTTGAGCAGTTTTGCTGTGTATTCACTAAGTCAGTCTTGGGATCAGGTCCAGTTGCTTTGTGGCTCTGTGAATTACTCAGCACTTGCTCCTCAGACACTGCCTTACTGCTGTGCTGTGGAGGAGACGGAGCAGCCCCGGAAGGCACATGGCATTATCAGCATGCCTTGTCCTCCAGGGGAGCACACTGCACATCCCTGCTCACTCAGACCTGCAGCACAGAGGAAACAGCTGACAAAACGATCTCTGTACATTACTGACAGTTCTGATACAGGCCTTGGCCCCATCTCAGCCCCACATCAAGGCTGATGTAGGCCCAAACCCATGGAAGTCACTGTCCACAGAGCTGAACTAAGCTTAAATAACAACAGTGTCTTTTGGAAGGCTAGGGAAGAACCAAAGCAAAGCAAACCAAACAACAAAACCAAATCAAAACAAAAACCCCTACCAAAATGAAACCCACCACACACAGACAAAGAAAAAGGCTCTTGATTTTAGTTACTGCCTCAGTCCCTAAGGGTAGAGGCTTTTGCCTAATTTGCAAGCAAGATCAGCCCTCGAATTGATGAAATAGGCTGTGGTCCAGGTTCATAAGCTGTCAGGGACTGAGACATGGTCATGCTTCCATGGTCTTTGCTCATATAAAACACCAAACTTGTGAGTGCTGTCCTACCAAGAACAATCTGTGCATGAGGCAATGTAAACTGCTGGGGTAATGAGTTTTTCTCCCTCCAGCACCATTTAACAGCTTCACCATACCACCCTCAAGGGGAGAGAAGCAAGTCTTGCTCTCTGTTCCACCTCTTCTATTTCTTTCTTGCAACGTCCTCTATTGCAAGAGGAGCTTTATCTTTGTGGCAGTAAAATGAGGCATTGCTTGTATGGCTGAAAGCTTTAATCTGCCAATTCCTTTGTGAATTACAGAAAATGATGGTATTCTGCTTTGAATGTTGTTGAAAGCAGAACATACCATAAAGGTGGAACAAGGTCATCACAAACTGCATGAGCCAGGGAAAATTTTCAGCTCTCTGGAGACCAAAATAGGTAACCTTACAAAATAAATCAAGCAAATGGAGAATCTGATTAGAGGTTCTCTTTTTCACATGAAAAAGAGTACAAGCCTAAAAATGTTTTGTTGCTATAGGACAATATAGAACATATTGTAATTTTGCTTCTAGAGTGAAAAAGCTAAAGATTTGGCTTCCTGAAACTACCCAAAGAATTCAATCAATCCATCTAGGGTTCATGAACAATGGTAAGAAAAGATCTGCCTTAAAGTAGGGAGCTGAGACTTGCTGGTTTCTGAGAAAAATGACAGAGGGGCAACCCTGATTCAATCACAGGTTCATCCATTCAAACCCTAAAGCCTGTAAAACCTGCAATATTCTTCAGCAGCTATAAGGTGAGCTGTCAGTCAACAGTCATCAAGCAACCAGCAATTTGCAGACACATCACAGGCCTGTATTATTCTTCACTCCATGCTAAGGCATCACTAACACAATCTGGTACTTAAACAAATAGAAAAACAACATGTCAGAGGAGGAGTTGAAACAGGGTGTGCTCTTGTCATCTACTATCTTTGATCTTAGAATTTATTTTTTTCTTCTGGCTATCTGGACACAATGAAGAAAACTGAGCAGAAATATGAACGTTAATGACAAGAAATATTGGTGAGGCCAGTTAGTCTAAGCCCATTTAAAAGTTTCTCTAGCTCTTTACAAGCTTAAATGCTTAATATAGCCTTTAAAATGTTTAATATAGCTTTTTAAAGCTTAATATAGCTTTAAATGCTGTATTTTTGCCACCAGGAGTGAGTCAAACAGTAAACTGCTACACCAGTACTCAGTACATACATCATTCATTAGAAACATAACAGTAAAACTGCCACTCGTTCATAGAAAAGAATACTGCATTAGGAAACCTACTTAAAAAGCATGAATCCTTTCCACTAGTATCTGTCAATCACTACATCTTAGACAATTCAGTACATTTATCCAGAACCAAATCTCAGGAACACAGGCTTTTCCAAAGAGCACACATGGGTATCTATGATGGAAGTGGGCCACTGCCCCAGACAGCCTTCTCCTGCCACCTTTCAAAATGAACTATTGTGACTCTGCTGACAATGAATCTCTGTACTCATTCAGAATAGTATGCTTATCTCTATTTTGCTTTGGAAAAGAGAATTCTCTCCAATTTTGGTTTCATTCCAAATTCAAAGTCTCTCTTGAAACAGAACCTCAACCCTTCAGACATTTCTGACAGCAAGCACTATAGAACAGCATTTTCACACTGCAGTTTCATTTTTCCTGTGGCTGCGTCTTTATGCTGAGTGCCTGTAGTCCTTTTCTTCTCTGACTACTGAAGGTTTTAAACCACGTGTTTAAATGACTTTCTGAAATAAGGCCAGGGAGAATGAGTAATTGTGATTCCCTTCTTCCCTCCCATTTTGCCACTGTACTATTAACATGTAATTAGGAGTCTAATTTTTAGTTAGGTGTTTAAAAAACCCTGAAGCAAAGGGTTTTAAATTATTAATGAGCCATTTTTTAAAAGGCAAACTGAAATAAGTGTACCCTCCTCTTCATATATTTAATTACCATAATGGTTTAACACATTATTCTTCAATTACTAAGGACAGGCTTGCAGAGAAAGGCAGTATTTTCTCTAATTAGAGGTACTAAATTTCCCTTATAGCCATGGTGGTCTACAGCTATGAAAACTGCCTTCACTAATGCCAAGTCTTAAACTGCACACTGGAGGACATTTTTCAAATGTAGGAATGTATCATTATGCCTGTACTGGTGATTTTCCACTGTTGGTGCCAGAGATGCTTCTTATTAGAAAGATCTTCTTATCAAATACTTATTTATTAAGGCGCTTATTAAATATAAATATGATAGAGACACAGGTCAATAATTTAAAAAAAAGGGCATGCAATCCTAAGAGGCTGTTGATATTCTGTAACAATTTTGGCAGCAAAATCCTCTTCAGACTCTAGTGGCTACAGGGAATTTCATCATCAAGAGGAGGCCTGTGAAGTCAGCTGAGTCTGCCTCAGTAGGACTTGGGGCCCACTAAGGACAATGATCCATGAAGTGCAAAATATTTCAGCCTGTGAGCACAGCTGCTGTGGGCTGTGTGACTTCATGTGCTCAGAAGGTTTGCTGCTTGCTTAAAGCACATCACACTTCTTTCTCTCAATCCAGCCAAACCTATGCAACGCTCCCTGCAAAGTCCTACCAGCTGGGATGAGGTTAATAGAACCTCACTTCTTAAGGACATCACTTGCAGATAGACAGCAGATACCAGTTTTCATTAACAGGGGCTGCAGGACATCTAATAAAATGCAGAATTAGCACCCTTTTGTATGTTTTGAGGCCCAAACTGGAACGTGGCTGAATCCACACACAGAGCTCAAGCTGCACCCTGGCTCCATACTCAAAAATAAAGACAAAACAAAATCTTTCCCAGCATCTCTTCAGATTTGTCCTTAAGAGAACACCCAGGGTACCAAACTTCTTAGTGTGCCAAAATATCAGCTTCCAGTTAAGAAGCAAGATGTTAGCAGCAAGTAAAGGTAAACTTTGAAGCCTGCCTTTGCCTGAACTGATGCAACAGTGTCAGCTTGTATGAGCAAGGGTATGCTACTGATTACAGAAAAATCAGAGTAGTGTGGGCTACTTTGAAAACCCACAAAACAGAAAAATGAATAAAGCACCATGTACACACCCAGAGTGGTTGGAAACAACCAGCCTAGGTTCAGGTATTGACGTGGCATGTGGCACCAAACCCATCTTAATAGATAAAATTTTTAGTGCTCCTTTCAGGCCCTAACCACCTGTGTGGTCACCTAAAAGTGATCCTATATGGCACTTTACTGGGTGAACTTACTACATCAGATGTCCTCTATCTTTAAGAATGTGCTCTGCCTCCTTTTACAGCATCTGCATGACTTCTGGTGGTCAGTAACTTGGCCCCTTGCATGAATTCTGCAAGGTGACCATTTTCACATCTCTGAGGCCCCTGACAAAACATTCCCTTGAGTGTCTCTAAGCACAGCAATAAAAAAATAGAAAATAGCATCTATTTCTATTCATAACAACTATTGGAACTTACTGAAGAAAACCTATTAGCATTAAACCCCTGCTAAGATAAGAGCAGATCCCTGTGTTTATCCAAGTTATGCCAAGTTCAGACCACATACAAGCTATCCAAGAAGGGTCAAGAAGATTTTTATCGTGACCAGCCTACAGAACCAGGTGAGCATAAATCATCCTAATCTTCTTACACTCTGGAATTCAGCATGTATAATTGCAGATATTAAGGGATTTTCTGATTTCCCTGTCACTCTTGAATCTAGCAGCATGCTTCTTCAAGCCTTCCCTTCACTTACAGTGCCCTTGCAATCACTCTTACAGCTGGTTGTGCTCCTAGAAGAAATAAAAACCAAAGTAAACTTCTTCAGTCAGGCAAACTCAAGAACTAATTGTTAAGGTGGCACGCTATGCCACAAAATTTATGAGGAAACCACACATTAGAACTCCCAAAGCAATATAAAAAGTAATTTTAAAAGGTTTATTAGCCAATATGTACAGTTCATTATGGGAAATTCTGAAACCATCTTTGGCATACCCGCCACAAGATTCCACAGGGGCCTATCCTAAGTACAGGACTATTTGATGCTTTCCTTAATAAACTGGCTGATGAAAAGACAGTAAGATTATTAATTTTGCAGGTACACCAAGCTGGGAGTGATTGCCAGTGTGCTGGAGGGTATAAATAGAATTCAAAATGATCCTGAAAAAAAAGCAAAAGAGAAGTCTGAAGAAAAGGAGAATGAAATTCAACTGGTAAAATGCAGGTTAGCATGGTGAGACAGAAAAACAACTAGACAAATGCCCAATGAGAATAAATGGGGTAAAAGAGCACTGGTCTAGGTTTTTGAGCAAAAGGATCTTCAGCTCCAGATGGCTCATAACACCCTCCCCCATAGTGCCCTAAACTGGCAGAAGCAAACTAAACCTCAAGCAAGTAGTGCAAGGCAGATCAGTAGTCATTCCTACCTGCTCAATTACACTTGAAAACATTACATTGTCAACAAGATCAGGCAAGTGAAATGCCTCAAATTACAGTCTTTGGTTGTGAAAGACTCAGAGGTTAAAACATAGTCATTCTTGTTTTCCTTAGAAATATATTGGAAATTCTGCCATTTTCAAAAACATTGGCCAAGACTTCAAAGAGCACTTAGTAGCTAACCCCCACAGATCTGCCACAGAGAAAATTCTAAGTTATGAACCAGGCATAAAGAAGCAATGGCCACTATAGACAAATTATCTTCTGGATCTTGATCTACAAAGAGAGCTAAGCATGTGATAAAAAGATGAGGTATCACTCAAGGACAGTGGGTTTTAACTTTTATTTTATTCCAACTATGTTTAAATTGTATTAAAAGTACTATGATTTTTGTTTCTCCCTTTTTCATATTAAAAAAAAAAAAAAGCACCATAAATAAAGCAACCTGGCTAGCATACTGATTTATTCTGCATGGTGACACAGTTCCAGAAAAGAACTGGGATTCCTAGTAAACAGGAATTAAGGATGGAGTGATGATCTGTTCATCTCATTGCGTGGGTGTTTGAGATCAGCACCAGATGTCATCCCTCTTCCCTTCTCCCATACCTCAGCACCACACAACGCACAAAGGACTCACTTAACCCCTCCCTCTCTCCCTCCGTGCTCCCGGAAAAGCAGCTCGTACCACATGGACGTCCTAAATCTTGTTCTTGGAAAGATGAGCTGGTAAAATATTAAGCATTAACCAGCAGACATTTTCGTTCTCTCCTTTTATTTACAGCTGCCAGGGATTTACAAGCAAACTCTATGGCACACCCCTCCAGCAGAGCACAATCTGGCTCATGTAATGCAGAATGGATAGAATATCCCCAGCTCAGGTCCAGACACATCCTCCTGCCCCATTAGTGCTGCAGTGGTATCCTGCTCTCTTTACTTTCTATTCATTCTTACGTAAAATAACTTCAGCAGCACTGTTCTTCCCCTTAAACAAATGCCAGGAAATAAAGTCACTCATTTTACAGAAGTCTGGATTTCAAAATTACACTTGTCACCATCTCACAAAGAGTTATTTTTCCTGTAATCATTGCCAAGTAATTCCTAGGCACATACGTACAGAAGCTCCTTGGGATTCATATGTGAAAGCAATGTGATGTTTAATAATTTAGTTAGAGAACACTGTCATTTCTGTAATCTTTTCCTGAGGTCCTTGATTATCAACATTTATGTTGCTGCAATTAAGGATAAACATTCTTGAGGGTTTTGCTGACAAATATATGAGTTGTTTAAGCAAATTACTCCCCTAAAGCACAAATTTTTGTGGTGGGTTTTTATCCTACAGATGTTTTATCTTGGCACCAGTCAACCACTCACCATTTTCTGCCAGCTACAGTGATACTGAGGGTCTGCTCTCATGTTTTGGCACAGCAAAAATGTGTAACACTAAAATTCACTGGGAATCACAAAACTGTGTTATCAGCTATGAAAGGTTAATGTTGTATTAACACTTGAAGGTATTCCACTATTTTAGGATGTTGCTTTGCCCTCAGCTGAACAAAATTTTCATACCAAGCAACAGCTGCTGCTTCATTTCCTTCAATGAAGAGCACGTCTTTCTAAATACATTCAGCAAAATCATAAAAGTGAGCAAACACATAAATCTTTTTAGGGCCACAGCATCCATACAATATTGATCCAAGCTCAGGTTCCTGGCCAAGGGACAGGAAGTCTAACCAAATGCACACCTGTGGGCACAAAAAGCAGCAGGCTTATTACCGTGGTTTCACTATTCTACAAACCATGAGTCATGCTTGAAGCTGAATTTTATCACAGACAGTAGTCTATAGTCAAATAGTAAAAGGTGTGATATAAGCCAGCTATTTGACTTCTACCAATTCTAATACTACAAAGTTGAAGGGGAAAACTTGATTTCTCCAAAACACTGGTACTTAATGACATAACAGACATCACTAGAAAATCTTTAAGTAATGGTCCTGAACATGGTAGTTTACACCAGTCAAGAAATGTGCATTTACAGTAAATTCATAGCAATGGGGCTCTTAGTCGCCCAAAAGTGGGACTGAGGTCACTACAAGGCCTAAAAGCTTTCCAAATGTTATGCTCACCAGTCCTTTTTATATTTTATAAAAAACAACCAAAACAGAAAGTCAGCTTTTTATAGAAACAAAAAAGTGTATCTACAAATACAACCTATAACACAAAGAAACCATCTTATTCAAGCTCTTCCCAAGTTTGTCATCTCACAAACTCAGTATCTCAGTTCTTCAGACTGTGATATAAAGAAAGCCAGGGAGTTGTAAGTAAAATGAAACTAAAGATGGATTTAAGAGTTCTAGGAAATCATGCTCTTGATATTTATAGCAGTATTTTACCCATCCTTGGAGAGCAACAGGAAGAAATACATGAATGTATCTCAATGGTGCCATTTCATGCTTTGGCATCCAAGGCTGAGCTCCTCATTTTTGAGCTGTCCAAGCTGTGCATGAGAACACTGTGCTGTTACTGTGCGGCTGGCAGTCTCTGGCAGAGGGCTAGTGTAAGCACCTGAAGCTAAAGCCTCCCAGTGACCTCTTCTAGAACCCTACACCAAAACCTGCTCTAAAGCAGCTTCAACTGCAGTAACAGTTCACAATTTTGTACATCATAATCATCCAAATGGCAATTATTGCTTTAATATGGTATATATTCTATGTTTCACAGCAGAGTTTAACTGCTACAATCACTGGATTTTTCAAGAAAGCTCCTAATATTTCTCTGAATATTTAAATATGTGACTTCCATTGCAGCTCAACACAGTGAACCAAAAGAGTTCAGTGTTTCAACGCTGTTTGGGGTTCAGTTTAGTCAGAAATGAATTTGGAATTGCATATACTGCAGTCCAATAGCCATGTTATTTAAACTCTATTGGTCATTGTGCTCTTCCAGCAATGTGCAGTTCCTAGGTGGCCATTGCACAGTCACTGTGATGCAGGTTAATAATGCAATGTATCCTGCTGCTAATGCTCTCAGCTTGATGTTCAAAATACAAGCAACTGCATAGAGGAAAAATGAGCAAAATACTTAAGTAAAACAGAGAAACAAGGCAGGGTTCTTTGTTTGGCCTTAGATAGGAGCCGAACTTAGATAGGAGCTTCAGCTGCAATTTTGTTGCTCATTTCTGTCCCAATATTCATGGTTTACTTTCATGAATCTCTATTCCTGTTGGTTCAAGTGCAGGAAGGGAATGAAGCCTCCAAATGAGAGGACACATATGGAATTATATCCTGGTTACCACTCTGCCAGCTTTGTTTCTTTCCAGTGGTTCCATGTTGTTTACCAAAGCCAGTATGTTTGTTACCACAGAGCTGCAATATCTACCTTAATAATCCAAGAGATCAGAACTAAGACTTTTATTGCAATACTTTACTTTAAAAGGAGGGCCTAAACACAAAGATCTGGTCACCAGAAGAAGAGTTAATAGTATAGAGACTATGTTTCTGCTACAGAGGAAGCAAGCTCATGTAAAATGACTGTGTATCTCTTGGTGACACACTGTACAAACAACATTATGCTCACTGGTTAGTCACATTTGTAAGATCTCTTGTTAGTAGGAAATTTTATGGCTTGCCAACGTAGATATTTCCCAAAGGTCTCTCCTCCAAGTCCTATATGCACACAGACACACACACTCAGAACTGAGTAATTCGTCCAGTGATGTTTTTCATTAATTTCATCTTTAAAAAGGCTCATGACAATAGTACTGGAGCAGAATGTAAGAGTTACAGCTGTGAGGAGCATTCTGGTACTCATGATAAATTCAAAGGCTATATTCAGAACCTGACAATGGGAGGTAAACAAGCCCTTTTAAAGGAAAGGGAAGGAAGACAAGACAGTCACATGTATTGTGTGTATATTTATTTCTAAAAATGTTAAAAATAAAAAGAGAGAAATTGACAGAAGTGCTTAGGCAATTATATAATATCATACAATTGTCTACGTAAAGGGTGAACTGAGAAGCCAACATCAGTGAAATTAACCAAGAACTGGTGTAAATGCTGGGGAGGCTCCAGTCAGCAATGTTTTACACTAGCTGAGAATCCAAAATGTTTTCCTTTCAGATTCAGAATCCAAAAAACCTACTATAGGAACAGATGAAGACCCTTAAGGGTAACTATACAGGCACTACAGCTGTAACTCAATGTGTGAATTCAAAGCCTTTTGCCTACTCAGACATTTGTGAAACAGCTGGAGGTGAAACTCCCTGTCAATCATTGCTCTTGTCCTATAAGAAATTCTGAGGGTTTTTTAAAATGGATTAGAACAGAAACTTGAAAGAGAAGTGTTACTCTCAAGAGAAAGGGTGAAAATACAGAACATGTCTTGAAACACACAAATAAAAATATTCTAGCATTTCAAAATTGACTAAAACAGTTTTTAAAATCAAACAGAAAATATATGATTTGAGCTAGCTGGACGCAAATTCTTTTCACCAAATCTACTGCACTAGGTCTGAAAATTATAGTTTGATGTTATTTGCCCATTCCTTCTGCCTGAGTCAGTAGATAGGGCTTCTGCATGTACGTGAAAGGACAGATAAGGGCAAGACTGAGACAGAAAATGAAATGTCATGAATATTGCAGTTCAGAGAGAAAGCCCAAACCATGAGCTTACCAGGACTTTCAAGATAACAGAACTCTTTCTATGTGCTAACACTGGAGACCAGTTTGGTACCAAACTCCACTTTTCCATGATTTGTGAAACCACATGTTCAGATTTCAGTCAGACCAAAATATTTCTCTCCAGCTTTCACAGTGCAGAGTAGTTTCTTAAACACAGAATTTGAGAAAATTATTGCTAAGTATTTTCTCCAGCTGCAAATTTTCAGTATACAAAAACTCTCAGAAATTTTCCAGCCACCTATAAATTGAAGTTACTGTATACAATCCCACTATGACTTAAAGATATGGTAGTGTAAATGAAGCACAATCCATAAAAACCTAATGTTTTGTCATTTTAAATTGTCCTTTTATTCCCAAAGTAACAGTTGTAAGCATATTAAATTTAAATTATAATTAATGTCCCAAGAAATATAGTCAATTGTGTAGCTCATCTAAACTTGATCAGATCTTTTACAGTGAGTTAACGTGCTGTTAGTGAATCTCTTCAACATGAATTTGATCATAAAAGTCATGCTCTTTACGGGATCAGAAGCAACTATGGCTTATTCTAATTAACATAAGATCTACTTAAAGTTTCTGCCATGCAAAACCCTCTCCAATTTATTGTGGTTCATGTTGTTTGAAATGCAGGGCCTGAAGACTAGTTTTAATCACAAATCTTTGAACATCCACTGATCACAGAACTGAGATATTTGTGTTTCATTCTCACTCTCTCCAGCCTTGGCCCAGTCACTGCATTGCTGTGGACCTCCAGAATTCTTCTCCATCCACAGCCATTTATCTTATCCACTGAAACTCTACAGGTCAGGGATATGACCAATAGTCATGATACGATTGTATGACAGCCCCTGCAAGGTTGTGTATTCCTGACCCTTTCCATCTGGCTTTAGTCCATGACAATCTTGCTTGACCTTGCCCCACCTTCATTGTGCTATAAATTCCCAATAAACTGTGTGCTGACTGTCTGTTCAAACAGTCAAGAATTTAACCATTGACTAAATGGGCCAAAGCTCCAATTTTCTCTCTCATGACATACTGCATCTCCATGTAAAGTATGAGACCTGTCCCTAACCTGAATGTGGAAATGATCTGGGTTATTGATATCCTTGAACTGTTCCTTCTTCTCCTTGGCAGTTGCCTTGCAGAGTGAGGGACAGGCAAAGTCAGGGCCTCAAGGTACTGCTGCAGTGCTGCATATCCAGTGATCCAGTGCTGATCCAAACTCTCACCCACCCCCCTCATCCTGACAGTGCTCCCCCACAAATCAGTAAGCTTGAGTGGTGATTCCTTCATACGTTTGTCGTGGCTGTAATCACAGCTCATTTAAGTAGCTGTTTGTTGAGACTGTGTGAAGATTAAACCATTAAACAGCAAACAAAGCCAGATGACCAATAGTAAGCATTTCAAAAAGGATCTGAATTCCCACTATGAATAACCCAATCAGGCACTGTTTCTGTAAAGTACTGCTTGTAGGCTTCCAAATTACTAATATTTTTGAAGCTATCCCAAAAATGGACTCAAATCTACTGTATCATTTTCAGTTAAAATCTAGAGGATTTCTTGTTTGTATTTGTTTTGTTTTGTTTTTAATAAAAAGCTCAGAATTTTTGCTCTTTATTCAAGAATTCCACAGATAAAAAGGGTATGTTAGGGACCACAGACTTCAGTAAAAAATGTGTAAAGATCCTCAACAGAGGAATTGTATGAAGAGGGGAAAACCAGAAGATTAAATACTACAAATACATTTTAGATATAATCCAATGCTGATTAAAAACTGCAGAAAGATCCGCCTTTTCCTTTTGATCTCAGATGGAACAAATTTATTCAATTTAATTATGCAACTGAAAGCTTACTATCTCAAAGTACTTGGTTTAGAGCCCGAATTCCCAAGCCACTAACAGATTTGTGAAGAATTATCAACCCTTGGCTATAGTTTCTATCCATTCATTAGTTTGTTTACTGTGGTAATTTGGACGCAGCTACTAAGAAAAAGCACTAGATGCTCTTGAATTGGCATCCAGACATAAACAGAGATCAGAAATTATTGGTAAAGATGAAGGCTATGCAGAAAGCATCACCAGCAGAGGAGGTGTGAAATTATAGAAAATCACCCCTTTACAATATTCATCAGGGCAGTACCCTGAAAAGGACAAAGAAAGTAATTCATCTTGGTAATAACATGAAGCAAGAAGAATGCATAGTAAATATCAATAAGCTAAACTGTGAGTACAAAATTTGGGTCTTAGAAAATAGCCTGTTTGAGAAATAATGTATACCAGAGCATGACTTCTGCTAAAATCTAAAATAAAGGTTTACAAATCAGTCACATAAATCAGTCAATTTTTATTAATAAAATAGGTATTTACATCCAACATATAAAGTATTGAGTTTCAAACCATCTGTATGACAGTAATACTACTTATAAATCAGACACATGAACTATCCATTATTTTCTACACTTATAAATCAGTCTTACTCATAAAGCACTTGCCTGACTGGAAAATCACTCTCTTGATTAATAGATCAGGTGCCACCAGACAAATACATTACTGAAGCGAATCATATATCTTTTGACCACTGGGCCCATTTCATAAATCACAAACTCTGTATATACCCAGTGTTGGTAAATGCTCAATTAGGAGCAATTTAGCAATCCAATGCCAACACAGAATCACTTAACACACGCACACAAACCCACAAAATTTTAAAGCCGTACAGATAAGATTTGCTTGGTTGGGTCTTTTTTTAAAGCTAAAGCTTCACTGAATTCCCTGTTCTACTTGCCCCTGTGTAATCCATTAGGACTCTGTTTATCTAAAACTAGAAAGCAATTTAATGCTTTGAGTTTGCAAAGTGGGGGGAGGCAGAGAAGAGAGGGGGATACTAAGAAAAATTCTTGTATCTGCTTTTTTATACTTCACACATAATTGGAAGTAAAAATTTCTGCTACCTCATTCTAAATACTCTTGTGGATTTACTTTGCCATTGCCCCTCACCTTTCTCTGAACTTCTGTATGAAATATATTTACAATTTTTTAAAATTGTCATTATGGATGTGTTATGTCATTAAAATAATTTATTTAGCAACTGCTGCATTACGAAACATTTAATTTAGTACAAATTAAATATAAGGTGCATAAATTTTTCTAAGGTTAAAAGAGGATGTGGTATGACAAACTTTACTTCTGTGAGATTCTCAGCAGAAAGGTGAAAAGCAGTTCTTAAATTGAGAGGGGCCTCATTTATATTGCATCCATTTAGTAGAATGCAGCTGCTATTGAGTCCAAGTAATTTCTAACTAGTCCATAAATACAGCTGGGATGATGATTGTATAAATACTTGCAATAAGATAGGATAATAAAACCAAGCAAATGCTTTTATCATATATTATGGAAATAAGTAAAAGTGTCATTTGAAGAGGTCTATTTGAAGTTTACCATAGCAATTTCCACAGAGAATTCAGGAAAAAAATATAAATCAAAACACTGTGGTTTAAAAACACAAATAAAATTTCTAATTAAGAAGAAACTGATCTTATGTAATCTAGAAGAAATATTTTAGTTTGAGGTAAATAGTATGCTTCGGTATCCTTTGAAATTATTTTCTTCCAACCCAACTTGACCACTAAACTGGATAACTTATTACTCATCCCAGCTTTTTATCACACTGATATCCTTCAGATGAAAGGCACAGATGTTGTTATGGTTACTGAAATAGGTAAACCAGAGCTCCTATGTGATAAAGGTATATCTCAGAATCAGGTTTTGCATTTTCAGTATTTAATGCTGCAAGAAGGAATGAAATAATGTGTTGGGGAGCCTAAAATGGAGAATTTCCTACAGAGGCTACCTCTGCAAGAGCATGAAGCAACTCCTGTTGGTTCTGTTATGCAGTCTGTAGGTACTGGAGGGCAGGCATAGAATGGAGCACTAAGTTCACAGACTGTGGGAGAATGGGCAGGTAATAAGACAGATGGGAAATACAGCTGAGAAATAAGGGTTCACAAAAGAGCTTCCCTTTAAAAACACCCAGTGTGTGTACCTCTATGCAAAGTTTCTCAGATTTAAGGAAAACCTCTGTGTACCATGGAACAGAAGAATTATTCTGCAGCAGGCTGTAGCAAAATGAACTGCAGACTTACCCAGGTACCAGCTGGCAGTAATAATAGTTAGTAATTAACTAATGCATTTCTCTGAAGTGCTCAAGAGTAACAGTTGAGGTTATGCATTCAGTTTCTGCTGTTATTACAATGGCTTGGGAAGAAGCCTTTTCCACAATAATAGTTCAGGTTAAGGACTAGTGCAAGCTTTCAAACACATTATAGACAAAATTGTATTTCACTTCTCAAAGATAAGAAAAACCATGGCTCCACTCTGCATTTGGCTCTGTCAGCCAGAAGGAAGTGGGGTCATAACCAGTGGATAAAAAACAGCCATACTTTCCCTCAGATTTCTCTCTTGACCAACATCACTAACTCATTTCAGTAGAGTCACTAAGAGGGCACAGTGTGGAGACACAGCAACGACAGAGCCACAGAAAATATCTGGTATCTGTCTATGCTGGTGTAAAAACAACAGGCCTGGGTAACCCTACTCAAGCAGTGAGTTGGAAGATTTTTATTTTTAAAGAACTCTGACTCGCAAATTTGAGGGAAATCCTCATTAGTCTGTGAATAGTTAATTGACTAAATTTTGCTTTTTCCTCAACACCTATTTACTTACAATGCAATGTAATATTCTCTTGAAAATTTTACATAAGTTTGTGAAGCCATCTTACATATTAAATTATTAATATTTTTGGCAGAATTCATAAGAAACCTACAGTGATGGGCTGCTGTGGGTTCAGATTTAGCTAGAATATTTTATTACAATAAATTTGTCATTCTATAATAAACTTTTATCTAATAAAGGTTCACGTTCAGGAAAGATTAGGAGAATTTGATGCTTGCCAATGGTTCTAGATAGATATTTAATTCTACATCACAGTTTTGGGGGGCAATACATCCTAGACTAAAATCAAACACCTCTGTGCTTCATAACACTTTCAGCTTGCTGTAGACAGGATGCAAGTTTTTGCCAAATGTATAATTGGAGCTGCATTTGCTTATATAGGTGCTGCAGGTCTAATTCATTGTTGCACAGCAGTCTGCAATACCTTGAATGCAAAAGGCAATTCAAAGGAAAAACTTTCACCCAGTTAAGTACATCACAGGAATTTTCCCTCTGAACAAATGACCTTTTTCCTCCTGGCAGGTACATTTCCATTGCCTCTTGTAACCTACTCTAGTCCTACCCAGGCACAAATCCAATTTCTGTCTTCAACACTTTGAAGTTTTTGTTCACACTCTGCTGACAAGAGGGGTCAGGATTCTGAGACCTTAGGAAGATTGATCTATAGTGATATTCTGTACAGACATTTGAATAGGACAAAGTGCTGGAGATGGTCTATGACCCTCCCAAAGTCCTCTTGGGAAGCAAGCTGAATTTACTGACTCTCCAGCACTGCAGACCTCCACACAAAGCAGCTCCCACTGTTGCTGTCCAACAGGCAGGACACAGCACACTAGCACAGGTCTCTCCTGAGAAGCTGCCCACAAATCCCACCACTGCAGTGGAGTCTGACCTTGACCTGAGGCCACAGGCCAACAGATCTCAGAAGTGGAAAGCATGAATGTCTATTGCCATGGTGTCTCCTGCAAGTGCCATTCAAAACTGGTCCATGGTATGTCTGCAGGCCAAACTTTACTCAGCACCTACCACAAATCAGAGTGTTATTTAGAGCAGTAAGTGTAGAAAGCTCAAGAGGAACATTCACTTAAATCTTTTTTTCTTTTCCCCTTAGAGCCATCACACAGTTCCTGCCTTTCTTAAATTCACCCCCCACCCCCCGGACCCCCCACCCTTCCTTC
>VWYE01017481.1:0-21053 GCA_013398995.1 Alaudala cheleensis | reverse complement strand
CCCCCCACTCCCAGGACCCCCCACCCTTCCCTCCCCACCAAGTTAATGAAACACAGTGGTTCACCAGAGGACTGCATAATTTGCAAAGGAATGATTTTCACATTTATGAAAGTCTACAAATATTGACTGATGAAAAGCGTGAAACAAAGTGATATTTTACTATTATTAGTCTGAAACTTGATTATACATGCCAGTTACTGCACCAAGAACCACCCTAAATGATAGTCTCTGTCAAAATAAGGGGAAGAAATGTTAAAAATGTGAAGGTTTTGAAAGGTTGGAAATTTACTTGGGGAAGTATGGAAGAAATAGTAAAACAGAGTGAATGCATAATGTGAAAATTCAGACTGGGATTTCAATCTGGGTTGTCTATAAAGACATTTTAGTCTGGGCTGCCCAGGGAGGTGGTGGAGTCACCATCCCTGAAGATGTTTAAGAAAAGGCTGGACGTGGCACTCAGAGTAGTTGACAGGGTAGTGTTTGGTCATGTGCTGGACTTGATGAAGTCTAAGGAAGAAGACTAAAGTCTTCTCCAGCCTAGCTGATTCTATGATTTGTTGATGTCCATTTGTGGAGGAAGTAAGAAGGGGAGTTTCAGATGGTTCAATTGCTGGTCTGAACAAGTTTTGTATTAAAAAACCCCAAAACATAATTAAGTGTATTTATGAAATTGTTCATTAGAATGACACCATAAAACAGAAAAAAATATTAGAAACTGTGTCCGATTTCCCAGAGAATAAGGGTGAGACATTGGCATATATGAGTATGATCCCAGAGTTTTCCTTTACAAATGAAAGATGACAGTGGCAGCAATGACTGTCAGCTTTCTGTATCAGGACTGTGAAAAAGCCAATTAGTCCACCTGTTCTTAGAATGCAGCTTCTTAAGACATTCCATGCAAATGTTTGTGCAGAAATTCAGCATTGTGTAATTTCATGCACAGGGAAGAAGACAGCCATGGGAGTTAAATCCTGCAGAGCTCTTAGTACAGCGTTTCATTGTATGCAACAGAGTTTCCAGCTAGGAAGAGATCACTCTGTTTTCAATCAACAAAAGATAGCAGTGATTTTTATGAACAACAAAATTCAATGAGGGGCTTTGTTTTAAGATTCAACCCTACCGTACCATTTCTGTGGCCATGCTATTCTCTATCAGTACAGTGACAAACCAGATACTATGAGTATACCCAATATTACTGTTTCCACCAGGGTAAAAGTAGATAGTGGAAAGCACAGGTTAGTCCTGGAACATGTAAATTCCAGAGGGATTAAAAGAGCAAATGATACAAATTTGCTAAGCAGGTATACTGTAAAGAGATTGAGAAATATCTGAAAGAAGCTGCAAGATTTAACTTGCACTGGTCTTCCCTCTTGTGTTTTGGGCCAGAAAAAAGACCACTTACTCTCCAAAACCAGCAGTTCCCTAATAGAAAACACTACAGGGATCTGCCCCTAAAAAGACACAAGCTATCATATCTATTATTAACAACATAGTCTATAAGGCACCAGCCCACCACTGTGAAGGATGGACTTTCTGACCAAGAAACCATAGGACCTGGAATGATTAAAGCTTGATTTTTCCCCAACAAAGTAATCAAGAGATTTGCTGTTGAATTCAAGAGGAGAAGAACCAAGTCTTTAGATTTCCAAAGCACAAATGACAGCAAGATATTCACACAACCTGTAGCTTTTGGGAGCCTCATATATAATTGTTTGGCTATTGGGAGCATCATATATACTTGTTTCTTTTGATCTGTGTCTCTTCCAACTGAACTGTGTCCAAATCCACTTTATCTTCCTTTATCTACACTCTGTGTTTCCTAAAGCTATTGTGCAATTCTGTTGCATTTCACCACTTTTCCTTGAGACTGTGAATTTTCTGCCCTAAACATGCATCATTTAAAGCAAATTAAGGCCCTGAAGCTAAAGGAGGTTCAAACCAACGAGGTGCTGTTAAAGCTCAGCCTGATACTTTTGAATTTTAAAATCAATGCCAGATGACCCAGCATATTGAATTCTTCACACATGTCTGAAGAGGCTGTATAAAATTTTTAAAAGCTTAAATTAATGGTCTGATAAAACTCATTTGTTAATTTAAGAAAGATAGGAGTTTCAGGGTGATTTACTGAACATGTGGGTTTTTAAAGAATGTAATGCATTGTGCAGAATGATTCAGCAATTTCAGTAAGAATCATTCATAACCAGTGTTGGAAACCTTGTCAGACAATCTGTACTTCTTTTCTATGATTTAGAAGTGGTGGGTGTTTCTTGGAAATAGTAATGGCAGATGTATTTTCACCTCTTTCTCATTATCTCAAACTTCTATTAGATCATTAATAAAAGGGGGGGGGGAATAGTCTGAAGTATCTTTTGATGAGCTAGAGGGCTTTAAAATTATTAGCCCATTAATCTTCACAGTAAACCTAAGAACTTTGGTAACCATTATCATCCTTCACAGATTGAAAGTGGAGAAAAAAGAAGTGGAAGGACTTATCAAAGGTCACATATTAACTGAGCAAGACAATGAGAGACTTCTCCAACCACATCCTCAACAGACCAAAGATCCAAAAGTCAATTTTAGGTATTAATCCATTTGATCCTGAATTAATCAGAAATCTTGACATTAAACCCCACCCAAAGTGTTCATTCTCAACTGCAGGGCTAGAAAAAGACTTGGGTCTATTTATTCCAATTACTCAATCACCAAATAAAGACACACTTGAGGACCTATAGCATTAAATAATGTGAACTGTCACAACTATGAAATCCTGAAGATGCAGTCTTAATCTGAGCTTTCTTATCCTGTTTTACTTTAAAAAAATTTAAAAGCTTTTAGTTTTTAGACAATATAAAAAGAATGATATTAGATTCCATTAAAAATTGAATTGAGAATATGGGGGAATTAGGAGAGTAAGTTCATCAGGCAAAGCATATCTAATTTTAATATAATTTTTGACTGAATGTTCTGGCAAACACTGTTATTGCAAAAATAGCGTGGGAATTTTGCTAACCACAACTGGTCAGAGGGATTCTGGTTCACACTTCATACAAAGACAATTTGTCATCAGCAGGAACTTCTTTAGCAGTCAGGAAGAAAAAATCCAGTAAGCCAATAAAACTTCCAGAAAAGCAGGATCTTCTCATTAACTGACACAATGGTGACATTCCATGGAAAAATGGTACTTCCTGTAAGTTCTCAATCATTTATTTGCTTGTGGAAATTTAATCTAGGCTACAGATGAGGTTCCACAAGGGTTTTAGTCTGAAAGTATTCAAATTTCAAATACTCACAGAATTTTGTATCTCTGCATCAGATAAGAGAAAAATCAATTCTAAATCAAACAAAAATCCCCACAAGCTTTAAAAATTTTATTTTCTTTGGAAAGGAATTCTGGAAAACCTTTTTAAAAATTTTCCTTGAAAAGGAATTTTTGCAAACCTACTTCAAATTGCTACCATCACTGAGAATTCTAGTTAATCTTGCTGAATTTGTCCCACAAGCTGAACTTATCAAAACACACCACAAGGGTTTTGAAACATGGAGAGTTGGCTTTAATAGAACAATACACTCAAAACATGAAATAGATATATGATATATATCTATATATAAATAGAAAAAAACTCAGTATAGACATACTGTGACCAAATATGCCTATCTGCTGGTAGGAAAGATCCCTTGTTTTCAGGAGTGTTCCCTTTCTAGCCATCAGTTCATTGGGGTTTTCGTGTTGTAAAGTCCTCCAGGGGACTCTGGAAAATTTATTGGGTTTTTTTCCCCCATCTCTGAGGCCTGGTTTTCACTCCCCTTGCTTTCCTTCCACCAGCCTCCTTGTTCCTGACACCTGCTCTGATCTGGGTACCAACATCTTTCCTTCCTTGGTTTTCTTCTCATGGCTGAAAGGGGCATTCCAGTGCCAAAGAGGCTGAACACTGGGGAAGGAGACATCTCCCTTCTTTGCAGCCCTTTGTAAGTGAGTAATCTGTAAATGTGTTTTAGTGTGATCTTAAAAATACTGTCTTTTCTCCCACCACTGTAATTGGAAGCAGAACAGTCCTAGCATTTATGCACTCCTGTTTTATCCACGGGTTTTTGAGTACGTTATGGAAAAGTGCATATGTGTCATTACCGGACTATTGCCACGTTATGAATCAAGCTTAAATATAACAGAAGCCTGGCTGCCAAACCACGTTGGGTTTATCCAGGGTATTTGGACAAAGTTGAGGTCAAATGATCAGCAGTCAAGAGAAAATGGAATTACAGAGATTGTTTATAAATGGAGTTTTGGATAACTGGGAATTTCCTATATGTAACCATGTATTAGTCACTCAAACTGTGTTACTAAATATATAAGTTCTCTCTCACGTAGTAGTGCCCTAAAACCAGATGGGAAGAGGATAGGTGCTCCTCTCAGACTTGAAGACGTGTCTTGTCCTTCCAGCTGATCAGACCTGCCAGAACAAAAAAATAGCAAGAATCAAACAAATCAATAACCAGATGAGCTGGTAACAAGCAAAACTTTGCATTAATATTTAAACTTGATGTGGGGATGAAATTTCTTAGAGCCAAAGCATTGGAGTGGTGGAGACATGAACTTTTCCCACTATTCAGTTTCCCCTTTTTACTTTACACCTATGGGAGGTTTCAAATTAGGGCAATGTACAGGAAAGGAATGTAAGGAGAGATGGTATTTGTGAGAGGTGGAAAATGCAGAGCTATAAGTCCACAGCAGAAGAAGGAACCAAATATGAGAGCNATCAAAACATACCACAAGGGTTTTGAAACATGGAGACTTGGCTTTAATAGAACCATACACTCAAAACATGAAATAGATATATGTAAAAAAACTCAGTATAGACATACTGTGACCAAATACACCTATCTGCTGGTAGGAAGGATCCCTTGTTTTCAGGAGCGTTCCCTTTCTAGCCGTCAGTTCATTGGGGTTTTCGTGCTGTAAAGTCCTCTAGGGGACTCTGGAAAATTTGTTGGGTTTTTTTCCCCCATCTCTGAGGCCTGGTTTTCACTCCCCTTGCTTTCCTTCCACCAGCCTCCTTGTTCCTGACACCTGCTCTGATCTGGGTACCAACATCTTTCCTTCCTTGGTTTTCTTCTCATGGCTGAAAGGGGCATTCCAGTGCCAAAGAGGCTGAACACTAGGGAAGGAGACATCTCCCTTCTTTGCAGCCCTTTGTAAGTGAGTAATCTGTAAATGTGTTTTAGTGTGATCTTAAAAATACTGTCTTTTCTCCCACCACTGTAATTGGAAGCAGAACAGTCCTAGCATTTATGCACTCCTGTTTTATCCACGGGTTTTTGAGTACGTTATGGAAAAGTGCATATGTGTCATTACCGGACTATTGCCACGTTATGAATCAAGCTTAAATATAACAGAAGCCTGGCTGCCAAACCACATTGGGTTTATCCAGGGTATTTGGACAAAGTTGAGGTCAAATGATCAGCAGTCAAGAGAAAATGGAATTACAGAGATTGTTTATAAATGGAGTTTTGGATAACTGGGAATTTCCTATATGTAACCATGTATTAGTCACTCAAACTGTGTTACTAAATATATAAGTTCTCTCTCACGTAGTAGTGCCCTAAAACCAGATGGGAAGAGGATAGGTGCTCCTCTCAGACTTGAAGACGTGTCTTGTCCTTCCAGCTGATCAGACCTGCCAGAACAAAAAAATAGCAAGAATCAAACAAATCAATAACCAGATGAGCTGGTAACAAGCAAAACTTTGCATTAATATTTAAACTTGATGTGGGGATGAAATTTCTTAGAGCCAAAACATTGGAGTGGTGGAGACATGAACTTTTCCCACTATTCAGTTTCCCCTTTTTACTTTACACCTATGGGAGGTTTCAAATTAGGGCAATGTACAGGAAAGGAATGTAAGGAGAGATGGTATTTGTGAGAGGTGGAAAATGCAGAGCTATAAGTCCACTGCAGAAGAAGGAACCAAATATGAGAGCCCTAAATTTATTAGTGCATATTCTCACCTATCTAAAGCCTATTCAAAAAGACAGATATTACCATTACTATTTCCAGATGTTAAAAAATAAAAGCCCAGTGAGCCCTGCCTGGACACACAGAACTGAGTCCCACATTAAAAGGAATCAGACAATAAAAGAGTCACATTTTGATAATTCTCTTTGCAGTCAGTGTTTTTTCATGGAGTCATACAGAAGAGGTTTGGCTCCAACACCACTTCCTTTCCCCGTCTCAGCCCCCATAGATGCAGAAATATCTCTGTCTACGTGTGGCTGAGCATTTAAAACCCAGCAGTATGGGCTGGCTGCCCAAGTAACCATTTCCTATCTTCTATAAGAGAAACTATACACTCAAGAAAGAGTCTCAAGGATTAGACCCAAAACAAGCATCACCAGTTTGACCACATAGTGGTTATGTGCATCTCAAACTGTTCTTGTCTATGACATGCACATTTAAAAAATCAAGTGTTTAACATTTTAAAAGTTAACCTGCTGTGCTATACATTGTTTTAACTTTTTTTTTTTAACTTCTCTTACAATCTTAAAAGAGCCCAGAATAAGAATGCCTATCTTGTAGCTAAAAGTTGGATCAGAAAAAAAGTCCCTGATGTAGGTAGGATGGCTCTGGATGGGGTGGGATTTTTTATCTCTTGGCCTCAAAGTGTTTGCAGTGCTGCCAACTCTGTAAATTATTCAGTCCATTCACAGGCACTCATTGGGACTCAGCAATTGAAATTGCTTTGCTGTATTTATAATTTTAACCTCAAATGCTATAATTTAGTATCGTTTTCATGAGACTCCAATGGGCTTCTGGTTCCTACAATGGTCATATTTGTTTCATAGACTTCCACCAGAAAAAAAAAAAAATTGAAGTTCATCTAGAAATTTTCTAGTCCAACCTCCTTGACCAAAGCAGAGTAAATTCAATTAAGTTTGCTCAAGATGAAGTCTAACTGGACACAGGACATATCCAAGGATGCAGACTCCACAAACTGCTGGGAAAGCCAGTGGAAAACCACTCTGTCAGAAAACAAGCCGGGTTATTTCCGTGGGGCTCAGATGGAATTGTCTGTATTACAGTTCACACCTTCTTGGCCTTTCACAGGACACCACTGTGAAGAATCTGCCTCCATCTTCTTTGCTTCCTCCAAGAGGTATTCATGCACAATGACAAGATACACACAAGGTTAAGTAATCCCAACTTTTGCATCTTTTCCTTACATGACTGATGCCCTAGTCCCTTAATCAGCACAGGGCACCTTCAGGAGACTCACTGCTGGATGTCCATGTCTCTTTTCCTGGGGAACACAGAAATGGACATAGTACTCCAGCAGTGATCTCACAAGGGCTGGGTAGAGGGCAAGGATCACCTCTTTCAATCTGCTTGTGACACTTTTCCTAATGCTACCCACAATGCTGTTTGCCTAGCTCAGCCTGTCAAGATCTCTCTGAAAAGAAACACAATTATCTGGTCTATCAACAATTCCTCCCAGTTTTGTATGATCTGCGACTTCCTGAGGGTACCCTCTGCCCCATCATCCACATGATTAATGAAGATATCAAACATTATTGACCTTTAGAGTGCACCACTAGTGACTGATCTCCAGCTGGAACTTTATGCCTTTGACCACAAGACTTTGAGCCTTACAATTCAAGCAGATTTCAATTTATCTCCCTTTTCACTCCCTTATCTGATTTATCCTTCATCAGTTTGTCTATGAGGATGTTTTTTAAGACAGTGTTGAAAGCATTACTAAAGCGAAGATAAGCATCCACTGATCATCTCCTTGCATCACACCATCACCAACTACAATCTCTCATTTCATACAGAAGGCTACAATACAATTCAGGGATAATTTTCCCTTTATAAATCCATGCTGACTAATCCAACCCTCTACTTATTCTTGCTGTGTTTGGAAACGTTTCCAGAATTATTCGCTCCATACCTTCCCAGGGATCAAGGTAAAGCTGACTGGCCTGTAAGTTTCCCAGTTCTTTCTTCATTCTGTTCTTGAAGACAGTCACATCATTTACCCATTTCCAGTCCTCAGGAATCTTCCCCTATAAGCACAATGCTCTAAAGATTAAAAGTGGCCATACAAAGACATCGGCCAATTTCCTCAGTATATATGGGGGTATCCCATCCAGACACATGGATTAGTGCTTGACAAGGGTCGTTTAAAATTCCCTAACCTGATTCTCATCCCCTAATCTAAGTCTTCCTTCTTCTAGACATTCCCACTGGTCTCAGGGGCCTTTGAGAAGGCAAGTCTCACTAGTAGAGATCAAAGCAAAGAAGGCATTGAGCACGTCAGTCTTTTCCATGCCATCTGTCATCAAGTCCCCTTCCCCATCCAGCACTGAGTTTGTGTTTTTCTTGGTCTTTCCTCTGCTGCTGATAGACCTGTAGGAAGCCCTTGTTACTTTTCAATCCCTTGATGGGGGGAAAGCTACATTGGTTCTGGCATTCCTAACCTTGTCCCTGCACATTTGGTTATACTTCTTCTAGGTCACTTGACCTTTGGAATCCTGTGTAGGCTTCTTTTTTGTATCTAATTGCATCAGAAGATCATTGTTCATCTACACAAGTCTCCTACCACCTTTGCTTCAATTCCCTGCACGTTGGATTGAACTTCTCCTGGACTTGGAGGACACAACCCTTAAGAGGAAAACAACAAACCACCCAAGCAGCTCTCTTGGACTGTACCCCACAGTATTCTTCCAAGGAGACTCCTAAAAAGCCTCTGCTGTTCTAAAGTCCAGGGATTGTGATCCTGCTATGTGCCTTGTTCCAGTTTCTCAGGAGCTTTAATTCCAGCATCCTGTGTTCATCATAGCCAAGGTTGCCCCTACTTTCATAGGTTTTTTGCAAGTTCTTCCTCACTTGTAAGTGTCAGGTCCAGCAAAGAGTGACCCTTTGTCAGGGCCCTCAGCAGCTGCAGCAGGAAGTTACCATGAATGTACTCCAGAAACCCTCTTAGCTCTTGTGCCTTTTTTCATTCACTTCTCAGCAGATGCCTGATTAAAGTTCTCATGAAGATCAAGGCCTGGAACATGAGGTTTGTTTAAGTGGTATGAAGAAAGCCTCCTCTGCTACTTCTTCCTACTTTTAGTCTGCTCATCCAGATGAAAAATGCAAACATTTTGATTGACAGGCAAACAGGGCATTGTTAAGTATTGAAAAGGTTCTTTGCTTTACATCTTCAGCGCCTTTTATCTGTGGTTCACACAGCACTCTCCATGCCCTCTATAAAACAGACATTTCCAAGTGCTGTTATTCATACTTTAGACAGAGCACAGAGTGCAAATTGCTGCCACCAAGTATATGTACAAAACATGGAGGTGGGCATGGTGGATACTTAGTGGGAAGCAGTCATTAAAATAGCATGGCTGAGGATTTACCTTTCAAAGAACACAGTACTCAAAACATGCATGCAACTTTCAGATATGAAAAATGAACTAGGTGTCAGGTGTATCAAGTGTCTCTTCCATTTCACCTGCCACTCTCACTTTCATTTCCTAAGCAGCGGAGGTTGTAGCACTGTGGGTGGGGAAAATAACTGAATCAAGACTATACCAGATCTCTCATAATGAATCTCTAACTTGAGTTGTTATGGGTACAGACATACTCATAGGTTTTTGGAAAGTTTATATTAGTCAGCCCTCATGAGCACCCCAAGACACCTTTCCTTTGCAGTGACTGAAAGACTGGCTGTCACACTCTCCTGCCAGATGAATAGATGTGAGTGAGTCACTACCACTCTTGCTTCCCCTGCTTTAGCATTATTTCACTCCTGAAGCAGTTGGGTAACAAACTTTAAACAAATGTAATAATTTTGTCTGAAAAGATATTACAGAAGAAGGAAGTGTGAAGGTCATGAGGAATAAGGATTGATCCATTGTCCACAAAACCCAGCAAGTCCTCCTTCCTCCACCCACCCTTTCTTAGTTCCCCTTAGCCTTCCAAGGCTTTAGTATTAAAAACAAGTACTTATAACAGAGGTTGCATCAACAGCTCCCCAAATTTCTGTCTTAATCTCTTTCTATTGCTTCTCTCTCCTTCCCCCTGCTCTAAACCACAAAGCATTCACTTTCTGTCTCTATTCTGGTCCTTTTATGCCAGGAAAGACTGCAGGACAATCAACACCTCTGAGTACCTTGAAGCTTTCCAGTTGAGACAGTTTTCTGTGGGCAGGACCCTTAATTCAAGACCTCTTCAGAACCAAACATGGTTAGAAGTGATACCAAGCCGTGCACAGAGCAGAAGGCTGAACATAATCTGAAAATCATTACGTCAATCAAGACATTCAAATTAAGTTTCATTCTCTTTGGTGTCTCAAAGGAAAAGCTTTCCACACTTCTGCTGCCTGATTTTTACCTTAGATCTGAATGTCAAATTCACTAAATTATGTAGTAGGGTTCTACCCTTCATTGCACTTTTTAAGCTCACAAGTTCTCCTCTGTGTCCCAGCAATGGGCACTGAAGGTTTCAGAAGTATTATATAATTACACACACAAACTGCCATGAAGAACTTCACTGGTGCATGAAGCAGGTAAGTGAAAATTACTCTTGCCAAAGAGTACCAATATCAAAAGCATTACAGCAAAGAGAAAAGATTTTCTCATTTTCAAAATTATAACTCTGAAAGAGGAAAGGAACAAAGGCAGCAGAATGTACCCCCCAACCACTCCCCACCACTTACAAATCTCTTGTACCAAAACTAATTATTAAACCCCTGGGCTGTTATGTAGTTTATATATTCTGTCTTACTGCTGAGAGCAATGATCTGTTCTAAAAGGAAAGAGTGCTTTCTTCTCAAAAGTTATATGTTTGCTCTAAGATTACAGGGAAGCACCCATAGTTTCACTCTAGCGCTTTTCAGAATTCATTGTCTGGTGCTAGCTTGTCTGTCATACTGTGTCACATACACAGTGACAACAATAAATAAAAGCAAGAATTTTAAGATGTGAATATCTAAAGTTTGGCTATTACATGCATTTAGGGTACCTGATTACTTGGGGACGAACTATAGGGATTCAATTTCTTATAGTCTCAGCAGCTTGTAGTTGTCAGGAACTTGGTAGAAGAGTCTGTGGATAATACCAAGAGAACTGGTGAGACGCCAATCAACAGGAATTAAACCCAAGTTCCTGTCATCTTGATTTCTAGCATACTTACAAGTCCAAACTCCTACATTACAGAGAGGGAAAAAAAAAAAACCAAATTAAAGATTTACCAAGACACTGAGAAATCCAGAGCTATTTACTGCCCCAGTACTGTAGGCTTGGACTAAAATCCATGGCTAGATCTACCTAATGGACAACTGCCTTTAAGCCAAGAGAAGTGTTGCCATGTCTTTGCTCAGATCCTGCATTAGGTCTGAGTTAAAACAGAATGACCTATCCAGCAGATATGGGCTGATTTCACAACTTACAGTTATTTGGCAGTAGTGACTCATTGCATTATTTCTATGTTTTGGTTAGATGATGCAGTGGCAGTGATCTCCTTCGCAGATGCAAGTGCAGCAGGGCAGGCATGTTGTATGCTCAGGCATATGACTTATGCTTGCAGTTCCAAAAGAGCTCGCAGTTTTGAGCAACTGAGCAAAGCATGTGTTGAGTACACCTCCCCTGGAGGGCAATTTGTCTCCAAAATCCCCAACTGGCATATTTGTCTTCCTTCTTCCCCCCAGGCTTTCTCCCTCTGCCTGTTCTGCAGTTCTAAGAATTTCATTTTCTTTCCTCTCCCATCCTGCCATAAGCCTTGTTTAGAGCTCTGCCAGAGCTCTTAAAGCACTGCAAATGAGACAACAGGGTCAGAAACAGGAGCAACTCCTCAGAAACCTTTGAACATATCCAGTATTTCTCTCCTCAACATACAGAACAAGAAAACAAGAATGGTCTGGTATTGCAGCTCTTTGTCAACTGTGTCAGTGATACCATTCCACCAACACAGTGCTGCACAAGGACCTTTCCCATTCCTGTTATCATTGTCAGAACTGCTGATGTCCAAATTTAAGCTGCACATGAACAATATCCATACAGCCAGTAAAGCCACTGTTCTGCCCAGAGCCAGCTTGGTACAACTCCTCATTGTCCTGATCTCCTGAAGAATACAAGTGCTGATGGAAGAATAAAATAAAATTTAACTCTTGATTATTTAAAATCCCAAAGTCTAGTAGGCACATTTCTCCTCCATCAAGTATTCCCATACATAAATTCCAATGAGAGTCCAGAAAACAACAAAAACTTCACTTTCATTAACTTCGCTTAGGAGGACAACAATTGCAGGCACAAATAGTTACTGTGTGAGAGAAACAGCACTATTTTTGCTTATCACGAAATTCATGGCAACCATAACCACCTCTGTCTGGCCTAAGATTTCCTAGTGTTTGTTTTGGGGGGATTATGCTCTCTTTTTTTGCTTATTTTATTTGCTTGGGGTTTTTTTTAAATATGTGGCTGGTTTTTTTGTTTCAGCTTTTTTTATTTTTGGAGGGGGGTAGGATTGTTACTTTGTTTTACAAGAAGGATTTCAGAAGGTACAGATCCTGAAAATAATGATGTGTTGGGGTTTTTTTCCCATTCTGTCTCCTCTGCACAAACCAGGACTATCCACATACTTCCCACCCTCTTTTAAAGAGAGGGACATAGTCTGGCACCTCTGATACACTTCCCACACTAATGTGCAACCAGAAAAAGAGCAGCTCCAATAGGACACATGGTGTCAAAAGCCATAAAATGTATCTGCAATAATCATACGTGTCTTTGGAAAAAATACAACAAAACGAAACACTCAGTGAGTATATTGATGTAGACAAGGATTATCACGCTCCTTTTTTTTTTTTTTTTTGCTTCATGTATATCTTCTTCCTGCTCAACATGCTTCAGCTTGTTTCCCTGTTCCTCCTTGAGGCTTTCATGTCACCGCCTCTCTCTAGACTTGTGTTGCCTGAAGCTGAATTACCACAGGGATCCAACAGGAACCAAACTGTGATGAGCTACTTGCAGCTGTCACTAAATCCACCATATTTGCTGCTCCTTGCTGCCCACTCCCTCACCCCCCTGCTTTGCCTTAGTAAAAACAATTTCAGATCCTGTAAGGTATTAAATGCTTTACTGCAGTATGTTGAGTTAGAAGAATCAAAGACAGCAATAGCCAGTGGCTCTACAAAGAAATAAAACTGTCAAGTCAAGCAAGGAAATACAGACTTATCAAAATGATTTCTGAATCCTTTTGAAAAGATTCTTTTTCCATCTTCTACTCATGCTGCCTCAGGCATCTCACTGGATTCTAAAGATGGAACGGAAAGCTCAACCCACTTTGGCTGTCAAAAACATGTACAAAATCCTCCTTACCTCCTAAAGTCCTTTCCTTTAAAAATTGCAGACAACTGAGAAAAGATTTTAAAAAAAATTGTGGGATTGTGTTGGGCTTTGTTTATTTTTTAAATTAAGTATCTACTTTATGACACTATGGAAATCAGGAATAATTTACTCTTTAATCCAAATCTATAGCTCAGCATTAAAACCATTAATAAAGAGATGGACATTAAATTTTATCCGGTTAAGAGAAGTTACGGGGGTTTTGACATCAGGAGGGCCAAATTTTGCTCTCTGATACACCAGTGAAAATGCATGATACATTATCTATAGATACACCTCATTTCCAGTTGTACAAAGGATGAAATTTGACCATATATCTTTAGGAATCTCTGAAATATTAGAAAGCCAAAAAAAAAAATTAAAATATGCTTTGCTTCATGAAAAAATGCAGTTGGTAGTGCTGCTAAAATGGCATTAACAAATGATACATTTAATGCTATGTTTTTGACTTTGAGCAGTTAGAACATTATTATAGAATAGTATAGTGCCTTTGTTCCACTCCTACCTGTACAAGCTATTTATTACATGGCCTCAGGCAAGATGCTCACAATATCCAATTTGCTCTAAAAGCAGTACAGAACTTCCCCATTTGCTTTAGTAGAGCTAGCTTGGGCTTTTTCCCTCTTTTAGCTTCAGTTTATGGATGGATAAAATAGGTATTTACCTATTTCATGCATGTTCGAACTGCGAAATAAAGAGCTAGGTAAAATTACCACTGATCATTACAGCTACATGGAGTTTTTTACAGTGCTCTGAAAATGATAAAAGAGAGAGGTGTTTGTACAGCACAGTGTTACTAACTCCAATTTCATTTTGTGATTGCACATGTGTTCATAAAAGTAGTACAGATGCCAACAGATCCTGCAGATTTATTACAGGTAATAGAAGCCCATGATCTCCTCTAATGTCATTTCAGGTAGAGAGAAGGGTTCATGAAAAATATGTGTATTGTTCTATCCCATCAGTGCTATTATCTTAAAGGGGTATCTGTTTTGAAAACTTATTCTTTAAAAAGATGAAAGTTGTTTCCAAATGTTAAGACATGGATAGTGCTAAGCAGCATCAACACCTAGTATCTCTTGCTGGTGCACAGAAACTCCAGGAGAGACCTTGACACTAGATCCTCTAGTTCTCCTGGTTTTACCAAGGCTGTCAAAAATGGCCAAAATGGAAAAGGGACACAGCAATTAAAGATGACCCAAAAGCACATGGGCATTCATTCAAGCAAAAAGCATTATTTGTGCCACCTGCATTTCTCAGGAGCTTGTCAGGCCAGTAATGGCTGCTTCAAACTTTACATCACCATCAGAAACATCCATGAAATGGATGGCTAAGGTGCCATTGCTCTCACCCATGGTTTGTTGTGGGATACATGCCACAGCAGAAAGTGCCAGGACCTCCTTACAGGTACCTCTGTGTCTGATTCCCTGACCTTGTACACTGCCTACACTTTCCCTCATGACAAATCATTTTAAGGGGGGGGTGTTTGTTTTGGGGCAGCCATTTAGTACCAAATATAAGTAAACAATAAATAAATCCTTTGCTTTTGGTGGCAGCTGGGAGAGATGGGAGAAGAAAATAATGACTAACCTTCCCTGCAGCAGATAAATCTACACTGTAATTGGCAGGCAGCTTTAGAGAGGGTATTCTCCTAGTCCTAACACAGCACTTGATTTCTTACAGGGGCTTCCATAACATGACTCATAAGAGCAAACAGGATAAAAGTTCAAAAGATACTGAATGAATTTGCAATTGAAGGAATAAGTATCAGGGCATGCTGAATTTTCTAAACTTTATTACAAGTAACACAATATTAAGCAAATATTCACCAAACTAAATATTTTTGTATAGCTATAAAGTAAAAGGAATTAGATGTCCTTTGGAGAAAAGGTTGAAAGCATGAATGCAATGAATAAAGGACAGCCAAAACCCATAATTTTTCCAATCTGGACATAGACTGGACTGTCCATTTCTTAGGCTAGATTTTATGAACTTTTGAAGTTATAATTACTGCACAGTTTAAAGCATGATCTATTCTTTATAGTAATTGCAATGAAGTTTTTGTGGTTTTTTTCATCAAAAGAAGTGAAATTTTGTGTGAATGTACCATTTGTAGTGTACAATTTGAAAGTAACTGTTCCTTTCACAGGATATAAATCAAAAGCCTCTAAATTACTAGAAGTTAAAGTTTCAAGAAGATGTCTTTAAAGAAATTAGTTTCAGTTTTTAATGCATCAGCCAGTCAACTCCTTTTAGAAACAACTTCATTTCAACAGCATACACTGACCTAGAAAAAGTGGCTGGAGATGTATTTGCTTATAGAAGTCATTTCAAACCAGAATGACTAAGGTTAAAATTTGGCACAGCCAGGTTTTCCCTAAAGTCTTGGAGTTCTACCACTGACTTTCCTAGTGGCAAGCTAAGAGGAATCCCAAGGGATCTTTGCAAATCCCCTCAGCATTCAGAAAACGAAACTATTTCTATTCAGATGTGAATCTGTCCAAAGTTCAAGGTGTTTTGATTCATGTCATTGTTCACCCCTGTATTTCATGAGGCTGACTACAGAAGACCTCTGTAAAGGAAATGAAACCACCACTATACCTTGGGAGCTATATTGTCATTTAATGAATAATTGTGTCATGAAATGTTCCCACCAGAATACATTTCCCTGCAGCACAGATGAGACTGGAGGAAAAAAATGGGCACCTTAAACATTCATTAGTAGAACCAGCTGCTCTTTTGTTGAAGCCAGCAGAAACAATAGCAGAATGAATAATAACCCCCCCAATCCTTCTGCAACATGAATACACACACATCTGTATGTAAACATCCAAAAATAATGTCGCCTTGAGTTTTATACCAAACCCACACACGTGTATCTAGTGCTAGGTAACAGTTCCATTTTAAAGAGGATGAGGAAATTTCCTATGGGAGAATAATCTCCAGACAGTCATTCACAAAATCCCTACAAATCAGCTCTAAAGAAATTCACCTTCCCGGTTCAAAACTAATGTGGCAATGAGAAACCAAAAGAAAATGATTGGAAATGACATCTAATTAGTCTAGAAATTATAGTTTCACCTGGTATTTCACCACTGGATCTGCACACTCTGAGCCCTCTTGTTCATATACAGTTTATGACTGAGCCTGAAAGTATGTCCATAGCACCAAATACAAAATGCAGTCAACAGTTTTATAGGCCTGGGAGTGGAAAAGTACCATGTCAGGAGCAAGTATGCAACTGTATTTTTGATATCCATGATTGTCATATAATGGGAAAACCATACTGCTAAGTTCTATATTCAGGTGTGGTTTTTTGTTTTCTTGTTGGGGATTTATTTCCTTCTCTTAACAAAACAAACAAACAAACAAAAACCCCAACAACAGCAACAGAAAAAACCTAAACCAAAATAACCTGGCTTTCTAGAGAGACATCTCATTGACTAGTATTTAAAAGACTGAAAATGTGGTTTTCAATCAAAAATTCACCTCTACAGACTATGACCATTACCAGTTTCCAAAGCAAAAACTGCTAAACCTGAATTTGAACAGGTTGGAACAAAATAATATGGAACCACTACTTAACCAGAGTAGCATTTCTTGACAGAACAGCAATGGTAGGAAGCAGAAGCTACTGAAGGTGTTTTTAATGTATAGTTGATATATATATATACCTATCACAGTCTTAAGAAGCTGGTTCTATTCAGCTGCCTCAGGCACAGCCCTTGTAAGTGTCCAGCACAGGTTCCAAAATCTGTTCCTGTCACTAGCTGTAATTATACCAGTACATCACCTCATTATGCCTATTTAATGGTTTGAAACATGATATCCTGGAACTAATGCACCTATTTGCTCTAAGTACAGAACAGCATATCCCAGCATGTGCTGTTGGTCTGCACTCTGCTTGAATTTACTACTGCCAGTTGTCCTAGGCTTAACAAAAAGTGTTCCAAAGGATGCATATCCTAAATTATTCCCTCTGCTTAGGAACTAACATCTGCTTCTGCTGTGATCAATCACAGAAAACCAACAATCAAAATAGGTTGCAGCTGATGCTCAGCATAACAAGCAGCTACTTGTCACAAAATGTGCATTACCAGTGGGGAGGATGGTTATTCCCATATTATAGATATGGAAACTAGACTGCATGCTCACCACCTTGTCTGGATGGCAACAGTGGAAGCAAATCCACACAATCTTCCCTAGTTATCCCAGTGCATGAACTTGTATTGCTCTAGCAGCATTAGCCTTGGGCAACCAAGACAAGCTTCTGATTAGAGTTTCCATTGCTAGCACACGTTGCTTAGCAAGTCATTTATGAAGCATTTATTTGTACTGATACTGCCAGGTCATCTTATTTTTCTGCCAAAATGGCACCTTTCTACCAAGACTCCTGCCTCTCCTGTCTGACATGACTCTTAGGGCAAGGCAAGAAATAATAAACCTTCTCTAAGGCCACACACACACAGTGGCACAGAAACCTGTTAGTAAAGTTTATCCCACAGAAAGGACTAAACTACAACAACAAATTCATTTCTACATGCAAGGATTTGCACATACACATTAATTCCTAAGAACTACTTTAGAAATTCACCACAAATTCTTTATGCATGAGCACTCCTCGAGGCAGAGTACTCTACAAAGTAAGAGGATTTAAAAAAGAAACACTTCAATGTCTTGAATACACACTGACACACAATAGATCAAGACTTAGATTATTACATTTTAAATTATGTTAATTAAACAATGCTCCCTCTAACCAATGCTCATTGTCACAGTCTGATATAACAAAACCACAATCTTTTTCCTCAAGTCTGTACTCATTCATACAAATGAAAGAAAGGATTTGTCACTGGAACCCCTTAGAAACAAGTAATTTTCAGGCCACTGAAATTACTATCCTTATGTTAGTTTTTTAATGACAGCTTTTTTTTTTATGGCAACTTTTTTTTTTTACGAAATGTTCTAAACTTCCTTTACCATTTCAAAGAAGACTATTTTATAACTGACAAAACCAAAAAGAAAATGTGATAATACTACTTGGCATTGTTAAAAAAAAAAAAAAAGAAAAATTAGTACCTCATAAATCTGAACTATTAGATATATAATGAGAGAAAGACAGGCAAAACAAAAATACACCCAAGATTTTTCACCCCACAGGGAGAGTAGTTTAACGACATGTTAAAGTCCCTTAACCACTGAGTTCAGAAAACAAATTGCAAAAAACAAAATTCTGCATTTTGTAAACTTCAATTTGTTCTACATTTTTCCCCACTCACTTTAGTATGGGGAAAGAATGAACCACCCTGAGTCCATGGAAGGAAACCCACAATACAACCACCTAAATCTTCAAATTCCACTGGAGTTCACAATCCCCACATTCTCACATTTCCTAAGCAGCTTCCTAAGTGTCAAATCCCAGCCCCAGTGGATTTCACTGAACAAGGGTCGGGCCAGGATGCTTTGTGGAATAGGTCCTTCTACTTGGCTTCAGTGTAATCAACCTTGACTAATTACCTTTTGCCACCAAAATAAGTAACCCTGAAAAGGGTATTTGTAGTTAAAGCTGACATAATTAACTAGCTACTAAAAGGAACCCAGAAGTCATATTAGACTAGAAGTCTGCTAGTCATTCTCATAACGAAAATTTGCCTTGAGCCTAAACTCAGCCTCTGGTAAATAAGAGCCCTTAAAAGCAAAATTCTAGTCATGGATTTTTTTCTTTGTCTAGTAATAACAGGGAAAAAAAATACCAGTAAGAATTATTTTTCCTGACATTTCTCTCATTTAGATTTGTTTTTCTGAGATCAATGTTCTGGGACTGGGAATATTCTTGGCATTCACATACTGCAGGACTAGAGATCTACTTAGAGAAAAGTGAAAGAAACAGCAAGGAACAACATGAAGTTAGTAGGAAAAGTATTTCACTAAAGTTAGAAACAAGAAAAAAAAAACCTGAAAGATCAAATATCTAGTCTGTGGAAATAGGATACTGATCTATTTATATAAATTTCTAAAGCTGAGCTTGGGGTGCATTCAGCTGAGGAAAACAGGAGCAGGTGGCAGATTACTGCAAACGTGGTGCATTCTAGGCCAATTGTGGAAAAAAAAAAAGAGACTGACTCTCACCTAAATATAGTGCCCTGTTTAAGTGTTTTGCATTTTTCTGGTGTGGGGAGTATATCACCAAACATACTAAAATTCACTTAGCTGCTGAAGCACATAAAAGACAGTAGTTTGAATATGCCTTCATTAGAATAACATCAGCAAACACTGCAGCTATGGGGTGATCCAAAACACTTCTAAAACAAAATGTGCTTGCATGCTCTCCACCAATGAACTTTTGTTTGGATTTTCTCCCGAGAGAATAATTAATATTTGCATGAGTTTGACAAGCACTAATACTGCTTCTGGACTATTTCCATGTAAGAAACAATAAGAATGCACAGCTAGGAGGAGGAACTTGAAGAAATTCTCTTGTTCTGCTCTCTCGGAAAGTCTTCCCCTCTACCTTCCAGCTAGAACCTACAGGATAACATCTTTGTTACTCTATAACATTATCTAAAACATCTTAGAGAGTGGTTATTTTGCCTTTGTACCTCACCTAGAATGTGTCTTCCAGAACATCCATTCAGAGCAAAAGAGGAATAAGACTGCATCTGACTCTGCCTTCTGCAGTGGCCCCAGGCGGAAGTGATCATTTAAGCTACAGTGGTGGCCTCTATCATTTTATGGCCTTTGGGCAACTCTCAGTGTAAGAAAAGCTGTGGTGCTTGTAACAAGCCAGCAGAGTTTGTACAAAAATGTGCTGTTATATGGGACATAGTGTCTGGTTTGAAAAGGAGACGTCAGATCCTCAGCGGACACTCTGATTGTAGAGGCTGCATTCACTGGTGTTGGCCTTTGGATGGTTTTATAAATGTTTAAACAAAATTTAGGTCTTGGGAAAATGCAAGATCAGTATTAGCCAAGAAATCAAACCAAGAGGGATGATTTCTTTGATACAAAAACTCTATATGTGTAATTTTATTTTATTTCAGAGAAGAATATCAAGGATGTTGGAAATGGCATAAGGGTCTAAAGCTGAAGCAAATTTGTAAATATTTTGCTAATAATGAACAAAGGCATCTACAGTTTCATTCTCCTTATTGACATGGTGACTACTTGGAGAATAAATATAATTACTTCACTTTCTTGGCTTTTGTGTTTAGTGCAATTAGCCTAAAAATGCTCTGCAAACAAAAAGCAAACAGCCTTGATTTTGTCAAGGCAGAGAACAATTTTCTCTTTTTAGTGAGCCTTACATAAATCACAGACATACTAGTTCTGATTTGGTACATTTAATAGTTCTCACCGTGAAGGATTCTACTTTACATTTCTAAATGTATGAATTAAAATATTTTCTAATTCTTTTCTGAAATCAGTTTACATTTTTTGTTACTGTTTTGTGTTCTTGACCACCAATGCTACATTTCCTGATATGCAACCGTTGGCCCTACATCAGCATTCCAAATCAAACTCCCCTACTTTTTGTTACCCTAAATCTTTCTTCACTGGTCTCTAAAGATGATGTTGAGCATCTATGTCCACATTCTTAGTGGTATCTGTGTATTACATTCATAATTAGATTATTAAGCACAGCTGACATGGTACCATGAACCTTTTAAAAATCT
>VWYE01017479.1:132658-239061 GCA_013398995.1 Alaudala cheleensis | reverse complement strand
ATGCCTCAAAAGCAAAAGCCCGGAAACACAAGGTAAGAAAACGTCTCCTCTCCTCAATTACGAAGGCCAGTCCAGAAACAAAAGGTGAGAAACTTTCTCCTCTTCTGTCCTTGATTATGAAGACCAGCCTGGAAACACAAGGTAAGTTACTCTCTCCTGGATTATGAAGACTGGCCTGGAAACACAAAGTAAGAAACTGTCTCCTCGATTACAAAGGCCAGCCCTAAAACACAAGGGAAGAAACTCTCTTCTTTCCTCTCCTTTATTACCTATACCAGCGCAGAAACACATGGTAAGTAACTCTCTCCTCTCCTCGATTGTAAAGACAAGCCTGAAAACACAAGGTAGGAAACTATCTGCTGTCCTCGATTACCAGCACATGCCGGGAAACTCAAGTAACAAAACTCTCTCCTGTCCTCTCTTCGATTAGAAGACCGGCCCAGAAACACAAGGTAAGAAACACTATCTTGTCCTCTCTTCTCCTTGATTACAAAGATCAGCCCACAAACAAAATGTAAGAAACTCCTCTCCTCTCCTCGGTTATGAAGACCAAGCTGGAAACACAATGTTAGAAACTTTGTCCTTGGAATCAGAAGGTAAGTAATCCCTCTCCCTCTCTCTTCCCCTCCCCTCTCCTGTTTTCTAGCCCGGAAGTATAAGATAAGAAACTTTCTTCTCTCCTTGTGTAGATTACGAAGACCTGCCTGGATTTACAAGGTACAAAGCTTGCTCCTCTCCTCCTTCTGTTGTTGAGTGCGAAGAGAAATCCCAATATGGAAGGTGAGGCTTACCACTTCCCCTCTTTTTCTTGTCTAATACGAAGACCGTCCTAGAAACAGAAGGTAAGAAAATTGCACCTCTCCTCTTTCTCTTGTTGAGTACAAAGAGAAGCCTGGAAATACAATGTAAGAAACTTTCACCTCTCCTCTTTTTCTTGTCCTGTGCAAAGAGTAGTCCAGAAAGGGGGGGTAGGATGCTTTCACTTCTCTTCTGGAGTATGAAGACCAGCCCAGAAATAAAAGGTAAGAAACTTGCACCTCTTCTCTTTCTCTTGTTGAGTATGAAACAAGCCCGGGAATGGAATGTAAGATATTTTCATCTCTCCTCTCTCCTCTCCCCCTTAGGCTGGGCTAGGCAGTCCAGGATAGCCACAACAAGGACACTTGGGCAAGTAAATCTTGTTCAGAGGAGGAAGGAGGCCAACTACTGACCATGATAACCCTTTTTGTTTTTTTAATAACTTTTACCTTTGTCATTTAAAAACATGAAATCTAACTGGCATGCACAGTTCTTTGAAGACAGTTTTGGAAACATTTCACTATGTGATAAACAAATATTCAGATGAAGAGTTGCCTACATATATAAAAAATTTGCATGCATTTTGTTTTCTGGACATAAAACAAAATCTAATATATCACATCTGTATTACAGAAAAAGAGATCTGTATACTTTAAACCATAATGATGATCAATACAAAGGAAAGCTTGAATAAATTGAAAATTACTGGAGACAAGTTTTGCAAATGGATAGTTTTATGCTCTACCTGGTTGCATAATCTTCTTTGAATTAAATACCTTTCCACATTAACAGCACATGAAAAAAATCTTTACAAGGATAAGAGAAAAAGAATATTTTATTTGAAAAAGAAAACTAACCCAATATACGTTTGCATTACAAAGCAGCTTCAATATATCATTAATGAGAAAATTTTGCTTAATGGTATATAAGTATATAAGAATTCTTGTTCTATTCTTGTTAAGCCACAAACATTTAAAAAAAAACAGTGTAAGAAACAACTTTACTTAACATTCACCTTTTTTTAAATTTGTTTAGACTGCTATTAGTTTGATTAATTGGCTCCTGATACCAATTGCTCCTAAAAGTGTTTTTATTTATTTTCAGCCTTCAAATGAGTCAATTTTGATCTGCATATGTTTCCCTTTAAATCTATTTGAGTTTCTGACGTATTCAAAAAAGATATTTTCTCCATATTTATTCTTCTAAAAATTATCTTCTGAGGCCTCTTCTGAGGCTCTGATAATTTGAAAAGTGACTTTTGCATAAATTATATGAAATCATCTAGTCATCCCTGATCTCAGATGTTTGAAACACTAGCTTTGTGAATTGACACTGTATGAAAATTAGGGCTGTGTGTTTTTCCTAGGGTGACTTTATGATGCTTGTATCCCCAAATCGTCTGTTCTGTCTGTGTTAGATATTGTGTTCTGTAGCTTTAAGACTGGTTCCAAGAGCGAAGGGGGAGAAAAGAGAAGCACGCAGTTTTTTGTCAGAAAAGCAGCTCATTCCTCTGCATTCCAGCTCCTGGACTGTTCATTTGAAGCACGGACAGGTGGTGGGTCAGAGATATCCTTTGCTTCTAGTTAGTTTTAGCTAGCTAGGGCAGAGAAGTTCCCTGGACTGTTATTTTTCCTTTTTCTTGGGACTGTTTAAACCTGCTCTTGGACTGAAAGACCCACGAGAGTGAGAGCAGTGGGAGTCTGCACTGGTGGGCCACTGGGCCCAGGCCGGCATTTTCTAGTGCTGGAGGGACTGATAACAGGCTGAGTGAGCTGAGCTTCCACGGCAAGGGCTTTCTCAATTTTGCCAGGTTTTATTGTTTCATATTATTCATTTCTAAGTTTGTAAGCACTTTGTTCGTTAAATAAATAGCTTTTTTCCACTCATCTCTAAGATTTTTCCCTTTCCCCCTTTTTAGGGGCAAGAGGCCATTCCAGTTTGCTTCCCAGAGGGATCCCCATTTGGGAGATTTCCACCCAGATTTGTCCTAAACCAGGACAGCGTTATATACGACTCGGCCACTTTTACCAACATAAACAGCGGGCCGGGGGCCCCTGGAGCAGCGGCCCCGAGCTGAGCTGTGCAGGCAGTGCGGAGCTGCCCGCTCCCAAGCTGACACAGGCAGCAGCAGCTGGGGGGAGTGAGAGATGCCCTGTCGGGGGGGGCTGGTCCCCTGAGACATAGAGAGGGTTGCTAGAATGTCTCTTTCCTGGGTTCCTGCAAAAAAGCCCCAAGTTTACTTAAAAGCGACAAAGGGGACTGAAATTCAGCTGCCAAAGGTTGTTGATATTTATTTTTATTTTTTACAGTATACCTTTTGAGTTAATAAGCACATATGTAAACAGTTCTTAATATATGGGTTAGAATATGCTTGTCTGAACATTTCATATTCAGAGTCATCAATATTTCTTAATGTCTTACTTTATTCTGTGTATGTTCCTTTAAAGATGTATCCCATCTAAGTTGAAAAAGTTTTCCTCCCTATTAAGAAATATTGAAAAGTAAAGTTCTTTAAGCTCTTAATATTATAGCTTATAGTTCCTTCCCAAATTTACAATAATTAAAGCAGCACAAATAGTCTCATTTTCATTATTTCTATCAATTTGAAAGATAAATTATTTTATTCTACACTCTTTATATTTTAGCTCTTATCCTTTCTGCAAGGGCCCTGCAGAGGACAGTAGTCATGGTTTTATGTAAAGATTGTCTTTTAAAGAATTTACTTTATCATGATTGCTTCACAGGTCAAATAATAAATTCTACTCTTGTATATATTCCAATTATGTTGCATTTTGTGAGCTTCTGGAAAATTTAATATGCATTACAGGTTTTATATTACAGAGGAAGAAGAGTAAATAAGCAGCAATTTGAAGTATCTTAGCACTAGATGCAGGGGTGCACACCTGTGATCCTAGTTGCCAAGAAAACTGAACCCAGCAGAAGTAAAATCCCACCCAGATACAGGCTGGGCGACACCAAGACATGAAGACAAGAAATGAAGGTGCTGCGGCAATTGGAAAAAAGAAGATCAAAATAAAACCTTTAAAGAGACTGTTTGATGTCACAAATTTAATTAGGGTTATAAGTTTGTAGTAAACCTTGTCATAAAACAAATTTGAGGATCCTTTTGTAAACTACAGTCATTTCTTTGTTAATTGTCTTTTGAGATATCAATGATTAATATTTTTAGTATATAATAGAAAAGTTAATTGTCAACTATCCTTCAGTTTTGTTTGCTAAGTTTTACATTTTGCATGTTTCTCTCTCTCTTTCCCTCTCACTCTTTGTAACATTTTATTTATATTATTTAAAAGTATTCTCCTTTCTTTTATGATTTTGTGTTGAGGAAATGACATTCCTCCAAAATTATTCCATTAAAAGTAGCTTGTTTGAGTTCCTTTTTAACCATTAATAATTTGACTTCATTTAGTTAAAAGCCTGACTTATAGTAAGATAATTTTAGATAAAGAAAGTGATCAAGACAGAAAGAGAAAGAATGTACTAAGAAATATTAAGAATAATAATCCTTCCAAGTTAATTAAGAAATATTTGTTTTATAGTTATCACTATATAGTTATTTATAAGGCTAAATGTAATTTATAGTTCATTGTTAGCTTCTCATAAATTGCCATTTGATGTTTAATTGTGTAGTACAATGTATAATCATTTTAATTTCTTCCCCAAAATTCTCACTTTCTTTCAAACTAAACCTAATAGGAGGACTTATGGTGGTTTTGTTTTTTAATGTTTAATTTTGCAGTCCCTCTAAATGGTATGTTTTGTATCCTGTCCCCTCTCTTTCCCTGTGAGGTTGGTTTAGCCACTGTTGTATACAGCTGCCACTCTCCCTTCAGGTCCACCTTTTATTCCTGAAGGTTCCATGTCACTCTTCCTAACCATGGTACCTCATGGGTCAGTCTGGATTATTCCCCACCTCTGTGTTCTGCTCATTGTCAATCTACCTTGTGCTCTTCCCCTACTGGCTATAAGTTAGTATCTTCCCCTGAGACCCTCCTCTAAATAAGTCGTTGTAAATTTTGGGTTGGGGTCTCTGCTTCTGCCATGCCTTTGAATTAAGGACGTTTTCTGTTAATAAAATCATCTTAGGAGTGGCACACAGGGCCCATCTCGTAATTTCCTACCCTGATCATCTGGCGGGTGACCAGGACACTCAGGAGTCGCAGGGGATTGTCGCAGCCCCGTTGCTCTTATTAGGAGCACACTACGACAATAAACTTGGACTTATTTCTGTCTAGCACTACTAGCATCTGGGAATTACATCCATTTATGCTTGAAGGCAATGCCCAGCTGGTGCTAGAGCTAGAAGTACTTTAAATAGTCTTAAACTCAGTGGATTCTCATAAAATGGTTGGATTTTGAGTTAGAATGTTTTCCTGAATTACACAGTGATAAATATTGAGCCAGGTTAAAGTCTAGCAATGTCTGAGAGGACCTACTGTGAATCAATTTTTCTCCTAATGAATTAAGACAACAAGGATGAGCTTCATTAATATAGACTGCTTGTGTCCTAGGTTTGTTAGCGTTCAAGCAGATGCCGTAATCAGAGATCTGATCATATGCAAGTGCTTTTATTGAAGCACGCAGAAACCCGGGGTAAACCCAAATTAGGCTTCGATATTGGGTTCGAGATGAACATGTCTTATACCCTGCTGTTATATAACTATACAATAAATTATTAAACCCATATAGTTCGATTGTATACATTGATTCTATGCAAGCATGAATTCCTCAAAACCCCCCAAACACCGATCACATCTTTCTCATGCAGGTGCAGTTTTGCATGATCTGGTAAAGACAATGCTTGATTTGGTTAAGACAATGGCTAGAGCTATAGTGAAGCTAACATTCTGTTCCCAAGGTCTCACTGACCAGCAGGTCCAGGCCTCTCCTTTCTAACCACTCCTTCTAACCACCATCACCTCCCTGGTTACAATTTTAGAAATCATTTCAACCCTATTCTTTCCACCCTCCTTTGAATCTATTCCCATGATTCCCATAGCTACTAGAATTTAACCCTTATGCTATCAGATTGACTTTATGTTTGTATCCCCAAATTGTCTGTTCTGTCTCTGTTAGATATTGTGTTCTGTACCTTTAAGACTGGCTCCAAAAGCGAAGGGGAAGAAAAGAGAAGTGCAGAGTTTGTTTTCAGAAGAGCACCATACTCATACACATTCCATCTCTGGACTGTTCATCTGAAGCATAGACAGGTGGCGGGTCAGAGATCTCCTTTGCTTCTAGTTAGTTTTAGCTACCTAGGACAGAGAAGTTCCTTGGACTGTTTTTTCTTTTCCTTTTTCTTGGGACTGTTTAAACCTGCTCTTGGACTGAAAGACCCACAAGAGCGAGAGCACCGGGAGTCCATACCCAGTGGCATTTTCCAGTGCTGGAAAGAATGGTAACTGGCTGAGCGAGCCAAGCTCCCACGGCAAGGGCTTTCTCAATTTTACCAGGTTTTATTGTTTCATATTATTCATTTCTATGTTTGTAGGCACTTTGTTTGTTCAATGAATAGTTTTTTCCACTCATCTCTAAGGAGATTTTTGCCCTGAACCAACAGGGGGAGGGACCATTTTATTTTGCTTCCCAGAGGGATCCCCATTTGGGAGGTTTCCTCCCAAATTTGCCCTAAACCAGGACAGACACATAAAGAATCATATTGTCCTAGATAAAATATCCATTTTGAACTTTAAATATCAGCGTATTCTGGTTTATGTGGACATAGATTCACAGTCCCAGTTAATCAGAATACCTATATTCCTTTTTCCCAAGCTGATCACCCATTGCCAGCAATAGCATTGTTCCACTATACAAGGTCTGACAGACATAGATCATCTTCTGTGTGATAAGAATGAATATAAGAAAGGGTCTATAGAATAGCACCAACTCTACATCTGCTTCTGCAGATGTTTTCGTGGCAGACGCATCACCTTAAGAGTCTACAGCTGGGGGAATGGAAGGTAATTTTATACATCTTTATGTACATGTGCCCAGGTGTCAAATGCTGAAAAGCTCTGATTAGGCTGTCTGTTAATTCTGAAGCTAAGATACCTGCATGTGCTAAGAGGAGCACTCATCTTTATTATTTTTAGTCTATATTTTGTTTTCCTGCTTTTTTTTTTTTAATGCTTGTGCAAATATTTCCAGGAAGTTTGTAGTTTTACCACTTGATTGTACTCAAGCCAGGTGGCTGTTCATTTTATTTTGTGTATCTTTTGTGGTTCTTTATCTCTACGTTTTGAGAAAAGAGAAAAGATTCAAAGCTCTGAGCCAGCGAACAGATTGACAGGCACTGCTGTTGTTGTCAGCCATTCTCAAACAGCACTGCAGGACAGAATTATTAGACTCAGGACAACTGAAGGGATTGAGCCTTTTTTCAGCCATTTTTCGACCTCTGTTTTTTTCTAGTTTCTCCTTTTATCAAAGCCTGCTGGATGACTGATGACTTCAGCTTTATGATTTTCTCTTACTATAGTGTTGCAAAATAGCTTGACATGTGTTCACTCTTCTCCTCCTTCTTTCCCCTTTTGTTATGTGTCTGCAGATTTTCATCCTGTATCTTTTCCTTTTTCCTGGTTTTGTTTTTTTTTTTTGTTCTAATTTTGTGTTCCCTTTTGCTTTCTCCATTTCCTTTATATAACAAATGAGAGAAGGGAGTAGCCTTTGTTAGAGCAACAGGATGAAGTTCTCAATATACTGCTTAATAAAAAAAGAAAAAATATGTGAAAAAACAAGCAAACAAACAACCCATCCTTATTTCTCCCTCCAAAAAAAAAACCACCCTCCCCTACATCCCAAAGACTCACCTTTAATATACCTTACATCTTGCATAGTTACGTGGAAGGGAGTTTGAACAATGATAGTACAGGCCCACTGCGGAGTGATTTCATCCACACAAATCCTTGGGATCCAATAAGCCCCATCCAAGTTGTTGAAAAAGATAGCTAACATCCTTTCTTTTGTCTTTGAAAGGTTGTTGTAGAGTTCAGGAGAAAGCACCAAAACAGCAGAAAGGTAAATGCCACACTTGTCTTCAAAAAGAAAAAAAAAACAATCAACCCAAGGTTGCCTGACTGGATTCCTGATGCTGGAATAGGTCCTCAGGGATCCCATTTTTAGGCACACACAGGATATGATTTGAACCAGAAACGTAGAATTTACTGAAGGGTAAATCATGTCTGACCAGCCTGATTCTCTTCTGTGATCAAATGCTGAAATATGTGGGTCAGAGAAAATTGTGGCCATTTTTTATTTGGACTTCAGCAAAGTTTTTGACATTATCTGTCACTGTATTCCTGTATCCCAGTTCAGAAGCTATGGACAGGTGCAAAAACCGGAGGATGATCAGGTGTGGAAGGGTGTACTTGGTAACGTGTAATCTAACTGAAGCCTGATGTCAAACAGAATATCACATAAGTCCTGGGGACTGTTCCTTTTAATAATTTTAATTATTAAATCTTAATTATAAAAAATGCAATAATTTTTAAATTATCAAAAATAATGTAGTATTGTTTTTCAATAGACTGAAAGAGGTGATGAAGATCAGTCTATTTTAGTTTGCAGATTACTCCAAACTGTGGGCCTATGACCAGGTAATCCTCTTAAGGAAAATGCTGCTAGCTGGAGTGCCCTAGACAGGCTGTAGGAACAAGCCAGCAGGAACATTATAGGGTTCAACAAGGTCAAGGTCAAGCAAAGACCCTGGGAAGGAAATGCTTATGCAAGCCATGCAAAAACAGTGTCTTTTTGTTATATTATGTAATGGACAGCCACACTAACAGGAGATTAGTGTGTGCCAGTTTCCATATTATGATTTCAACATACCTAAAATGAAATTTGATTTCACACATAGCAGTTCCTCTTGCACTGTTAAAATATATCATCTAATAGATACAGGTAAATAGGATGAGGGAAGGTATTTTTAAAATCATACTAGAGGTTTTCTTACAGATAAAATACAAAAATAAATATAATATATTGTTACATAAGATGGTCTAAGTATTTAGGAATGTAGGGTTTTTCTGTGGTTTTGGGTTTTTTTGGAGGGGGTTGCCTTTTTTTTGAAATCTTCCCCAATTCAGAAAGATACTGGTAATAACATGTTCTTGGCAACATTTGTGAAAGTTTATTTTCATAAACTACTTATATAAGGGTCTTCAGGCACTGCTACAGGAACTATACAAAACTGCAGTTCCTCAAGCTTTCAAACATTCACACTATTTTCTGTAATCTGAAGTGTTAACAACAAGTTAAAATTAAAATTATTTTACATCTCTTTATGCAAAAATATTGTGAGGGACTGGATGCCAGGCAAGATCCCTCCTGAGTAAAGATGAATATCTTTTTCTTTCAGCTATGTACACAGATTTATAAAGTTATGTAGAACAGTCAATTTTCATGAGGAGGAAACATGCAGTGTACAAAATGGGCACAAAAAATCAGTGGAAGCACAACAATGTTTCTCATGTGTCTTAGAGAAAGAAAACCTATTTTAATTTCTTCTCATAACTAGAAAGGACTTGTGTTTCTAAATGGGGCCATTGGGAGGTGATTTTGGTTTTTTTTCTGTTGCATCTTTCTTTCCCCTCTGCTGCCCACACATTTCACAGAAGCATAAATCACGTCAACACACATACACACCTGCTCTGGATTTACAAGCATCTGGTATGTGAGAAACTTGTTTTGGTGAAAATCTGTAAGCTCCATTGGAGCAAATTGGAAAAAGGAAAAAAAATAAAACAAACAAACAAAAAGCCCAAAACCACAATAAAAATAGAAAACAAAAACAGAAAACCTCACCCCAAAATGACAGGTCATAAATCTTGTCTATGGGCACCTGTTCTTTAGAGAAACTTTATATTTCTCTTCTATCACGGTCTGCAACTATTAAGAAATTAATCATGCCAAAATTTTCAAATTTAAATTCAGGCTTTAAGCCCTAATATCAATGATTTATAGCTAAAAGATAGATGGTGTTTTGAATAGCTCCTCTACAGGTTTTTTTTACACCCCAGAGAACTTATTCTTAGAAACTTATTCAAAGTAAGGCCATAATCAAGAAGGTAAACTATCTTTGACGTTTGTAAAACTTTATTTAGGCAGTAGAAGCCCTTAAATCTTTCTTAATGCACCATCAGGAAATTAGCAGTTTTCAGCCTACCTCACACAAAATTGGCAGGTGTTTAATATCTTTTCAGTTCTTCTTTGCAGCATAGATTTTCTGACTCTTCATAAAGGCTTTTTTTGGAGTAAAATCATTATTTCTGATTGAAAACACTGTTGATGTCCTCAAAACCATCAATAGATTGGCTTTGAAAATCATATTTCAGCCACTGGAATATACTGACCATATAAGCGGTGCAGCCACCATCTCTGGAAGTGTTTAAAAGACATAAATACATGACAGATGTGGAGATGGATTAGTGGTGGACTTGGCAATGCTGGGTTAATTCTTAATGATTTCAATTGTCTTTTTCAACTTAAATGATTCTACAATTCTGTTATTGCTCTGTATTGTATTTCAGCAGACTTAATATTAAATATATTGATAGGACTCTGATCTCCCAGAATCATTACACAGGTTTTCTGAAGAAATTCTGATCTTATGCATGAAGTATAAGGACAGTCATCTAGCCATTGGTTTGAACAACAATGGCTCCTTATATAATTCTCTGGAGCTGTGAAGAGAAGTAATTTAAGTGTTGCTGAAATTCTTCTCGTGTTCCTTCTTTCCTATATAACATTTCTTACATAATACTTGGCTACTCTTTCATGAAGAATGGGTGGAAGGGAATCAGGGAAGAACCTAAAAGATATGCTGAAGAAAGCTCCATTGTTTTGAGCAACTACTAGGGATGTAAAATTACGAGAAGGTGGTAAGAAAATAGCATTATCTTTGCTCCGATTATGAGGCCTGTTCTATCTCTTTCCCTTGATGATCAGCTCAGGCCTTTCTAGAGCACATGAACTGGAAGGTGGTAAGTGAGGATCATTTAAAACTTCAAGGTACTTGCTCATTATGACTGTGGATTTTGCTTCCATAGCAAATAGATCCATAATACCCAAATCTGATATTTTTCCCCTTCTTGATCAGTGAGAAAGTGGTTTTAGGTAAAGGCTAGTGAAACCTGGAGGTGAACAAAACTGATGGTAATGCTTAACTGTACTTTTAATACTGGTAATAAAAAAACTAAGGCAGGCCCTTATACTATGACAGCTGCTTGCTTGGAAGACTGAAATTGAGCAAGAGAATTAGTAAGTCTTTTAATCACATAGCTGTACCATCCAAACTGATTAATGAAGATTTTCTTCCACTGAAATAAAAATTAATTGGGGTGATTACAATGGTTGTATATTGCATTGCCATCTGGTGTTAAAATAATGAGAAACAGGAAAATCATGTTTTCTGAAGACTCTTCCCCTGGTAAAAGAGCACCTTTTTTAGAGTAGTGGTGGCCACAGGGGTGGCTTCTGTGAGAAGCTGCCAGAAAGTTCCTCCACGACATTGACAGAGCCAATGTCAGCTTTCCCCAGGACAGACCCACACTGGCCAAGGCTGTGCCAGTTAGAGAATGTAGTGCCTCTGTGATAACACTTTTATGAAGGAAATAAAAAATCATTGCACAGATGTAATTGTTCTCAGAGACAAGAGGAGTGAGAATATGAGAGAGAAACAACTTCTGAACATACCTAGGTCAGTGGAGAAAGAGGGCAAGAGGTGCTCCAGGTGCTGGAGCACAGATTCTGCTGCAGCCTGTGGTGCAGACTGTGGTGGAGTACTTGTGCTCTCTCTTAGAGGACCATGGGGATACAGAGATTCACCAACAGCCAATGGAGAATGCAGAATCTGAAGGGCTGCACCCTGAGGTGAGGGACCCATGCTAGAGCAGTTTATGAAGAGCTCTGGGAAGGATTAATGCTGGAGAAGTTGGTGGAGAACTGTCTCCTGTGGCAAGGACCCATGCTGGAGCAGGACATGGACTCCTCTCCCAGAGCAGCAGCAGGAACAAGGTGTGATTAACTCATTATAACCCCATTACCCCCATTTCCCTGCATCACTGGGTGGGAGGGGGTAGATCTAGAAAGGAGAGAGGTGGTAAGGTGTTTTTAAGATTTGTTTTACTTCTCCTTACCTTGCTCTGATTTTGATTGGCAATAAATTAAATTAATTTCCCCAAATCTATTTTGTCTCTGACAGTAATTTAAGAGCAATCTGTCTCTGTCCTTTATCCAAATTCACGAACTTTTTGCTGTGCTTTATCTCCTCATTCCAGTTAGACAGAATTACTTTGGAGGGCACCTGGCATCCAGTCAGGATCATCCCACCACAGTATCGTACTTATGTAAGCTGTACTGCTCTTCCAAATATTTTTGGATTTCAGGCTACTGCATAACTCTGAATTTAGTAGAAATCTTACTTTCATACAATGTGCCATATCAGTTCTTTGAACTTTGAAGGTTATTAATCATACATTATTATAAATTGTGCAATAAAGAGTACATTTAAAGTATGTGAGAGATTTAAAGATCAGAGTTGCCTCAAAAACTGTTAAGGAACTTGCCATAAGACAAGCCACCACAGCAGGTGGCTATTTCCTTCTATCTCTTTTTCTCTCACATTTACTGTTAAATAAAATCTGTACTATTGACTTTAGCATGAGGTCTCATTTGTACCTTCATTTGGGCTGAGGCATCTCTCAAAACTTGATAATAACAATGTATCAAAATCTTTTTTAAAGTAAAAATTTATGTATTTTGTTTTACTCTGCACTGATGTTCACTAACATAGCAATATAAAGTATAAGGATCAAAATCAATTTTCTTTTAAAGGTGTTTTTTTCCTTTCATCATAATAGAGTCCTAATTCCATATTAATTTACATTGATGAGTCAGTCCTATGACACTATCTAAAAATGCATACCTTGAATGTAAATAGTGCTGTATCTGACCCAGCTGTCTCCCTGCACATGACTGTATATACTTCTGTATCATATGCATGTAAGCAAAACCTATCTAAAACTATGCACTTGTGCATAGGCTACCTAGGAGTATGGTTATGGCTATTTGTATTATAATATTTTGTGCACGCTTGGCTCTTTGCTATAAAAAGTGTCTTGTGTTCCCAGGGAAGACTAAGGTTCATTCCATGGACTACAACTCATAAAGACATAGATACTGCCCCAAAACATCTCTGTATATCTTTATGTACAGGTGCAGAGGGCCATGCAGCTCAGTTATTCCTGCTCCAAGACAAGCTGATGCAAGCTGTTTGTAACCTGGAGTGGTGCCATAGAGGCAGCACGCTGTGCTGAGTCAGAGCCCCAGATCACGAGCCATAGCAGTACAGATGAACAGCTTCCAGCCACCTCTGAGCATAAGCAGAGCAGATGCACAGATGTTTGCAGCTGTCTGCCTGAACCTCTAAAGTTAGTTCTCCTATATAATTTTGTAGCTGTAGTATTGTGGGCTAAAACTCTCCAATAATTAGAGGTTTTAGCAATTAAGTTTGCTGTTAAAATCTGCCAAGATCAACTTGGATTGCTGTTCTCTTATAAACTAATGTGGAGATTCTGTCTCTGGAGATAATGAGGAGATTCTGTCTCTAATGAATGTACAAAATAGTAACAGTTATATAGCATTCAATACTGTAGAAGTTTTAGGTGGGTATGTGGTTAAGGAAAGAGAAGAACATAAAGGGCTGGACCAGGTGTAGTGGGTTGACCCTCTCTAGATTCCAGGCATCCATCAAATCCTATCACTCCCCTCCACAGCTGGACAAGGGACAGAAAATATGATGGAGGGCTGATGGGTTGAGTTATGGGCAGAGAGAGATCAAACACCAAATGTCACCACGGGCAAAACAGACTTTGAATAGAGATATTACTTGAATTTTTTATTACTGAAAATCAGAGCAGAATAATGAGAAGCAAAATAAGACCTTGAAAACATCTTACCCCCACCCCTTCCTCCTTCCCAGCTCTACCTCCTCCCACCCAGCAGCAAAGGGAGTATCGGGAATGGGAGTTATGGTCAGTTGTTTCTGCTGCTGCTAAGGGAAAAGGGTCCTTCCTTTCTCCAAAGTGAGTCCATCCCACAGGCAATGGTTCTCCAAACATTGCACTTTTCCACAGGGTGCAGTCCTTCAGGCATAGCCTGCTCCAGCATGAGCCCCCGCAGGGTAACAAGTCCTACTAGGAAAACCTGCTCAAGAGTGGGCCTCTCTCTCCACAGGTCAGCATGTCCCTGCCAGGAGTCTGCTCCAGCAGAGGCCTCCCACAGGGTCACAGTCTCTTCTCAGACATCCATCTGTTCTGCCGTGAGTCTCTTCCATGGGCTGTAGGTGGATCCCTGCGTCTCCATTGACCTGCGTGGGCTGCAGGGACACAGCTGCCTGACCATGGACTGCACCACAGACTGCAGGGCAATCTCAGCTCCAGTGCCTGGAGCACCTCCTGTCTCTCCTTCTGCACTGACCTTGGTGTGTGCAGTGTTGTCTGTCTCACGTGTTGTCACTCCACTCTTCTCTGGCAGCAATTACAACTGCACAACCACATTTTTGTTTTTCTTTCCTCCTAAATATGTTACCACAGAGGTGTTACCACCATTTCTGATTGGTCCAGCCTTGACCAGGGACACATCTCTCTTGGAGGTGGTTGGCATTGGTTCTACTGGACATAGAGGATGCTTCCAGCAGCTCCTCACAAAAGCCACCTCTTGTAGCCCTCCAATACTAAAACCTGGCCATGCAAACCTTACACACCTTAGTAAAAGATTTCAACAGTGAAAAGCTACTGAAAAAAGGAAGAGAATGCACTCTTCTTCATGTCCTCTGGGAAAAGTAATGATGGGCTTAAACTGCAACAGAAGAGATTTGGACCTGACATTAATAATAGCTTTTTAATGGCAAAGACAGACTAGCACTGTAACAGATTGGCTAAGGGACTGGGAATCCCTTTCTTTTAGACATTATTATAGAGATGTTAGACAAGTATCTCACAAGCTCTTTAGAGATACATCTGATCCTGCACTGAAGCAGAAGAAATGTACTGATTTGTTGAGCTAACCTCTTTCATCTCAAATCTTGTAGGCTTTTGAGTCACAGATCTAAAATAAAGCAGATAGAATAGTCACTGATAAAGACTTACAGCCTGTGTCAATCTTACCTTATGAATCATGCTCTTCTTGGAGAGTTCTAAAGATTCATTTGTGATGGTAGAGTTACTGTAAATGAACTGAGATGCTCAATCCATTTTATATAGATTCTCATCATCCTGATCACCATCTCAAAAAGCCTGAAATTCATCTCACTCAAAAAAGCCTGAAACATGTTCTCTAGTATTGTCAGTCTTACTCAGCTTGTTTTCACCTTCCTGCTGCTGCCAAAGGTGAAGTGGAAGAGAAGAAAATAGGACTGGGAAAACTCAATATTGTGTTTTATCAGAGGAGGAATTTGTGTTGCATTGTATTGATGAATGTATGATGTATTTGCTATAATTTTGAAATTAATTTAACCATCAATAAATAAAAAAAGCTGAGGGTTCTGGAAGTTTTGGAAATCTATGGTAAAACTAGATTTCAGAAAAAAAAACCTTCTTTGACAAAATTGAAATGCTTCACACAACTAGGTAACATTCAGCCTACATGACAGTTTTCTGCCTGACTGCCCAGTGAAAAGAAACTCTAATCTTTATTGTTGTATTTTGAATAATCCATTACTGAATATTGTCTTGGAATAAGGTTACCAGTGCTTCAGAATTAGCAGTCTTACAGTAAGAAGCCCTGACCCGTGAATGGCCTGGAATTCAGTGCTTCCTGGCTCCTTTTCATGGACTCAGAAATCAATTTGGCAATAAAGTAGGAGCTGCAGAAGACTTCCAAATTCACTACAACTGTGGCATTAGCAATGCAAATGCCTAGTGTCTTTCATAGCATGTAAGATCCAAATAGATATCATATAAGCCAGGATTTGTGGCTTTCTCACTGTAGCTCATAGGAAAGGAGTTCTGCTTCTGTTGTCATGCTTTATGTTTAAATTTTTATCACAGTGGGCAAGGAAAACTTAAATTTTTATGCATAGGAATTATATTTCTTTTAATATGTACAGAATTTTTCACAGAATTTATTGTTTATTGAACATGCTCTCTCACTGTCACATGCATAGAACTACATCTCTGTGTCACTATTTTCTAATGGTGTCAGAAAGACAGAAACTCTCTGAATGATTTGCTGTCATTCTTATCTTCACCCATATCTCCAAGAACAATATGTAAACAATTCCTTCCTAGCTTCTAGAATATCTTTAATTCTTCTCAGTGTTTTTATGCCATCTACAGGTCTCTTCAAACCGCTGAATTCTTTAAATATTTTTTTCCTATAAGGCTTGATGGGAGACAGCTTTATTTTCTAATCAGTTTTAATTATTTTGTAAATTTAAACACCACTTAAATAGTTTTCTGTAAATTACTTAGTAAATGTAAAATCCACATCAAAGACATCAGTTGAAATGGCATGAAAGCTTCAAAAGCCCTGAATCATTTCCTTTTTTTTTTTTCTCAGTGTACAATAATTTTGTGGTGGCTTATGATAAAAACCCTTTGTCTTAAACGTTTATTTCAACAATTTCAATAAATTTTTTTGTTTGTTTTGTTCTTTTTTTTGGAAGAGCTGATTGTGAAAACTAATATTTCAGGAAAAAGCCTTTTAGAACATAGTCCAATAAATATTATAAATGTATCTACAATATGTATAGACTAATTTCTGGTTTTATTTAAGAATTAATAGGAAAAGAAATTGGTTTTTTTTTCCAAACAAAAATGTGATTGAGTTTAATTTCATAGTCAGAGGGATACAATAAACATGTTCTCTTCAATAAACTTTGTTTACCAAAATGCCTCACAGTCTAATTCTAACCATGAACAGACAAGTGGTGACAAGATGTAGAGTGGAAATATAGTACAAGAAAGCACAGAGATTTGTGACAACAGGATTACATGTATTGGAAAAGATATGCCCTTTCAATCACTTTTGTGCTGTGCACAGTTAAAGAATCCACTGATGAGAATTCTACCTGTGCTGCCAAGGACAAGACTTAACTCTAGAGTCTTCTTCAATGAGGTTCATTGTGCTGTGTATAGATAAGGCAAACCACTTAACAGTAACAAAAAGTGTCACAGAGTACTTCCAGACACAAGTACAAATAAATGAATGCATGGAAAATCAAAATAAAAGAGAAATGCAAGTATCTGACTCCTAGATGGTGACTAATCTATGTTATAAATATTCAAGTAAGACATATTAGGATGTAAAATATGGCTCAATTTTTCCTGCGAGACAATCTTTCCTACAAGCAAAACTTTACCTGTCTTGTTTTTCCCTTGTGTTCACCTTCTACCAAGAAAATAAAGTAACTTTTNTATATATATAAACTGTAGCTGAAAAAAATCATGGAAGAAACTTAGGTGATTGAGTTTGTTAATTTGACATAGTGCAATTATTTTGTGCACTGTTTTAATTACGTATTGACATATTAGGTATCATGGTCAATCCTTCTTACCGTGTCCTTCTTACAATGTGCATTGTTATCATTATTACNACAACAGGATTACATGTATTGGAAAAGATATGCCCTTTCAATCACTTTTGTGCTGTGCACAGTTAAAGAATCCACTGATGAGAATTCTACCTGTGCTGCCAAGGACAAGACTTAACTCTAGAGTCTTCTTCAATGAGGTTCATTGTGCTGTGTATAGATAAGGCAAACCACTTAACAGTGACAAAAAGTGTCACAGAGTACTTCCAGACACAAGTACAAATAAATGAATGCATGGAAAATCAAAATAAAAGAGAAATGCAAGTATCTGACTCCTAGATGGTGACTAATCTATGTTATAAATATTCAAGTAAGACATATTAGGATGTAAAATATGGCTGAATTTTTCCTGTGAGACAATCTTTCCTACAAGCAAAACTTTACCTGTCTTGTTTTTCCCTTGTGTTCACCTTCTACCAAGAAAATAAAGTAACTTTTAGTTTATCATTGAATGCTTAATGCATTCTCTTTTTTAAACTATATAATGTTATTCCTTTTTGCTACCTGAGGAAGAAATGTTCCAGTGACCTTGCTTCCAGGTAGATTTATGACATATTATCCTGCTAAAGAGAAATGAGAGTTAAAAAAATACAATTACATCTATGCAAACTATGACTCAGCGCTGTAAACGAAGTGATGCACCTCATTTTTAAGAGGTAAACAATAATATAATTTATTTTAAAAATTATTGAATTAATAGAATTCAGTGGTAGATAAGACAGTGATNTTTACCGTGTCCTTCTTACAATGTGCATTGTTATCATTATTACATACATGATTATCCATTTTTTAAAAATAGAACTAATTTCCTGCTCTTTTTGCACTTTCAGCCATGTAAGGACTGTATTTTACCATTCCAAACATCATACTGCTCACAGATGTGAGGAAAATTGCCAAAAATAAAGTGAAAACCTTAAAAAAAGCCCATTATAAACTTTAAAAAAGTATCTTTAACGAAGCTATTTTTCACGTATTGTGGCCAGACCAAAGTTTTAGCAGTTGAATCTTAGTCAACAAAAGCAGACTTCTCCATTTTACTGATCATAAAGAACCTCAGGAAAACATTGACTTGATGATCACTATTCTGCTTCATTTTCAGATTTGAAAATGAAATGGAGATGAGAACAGAGCCAGGAGAGAATCAGCTCTGTTTGTGATTCCTTATCACCACAGAGTTTTCTTGTGTGCACGGGGAGCTTCAACTGGAAACATCATATTTTAGGAGCAGTGCCAAAGCTGCCCTAAATTTAAATTGCCCCATCAGTTTAATAGTCACCAGATCACCAAAATGACATACAGTCACATACAAAATAACTGCCTAGGAAATAGAAGCAAGTATTTGTTGTCTCACCGGATGGTTTTTGGAAGAGTTTTTAAACTGCTCATGCCCATGCTGTCAACAATATTAGACAGAATCAAATTACTGTATTACCTTTGCTCCTTTTGTTTTTTCCTTCCCTGCTTCAAAATGTAATAGAAAATTTAATACACTGTAGGTCCTTTCTTTCTGGCTGATTTTAGGACCTTCTGTTATCACAGTCTTGTGCAGCCAAGTTGAAAAACTTCAGTATCCATTTCTAGAAGTGCTGAATTTTTAGGATAGAGGAAGCAAGTGCTGGGTTCTGAGGACAATTCAGTGATGTAATGGTAAAAATGCTCTTCATCTAATTGTAGGTCTGAAGTTGAATATATGCTGAAACCTACTTCATTTGAATCAAGTACTGCAGCTACCTGCAACTTTAACAGTAATTTCTATTTCTACCACATGTATGCCTGTGGCCTTTTTGAAGTAGTTTTCAAGTTAACAACTTAAAACACTTATGTTCTTTTTGCTTAAAATTCTGGAATTCAAGTTATTGAATCTCTGAAGACCATATGAGATTTTAAGAATATAACTGCACCAAAGACTATCATTGAAGCATTTTAAACTTGCAAGAACATTCTGTGTGTGTGTGTGATGTGAATCTTTGAGGGGTGCATACTGTTAGCATAATCCTAGAAGGAGAAACTTTTCTGTGAGCTTTTGAATACCTGTTTACTTAACAAAGCATAGGGAGGAAAAAAGTCTTAGTAAGAGAAGCCTCCTATGGTAATTAAAAAAAAGAAAATCTAAAAAGAAATGACATCTTGCGATGTAGAGTAGAATAATCTAACAGTTACTTGCCACTTTTAAGGTTGAATAGTTGTGACCTGTGACTCAACTAGTTGCGGTAAAATAGCACATGGGAATCACACTGAATCATATTTATAGCACATTGAGTATAATCGGGAACTCTAGGTGAACACAAAGGTCTTCTAGAATGCTTTAGGTAGCTAAAATGAAATACAGAGAAAAAAATCACTTATCACAGATACACATACACAGTTCCTGTTTGCAATCAGGGGCTTCACCAATAAAGACACTATCCTGTTTTACTGATATCAATTACAGTACAACTTAAAGATCAAAACTGGTAATTCATTTAGGGAGCATGGTATGAATGAAAAATAAGGAGAAATATGTAATCATACTAAAATAACTCAATCAATAGAAGAGCTAATATAACATGTATGAAGTGGGTTTTTGTGTGTGTTTTTAAACAAGCTTCACAATCACACACATACTGAAAGAATTTCAGTCTTTTTCAGAGTACTTAGTAACAAACTCTTGCCAAAGTCTTTTCGGGTCTATTCATCAATGTAAGGCAAGATGAGGAACCACAGTGTTTATATGACAGGTTTATATAGGGTTGTTCATTATTGGATTGTTGTAGGGTTTTTTCCCACGGTGGTTAAATATCTCCAAAAAATATAGTTGTATTTATAAGTTATTTTATGCTGTGCATGAATTTTAATTACCCTTGCTCTGAGCAAGATTATATGTCTTAGGTTAGTATTACAGAAAGAAAAGTTTTATCACATGCTTTTTTAATGGGGTTAGGAATATGGGGCTGCTAATGTTGCAGTTCTTTTTGTAAATGCAATAATTCACTAAAAGGAAAAAAAGAGTTCCTTTTCTAATTTTCAGATAATTGGAATTTTAGCAGTCTGCAATTTCCAGAATTACTGCTACCTTCTCGTATCTTTCCATTTTGTTGTTTTACTGAATAGTAATGCACATGCCTGAGTAATAATGCCATGTGCTGTATTGATTCAATGTACTATAACTGCCAAGATGATTGAAATGCAGTCTCCAATGGTACTTGCCAGCTCATATATTTGGATTATGATTTGCATTTATTCCCATGGGATTTGGTGATTGCCTGTATCTGTATGCCCTTTGAGAATGATGCACTTTAAATCTCTAAGTAGAAGAAATCTGTGTGGGTGATGAACCATTTTATTCATAGCCCTGTGGGAATCCATAAACATAATTTGTCCTCTCTTGTCAGTTCATTGGCTCCTAAGTACAACTTTCTATGGTTTCCTTCCAGGTCACAACATATTTTGTGAGAAAATTAAAAAGCAAAATGCAATGAAGTTTGAAACATTGGTTTAAAAATCACACTCTGAATCAGGGCTGTAAATAACAATCTGAAGTCCTCTATAGCATGGTTGTGCTAAAAAGAAGGAAAACTTTTGTCTTTTATTCTTCTGCAGCACCCAGCTGGAAAAGTTACAAGTGTTTGATGAGGCAGTAAATTCAGGTTCACATGACATCAGAGTTTCTTATTTCATATTTTCAATTAATTTCTGCTTTGCTGTGTTTTTGTTAATTAATATGTACATCTGGTTTCTGCTCCTTGTAGTTAATTAAACTAAGTTGATCAGTAAATGTCCTTTGCTGGTGGAGATTTGTTGATACCTTCAAAAGCAGGTGTTTATGTACATGGACATAGACATGACTGTCTGTTCTTTTATATATATATATATATATATATATATATATACCCTTTCTAGCAACTCATGAAAAAAGTGGAATTTAGAACCATTAGAAACACGGCTTTACTCAAGACAAGGAGAATTTTCTCAGCACTATTGGGAAAGGGTGTGATATCGCTGAGTATCCTCCAATTTTAGATCAAACTGTGTTACTGTGGGTGATTTGTGAACTATTACAAGCACGGTCTGCCCAGAAATACTTGCATAATTTTGATCTTGAAAAGATGTACTGGTATTCTTTCAGGGATAAAATCCCTCATTTGCAGGTTTCCTAAATAGATTGTTTTTTTTCAAACTGGTTATAGTGTAGCATAATCTCATAAGACCTATGTCTCACAAAATTGTTCTAAATAGAGATAAAATTGATTGCATAAACCGAAACAAAATCAGACCTTGTGAATTATTCTTACATGATGCTTCCATTTGTGTAAAAATGCAGGTGTCTGTTAGGATGCTTGAAGCCATATGGATCCCCATGATGCATTACAATTGCTGAAAAATACACTTATATATGGGAAATTTGCTTAAAAGGCACATTTGGTTCTTATTGTCTAGCACAGCAAAATTTAACCAACTTTAGTACTTTGCTTTAGCTGCATAGATTTATACTGACTTCAGCATGACCTCTGTCCTCCAGATCTGTGCACACAAGACCAAGTCTTATGAATTTAGGAGAAAAATGTGTTCTTTTTTTCGGAGAAAAAAATATTTCAGGTTTAACTGTATGAGAAGGGACAGAGGCCTGTATCTCTTTGAATGATGTTTGTGCTGCTGGTATTGAACCAGTTCCTTTCAAACCCTGAACAATTTTCCACAGTATCAACCAAAAGTGTTCTACAGAGGTTATTTTTTCTTTCTATTGTATTGTATTGTTTACATACTCATTGCATATCACATTGTTCTTCAGAAATAATTGAATAGCCACACTTTGTAACATGGTTACATTTATCACACTTATTAAGGATCAATAATTGTGTTTTGTAGATAGGAAAATTATTTGATTGCAACATCTGTTGCTGTATAATAAGATATTGCAGGTTGTTAATAATCTTAATAACTAAAAAGTGATATTAGATTTAATAGATTGCGAGTAAGCATCACTGTCCTGTTAACATGGAAACTACTTCTGTAGGACTCCTTTAGAGTTATGGAGACATTGACAAATGATTGCAGATGTTCATTGTAGAATATTTATGTTCAAAGAAAATGTTTTTAGTAAGTCTCTTAAAACTTGGGTGAAATTTAACAGTTTTATCAGTGAATTCAAAATCCTTCATCAAAGAAGTCATGTGCAAACTTGTGGTATTATTTTGTTTTGGGTTTTTTCTGCAAAAATCAGTTAGTCCCTTGTTCAGAACCTTCTTTAAGAAAAGTCTTTAAAGGTTTTAGCTTCTACAGGAAAATACTTATTTATTTATTTTCAGTAACAATAACTTGAAACTGAACAATTTAGGGCAAAAAAAAAGTTTGGTTTTTTTTTTTTGGTCATCCCCATTTCATAACTGTAAGGGGGAAACAAGACTTGTCAAAATAAAGACTTGTCATTGTTATTGCTCTACCACTTTTTATCTGGACTCCTTGAGTAAAATATGGTCCTAAAACAAGGACAAATTCATTTTATGAGTTCTTTCTTTTATTTCCAGTCCAGTTTATATTATGACAAGTATGATTTTGGCATTAAACTGTGTGCCATGCAATACTGAGAATAATAAGAGAACTTCAGACTGTACATTTTTTTTTTTCCAATTCATCCTTCAAAATTCAGGATGGAGAATCACTACTACTCATAGTGCCTGTTAGGGCCAGTAGCTTTTTCAGTTTGGGGCAGACCTGGAATTAATATGTTTGGTAACCAGGTTCTTCTCATAAGAATCCTAAAAAAGTGCCTAAGAATTCCAGCTTGAGTCCTGCTTCATATCAATGATGTAGGTCATAATATGAGTTGCCACACCGTTAATCAGAAATACTTTTGAAAATTTAATATTGAAATGGATTTTTCAACCTTTACTCTGGCTGCTATGGGATAAAACTATCCTTAATTTTGTTAGAAAGATAAATACTATTGAAAATGACAGGTAATACTTAGCTAGACAAAGCTTAGAGAACAAATTATATTAATAATAACATTGGATCAATCTGGATTAAGTTGATTTTAGTTTAAATTAAATTAAATGGATGAACTAGCAAAAGTAAGTCTAATTAACACACTGAATATCAAAAGAAGAAAAGTTACAAACCAGAACATGGAGACAGGAGAATGCATTAAGCTGCTTCCCAAAAATATGGATGTGGAAGGGATCTTTATGTCTATAGAACTAGACCTATCAAAATCAAAAAAGGAGTTTTGTTCAGAAATTTGTAGAAACAGACTGAAGGTCAGTGCAAAGTTTTATTTAGTATACTGTGGTCCCAGTCCAGAAAGTTGATTTAGGAGACAGACATACTCACACTGAAATATCTTTGTGGCTGTCTAAATTAGTATTATGCAGGGCTAAAGAGATTTACCATCCTCATTTGTTGCATGTATGCATTTAAAAAGGGAAATTTGCCCAGTTTCTGAGCACTTAATTCAAAGTGTTTGCAGCTTGTTGCTTACCTAAGGTATGGGATTGTGGGAATGGAGGGAAGCCCTCTTTTTCAGACAGGGAAAATTAGAAGGAAGAGGCAACTTTGTAAAATACTGTCTAATCTCAAATATCAAAGGCTTTTCTGTAGTTACGTGTATTACCTCACCTATAAGACAACTTGGATTGGCATTATAACATGCAGCTTCTGAACCCATCGACATATTATGGATTTTCATTCTCAAGTGATCCTGCAGCTAAGACTACAAGGAGAGCCAGGGGAGGAATCAATTTCTATCTGTAGCAATGAGTTTGCTCTGTAATACACCCCAGAGTAAATTGAGGAGCTCCAGAGTCAAACCACATTTTCAAAGTATTTTGTCTTCTGGCTCGATTTCCCAAAATTTTAAAAGTAAGTATCCAATATGTTTTTGTTCTTGGCTTTCATTCTTGTCTGTTTGTTTACTTTTGCAGTCCTGATGTTCATGTGAAGGCAAAGTACTGAGAAATAATGCTTCCTTTATATTTTGTATGCATAACTGTATTTTGTGTAGTGATTCTGGGTATTTTAAATCAAAGCAATTGTATCCCTCAGTCTCTTTTGTCTGTCATGGTGTTTAGTCAGAGGATGTGGTGCTCCTTTCCTTGAAGCCTTCTTCTGGAGTTGCCTACACTCCTGAGGGGAGGCAGGATTGCTCATAGAGGGTTCCTTCATACACTGGATGATAGTGTGCTGAGAGATAGCTGCCTCTTTTATGTATTTTATTTTCTGATTGAATTAATTTACCCTTTAAGTAAACACCTCAAACAGTGAGACACCTTCTCTATTGCTGCTTCTGACATTGCATTTAAAGGTCCTTTTACTTTGTGACCAGTAAACAATTACTGTGCCTCTATGTGTAATTTTCCCTCAGGCCAGGTTCTATTGTGAGACTATAGACTTCTCGCATCCCCTATAAATATCTATTCCTCTGTGGTGTTAAGCAGTACAAAGATTACGTGAAGGAATTCATTTTACTGAGAGGGAGTTCGGAAGCCTACATTTTTCAGCAAAGTATATTTTTCTCCCTTCCTCCCCCTGTGGAGTGTTGATCCCAGTCAACAGCTATGTACCCATCTAGTCACCTACTCACTCTCCCCACTGAAGAACAAGACAGAGAATTTAAAAAGCGAAAGCTGTCCAGTGGCGGAGAGGAGGGATTGAGCAGCTTTGGTGAGTACCTGGCAACCAGTCAGGGTCAACACACCACAGAGTCTCATTCACTTCACTGATCATTGTAGGAAATCCTCTAATAGACTAGTCAGCCTTGTTTTGCTCGCTTTCAAAATGAAGTCAAGGTTAGACATATTACAGTTATACTGCACACATTATAGTGGCATCTTTGTCACTGAAACCTGAACACTGAATTTATGAGCCAGTATTTAGTAATGGAACTGATTGTTACCACATTTTTCAGTGCAAAAATTCAGTTAACCTTCTGTTAAAAGGTGTCTTTTTTTCCGGCAAACCTTCTTAACAACATAAACCAATTTATTTTATTTTCCAAGCAGGCAGTATAGCTCATAAAATCCTAAGGCATCAATGGTACTAGAAAGATGCCAGCAAGCACAGAGGACTATCCCAGAAGTGCTCTAGTATGTAAAGATGGACCTAGGTTAACATTTTAAGTCTCCCTGTTAGTCTGATTTAGAAACAAATTTCTTGGTTTTGCCTACTAACATCTGATGTCATGGAGAAGCCCTGAGGCAGCTGGACTGAATTCCTTTCAGACAAAGCTGAAGCAAAGGACAGGTCATGCACGTAGCTGATACCAAACACTGGGACTGTAGGACCTGATTGGGTCTGCATATCAAAACTGCCTGTAATAGAGATGGTACAAACACTGTGGCCCCAGCAACAGATGTCAGGCTCTTCTCTTGCTGTTCCATACTACCTGCTAATTTCAGCATAAGATATAATAAAATGCATGAAAACATTATCTTCAGCAAAATGTACTGTTAAAATTACCTAAGATAGTATGGAAAACCAGGTGTGCTTTCCCAGAATAGTCCAAACAGGCATATCATATTTTATCTGGGAAAATGAATAGTTGCTTCAATGGAATGCTGCTAATTGGTTGTTAAAAGCCGCGGCCCCTCTCCTCCCTGCGTCTGTGGTCCCGGCTCGGTGTGTGTGGGAGCTGCCGTGTTTCTCATCTGCGGGGAGGACACAAGCAGTCCGTGCGTGTGAGCTTGCAGGAAAGAAAGGGTGAGCTTCTAACAGTGGTAAAGGGTTTATCTCGGGGTAAGGATGAGGGAAACTGACTTCCAGCAGAACAGGCAGTTTATTGAGCTGCTGCACACTGAAAGCGTTGAACAAAGAGTTACAGGCATTTTGAAAACTTTCCCCAAGGGCGGGGATAACTTGGAACTGACCAATAAGGCACAGACAAGTGGGGAGTGACCTAGTGACGACACCAATAACTTTTAGGCTTCTATGCATATAGAAATCCACATTTAAATTTCCCGCTCTCCCCAAGGGAGAGCAGAGCCAGCGTGCCAGCACCCTGGGCGTCCACAATNATTGAATTAATTTACCCTTTAAGTAAACACCTCAAACAGTGAGACACCTTCTCTATTGCTGCTTCTGACATTGCATTTAAAGGTCCTTTTACTTTGTGACCAGTAAACAATTACTGTGCCTCTATGTGTAATTTTCCCTCAGGCCAGGTTCTATTGTGAGACTATAGACTTCTCGCATCCCCTATAAATATCTATTCCTCTGTGGTGTTAAGCAGTACAAAGATTACGTGAAGGAATTCATTTTACTGAGAGGGAGTTCGGAAGCCTACATTTTTCAGCAAAGTATATTTTTCTCCCTTCCTCCCCCTGTGGAGTGTTGATCCCAGTCAACAGCTATGTACACATCTAGTCACCTACTCACTCTCCCCACTGAAGAACAAGACAGAGAATTTAAAAAGCGAAAGCTGTCCAGTGGCGGAGAGGAGGGATTGAGCAGCTTTGGTGAGTACCTGGCAACCAGTCAGGGTCAACACACCACAGAGTCTCATTCACTTCACTGATCATTGTAGGAAATCCTCTAATAGACTAGTCAGCCTTGTTTTGCTCGCTTTCAAAATGAAGTCAAGGTCAGACATATTACAGTTATACTGCACACATTATAGTGGCATCTTTGTCACTGAAACCTGAACACTGAATTTATGAGCCAGTATTTAGTAATGGAACTGATTGTTACCACATTTTTCAGTGCAAAAATTCAGTTAACCTTCTGTTAAAAGGTGTCTTTTTTTCCGGCAAACCTTCTTAACAACATAAACCAATTTATTTTATTTTCCAAGCAGGCAGTATAGCTCATAAAATCCTAAGGCATCAATGGTACTAGAAAGATGCCAGCAAGCACAGAGGACTATCCCAGAAGTGCTCTAGTATGTAAAGATGGACCTAGGTTAACATTTTAAGTCTTCCTGTTAGTCTGATTTAGAAACAAATTTCTTGGTTTTGCCTACTAACATCTGATGTCATGGAGAAGCCCTGAGGCAGCTGGACTGAATTCCTTTCAGACAAAGCTGAAGCAAAGGACAGGTCATGCATGTAGCTGATACCAAAAACTGGGACTGTAGGACCTGATTGGGTCTGCAGATCAAAACTGCCTGTAATAGAGATGGTACAAACACTGTGGCCCCAGCAACAGATGTCAGGCTCTTCTCTTGCTGTTCCATACTACCTGCTAATTTCAGCATAAGATATAATAAAATGCATGAAAACATTATCTTCAGCAAAATGTACTGTTAAAATTACCTAAGATAGTATGGAAAACCAGGTGTGCTTTCCCAGAATAGTCCAAACAGGCATATCATATTTTATCTGGGAAAATGAATAGTTGCTTCAATGGAATGCTGCTAATTGGTTGTTAAAAGCCGCGGCCCCTCTCCTCCCTGCGTCTGTGGTCCCGGCTCGGTGTGTGTGGGAGCTGCCGTGTTTCTCATCTGCGGGGAGGACACAAGCAGTCCGTGCGTGTGAGCTTGCAGGAAAGAAAGGGTGAGCTTCTAACAGTGGTAAAGGGTTTATCTCGGGGTAAGGATGAGGGAAACTGACTTCCAGCAGAACAGGCAGTTTATTGAGCTGCTGCACACTGAAAGCATTGAACAAAGAGTTACAGGCATTTTTAAAACTTCCCCAAGGGTAGGGATAACTTGGAACTGACCAATCAGGCACAGACAACTGGGGAGTGACATAGTGATGACAACTAATACNATAACTTTTAGGCTTCTATGCATATAGAAATCCACATTTAAATTTCCCGCTCTCCCCAAGGGAGAGCAGAGCCAGCGTGCCAGCACCCTGGGCGTCCACAATTGGTAGTAATTTTCAATGCCACACAGATTCAAACTGCTTTGCATTCAAAGAGTGGTGGGGTTTCAGCTTAGGTATTGCAGGATGGTTCTGTGTTGTGCATAAAAAACCAGATTCTCAGTTTGCAAACAGTGCTGATGAAATCACATAGGAAAACTTTTGGTTTGTTCTTCTCTGCCAGAACACGGGTTTTTTAAAACTTCCAGGAACCCTAGGTTTTTAAAGTAGCCATAGGTACAAATTTTGATGTTTCTATTTGTACTTCTTATTAGCTACTAGCTGAACTCAGGCATCTAATGCTTCCAGATTCTAGATGGACAACAACAAGAGCTGAATTAAAGTCAAGCAGGTTTCTATTAAGGCATTAGCTCAGACCATCGAACAGACTAGGAAAATTCACCCAAGCTTTCCTGGGCTTAGTCAGTATGTCTTGTTTAAACTGCACTCAGGTTGCTTTGACCTGGTTCTGTCACTTGCTTCTTGCTCTCCTCTCATCTACAATCTGTCCTCCCTTGACGAACTTAAGGGAGCCTTTCCCTCTGAACAGCTGTCCTGCAAAGTATCACTTACAGCCTTTCCCCGCACAAGCTGCTTCCAGTAGCCTTGAATTGCTCTGCTATCTTCACTTTGCCACCCCCTTTCTGCAATTTCCAGCAGCTTTGCTAGCATTTTTTATTTTCCAACTGTTGTAAAACTGCATGTGGCACTGAAAACAAAACACCACCTTTTAAAGCACAGTAGGTCCTTCAACAGCTTCTCTCATTCTCTGTTTATGTGATGAGACATCTTTTGTTGTTGTTTGTTTTACTCCAATCTACATCAAGCTCCATCACTCCGGAGCTGGAAAATATTGCCTTAACTCAGCATGACATCTCTCTAGGCAGATTCAGATGCTGTTGGCCTACACTTCTGCACACTATTACAAATGTAGTATTTCCTCAATTTGTTAAATAAAAAGTCACCCAAATGTAGTAAACCAGTGTGTACAAACCAAAAACAGTTCCAGACAGTTTCCAGGCAATTTTATCTCCTAAACTCCTCTTCAGACACCATTCAAGCACGCCTGGTTTAGGCCCATATCACCTCTGGAGTTATTGGAGGAAACCACAAATTAGACATCTGCTTTGCACATGTTCACATATCATAAAGCAAAATTATCTATTTTCCCATGAGCAAAATTCAGATGCTCTATTTAAAAGCAAATTTTATTTTATCCCCACCTCAACTAAATTCTCCTAAACTATACTGGCATTATTAAGTATGAAATTCATTTTCTGAAGGAAATACTCTAAGAAGGGCATAGTGATGTAAAGATAAGAACCTCCTTCTTCACCTCCTGCATATCACAGAAACAATCTCCTTGAAAATAATGAGAATGTGATTGAGCTCTAAGGTCAACTGAATGAAACATTTAATTCTAGAAAATGAGACAAAGATATCCAGCAAATAAAACACCTACATTTCTTCTTTTGCCTGCATGATAAAACTTTATTAAGACAGGAAAATATTAATATAAAATTCAACACTTGCAATGATAGTGTTGGAAAAAAAGGGAATCAAGCACACAGTAAAAACGTATACCTGAGCTGAAACTGAGGATGCAGCGTGTCAGGTGCCCTTCATGAAAGTCACCTAAGAAACAGAAACTAAAGGGGGAGTAGTGGGGAGAGCTGCAAGCATTTCAGCAGTTAAGCAGTACTTCCACTGTTAATTATAAACTTAGTTAAATTATGACCACTGCCTTACCAATGACCTGATGAAATACCTATTTTAAAAAGTGTATTCCTAAAGTTATTTAAGAAGTAATGCGTGACTTTGAGACTTCTTATGGTCTCAGTACATCTGCTCTTAAGGAAGTCTGAGTGCTCTGTTGGATTCCTTTATAGAACTGAACATAATTAAGAAAATAAACCCACCATTCTTAGTTTGGATAAAACATGCAAGGCTTTTTATCTTGGCTTCTTTTACAGGTGGTTTACTTTTTAAGATTTTATTTTAACTGCAACATGTTCATATTAATAGTGTACAAACTAGTTTAAAAAGTGTGTTAAGTGGTGAAATGACACCACACTCCATTTACATCTTATGGACTTAAATAAAATCTGTTCTTCATAAAAGCTTAGGCGAATGTGTAGATGGATTTAAATTTGCCAAAGTTACTCGGTTTTGCAGTCATCCTGGCATACTCTAATACTTTTATTACAGTGGTATAAATAGAATCTCTGTGATACCCTGGCTGTTCTTCCCAATACCATGTTTCAGTGTAAATGGACCTTTCTAGGTGAGAAGAAATACTCTCATGATCTTAAGAAGCCAAATTTGTCACAAATATTTCCATGCTGTTTCCATCTCACTCATCCTCTTGCAAAAACATAGCTCCTATGATTTCTCCAGGTCACCAAAAGTAATTTTCTTAAGGAGGAATGAAAGAGGAGAATACTGGGGCAAAAACTGATAAAGTTCATGGTGAAGTTGGATGTGCAATAAGATGTAAGTTTTTCCTGAGAGAGATGACTCAGAAAACCTAGATTTTTAATTGTTCCTATCTTTGCCTGGAAGATGACATTTGCCAAGATGGTATTAGAAAAACGTGTTTTTCTGTATGCAGTTTGTATAATGTGCCTCAATTTTCAAATGCCTGAGCTAATTTACATCCATTTTGATTAAACTTTTGTGCTCATGGCAGCAAAGGACAATTGGAATTGCCATTACAGGTCAAACCACTGATCTGCTAATTCAATGTGCTATTTCTGTCAGCAGTCAATACCAGCTGCTTCAGGGAGTGAGCACACATAATAAACCATTACAGAATAACCTGCCCAGAGGCAAATCATCTTCCTAATCTTATCTACTTGTGTGTATATCATTAATTGTGAAACTTAAAATGTAGAGAAACAGAGAAAGACAGCTGATGAAGCAGGGAATTGCCAATTATTGCACTGCAGTATCAATAAAACTGGAGTCTTTGACATATATTGTAGAAGCATTTTGTAGGAGTTTTCTTATCAATAATTGTAAGCAAAGTGTTTGCAATATCTACCTGCATAGACTGGTCCCTAAAATCAAAAGAATGGTTGTATATCCTGATTTATTACCTTTGTATGCATTTAGGATATCCTGACTCTCAAGATCAGAATTTTGCTGGAGGGTGGGAAGGATTCTTTCCTGCCCATTTGAATCACATAAGAAAACCTAATGTTTCAATTCATTTTGTGTTGCTCGAATGAAAATGAACATTCCAGATTAGATTTTGTAATTGGGTTTTGGAAAAACATTTTTTCCTGACTACAAGCATTTTAAATAAATACATAGAACAAGATTATGTCAATATATGGACATACATTTTGTTCTGTAATAGCATTCTACAGAGACATCTTTAAACTCTCTGAATCTTAGTATTCTGTACTTCATGGGTTTGAGAGAAAGTTCTGGCATGAGAAAAGCAGCTACATAAAAGCAGTTTCAGCTTGAATAATCCCAATAATTGTAATGGTCTCCAGATAGAGATCATCTGAATTTAATGAATCCTCCTTTTTAGAAAAAATACAGAGGCTAAGCTTTTGTTTCTTTGATATAATATGATAGAAACCAAGATGCCTGATTAATTTTAGGATGTCCTGCAGAGACAACATATGGTTCATACTTGCAAGTGTCTTTGTACATTGACAGCTCTTTGTTTTTGCTGCTAAGTTGTGACTTTCAAAGCTGCCTAGTAGATTTAATTTTAACAGGTACTTGAGCATCTGAATCACTCAGGTGGCTTTGGAAAAAAATTCTATTAAAAAAAATCTTTTTCTTGATACACCATAAAAAAATGCAAAGTCTGAAAAAGATATTTTAATCATTGTGGTTGCCTTCCTAACAATAGCATCTCATACTATTGTTAGGAAGGCAACCACAATTATTAAAATATTCCTCTTTTATTTGTGGAATTATTGTTGCTATTCATCTTGTAAATTTGGAAGAGACCTCTTGGTCATACAGGACTCCCTCAGTGCATGTCTATTTTCCTTTGTGTTCAGAGAATTCCTGCAATGAAGACCTTAGTACACAATGAAGTTTTATCCATGGGTATCATTCTCATTAGCAACAATCAGTTTCTCATATGTTGTCCCTGTTTTGCCATCTTCATTTACTCTACGTTTGCTGCTTGTCCTAATTGCTAAACCATAATTACTTCCTCTGTCACTGAGCTTTAATTTCATAGCAGCCATGCTGTGAATGTGCTACTCTAGATAATACCATGAATATAGCATGTAGATATGTATACACATAGCAAAGGATATTTTCTGTTACAAAGAATTCACGTAAGCACCATTATGAGCACACAATAGGATCTCAGAAGGATTATGTACTTAGTCTAAATAAGATAGGAAATTGGTAAGAGCACCTGGAATTAGAATGAGGTCTTCTGAATGCCATCCCATTGTTTCCAACCGTTTTTGTCTGCTCCTTAATCCTTCTGTTAGCTAAGAAACATACAGTTGGCAAACAACAGGTGTAGCAGGGCTTCACGGAAATTCCTGGCACTAAAATGGTGTTGCAGACATTTCAAATTAAGCTCATTGCTTAAAGCTTTAGTTCTTTCTGTGCAATTTAGTACTTTGAGCTCTCTGAAGTGTGCTGTTTTCTTTGGAACTTGCAAGACATCTGCCTTGGAGAGATACTGATAATACAACATCTGCAGCAAAGTAAGAAGCACCCTGGAGGAACAATATCTCTGAGATATCTTTGTGTTTAGTTTCCACACTTGTATTGGACTATTCCTAAAGAATAGTAGTATTCAAAAAAATGTATAATATAATATTCATTACCAACTTTTCATCCACCTTTTATTTTCTATAAATTTAGACAGTGGATTAACATGAACAGTTTTTTAGGCAGGGATGGTCCATACTATGCAAATTAAAACTAGGTAAATTGCTTATCTCAATTTACTCTTTGCTAAAACCCATTCTAAAAAAGTATTTGTGTTTATTTCCTTATGTGTATGATTACATTGTACTTTCCTTCATCCATGCTGAATATCATTTTGCCTTAATTTTTTACTCTCTTTGAAGTCTGTGGTATTACATCTTTGTTCCAAGTGTTTTCTGCAGGTGGTTTTTGGTGTTTTTATTTTTTATTTTTTTTTTTGTCTAGCTAGTTTCATTTTTAAACATTTTTTTGAAGTCTAAAGTGATTTTCACTTTTCCTTTAGGGGACTCATTCTCCATTTTTATAACCCAAGCTTGTTCAAGCATCTTCATTATCCCATCCACCTTTCTTATTTGTACACTGGCAGTTCTTTCCATGCAGAGGTAGGCTGTTATCATGACTTAGGATTCACAGAGAAGATTTATGTTGCAAAATGAGCAACTGGCACTAGCAAGGTTCAGCTTTGAGGATACACTTCTCACCTGTGTAAGCACCCAGAATATCTCTTTGTGGCCTGAAGGATGATGGGTATGTTCTGAATCTTCATCAGCAGTCTTGATAAAGAATGGCAGTCTCTCACCTAGGTATCAGCAAGAGGTTTCAGAAAACCTTAATGAATGTATGCAAGAGAAGTCAGATCAGTGCAAGAAAAGTGAACCTGCTGCCCTAGTGACCATTACAGCTTTTCCCAGGCAAAAAAGTGGTGGATAACCCAGTATGAAAAAAATATTTGGAGATTTCTGACAAAGAAGACAATTTTTTCATTGGCATAAAGTATACTTGAGTTAAAAACAAACAAACAAACAAACCAACAAACCGGCACATAACCTGAAGGAAGGACACTTTGGAAATATGTTGAAAAGTTCTAATATGCAAGTAATTTAATATTTGAAAACTCAGATAAATGAAAGCATCTCAACTTATATGTGAGCTTTAAACATTAAAGATCTACTAACAACAGAAACAATTAATTAAAGGAGCTCCATATCTTGGGCTGTATGTGTGATATCCATTTGCAATCCTTTTTAAATAATTTCTCTGAGTGTATTCTATTGCCACGATTACACACAAAGGAGAAGATTTAAAGTAATTAATTTTCTGGATTTTTTTGAATGGAGTGGAAAGCCTATAATGTCAGACTTCTAATAGCTCACTTTAGCTTGTCAATATATACATTTCATTTATATCTGTCAATTTACAATTATGTCAGTTTTTTATTTATCTTATATAAACAAAACAAACATATACAGTTATTAGTGTTGAGAGGCCTTAAGGCATGAAGTTGAACAGCAGTATATTAATATTTATTATGTTAATATTAATATATAACAATATATCTAATATACATAATAATAAACATTTGGTCAGAGAAAACATTTCTATCTGGAAAACCTTTTAATATTTCCTTTTATCTGAATTTTTTAAAAGACTACGAAGGTATTTAAAAAGATGCAAATAAGAATTATGGACCACTAAGGGAAAAAAAAAGTGACTAACCATAGTTGAAGTTAAATGAATTATTTGTTCAGAGAGTGTGTTCTCAGTCTTTGAATATACTATCAGAGAAGATTGTAAACTTGAATGCAGAAGTGTGGATAGATTTATAAAAACAATGAATAAATTTATTATCTGTAGTAACACTGAATATTGTGCATGTAGGAAAGTGATAAGGAAATTTCATAGATGAGAATTTAGGCTGGTCACCCCGTCTGTCAGGTTGGACTCTTTCTTACTATGGAAAATTTTCTAAGCCTTCCTCATCTTCCTTCTCACCTCATGTTTTGAAGCATCAGTTTATCCATAATTTCAAATCCATTCTGAAAATTTTCAAGGATGGAAAAGTCTGTATTTTCCTGATAGCAACATATTTCAAAATCCTTATAACTGGTCAGTAACAACACTGAAACGGGGAAATTAATACATTTATATCAAAAGAGGCATACATAGAGAGGACAATGTAAATCTGAAAGTCATGGTAAATTTCCAAGACTTTGACTAGATAGGTTACACACTAGGTTTGTTTACTGACCAGATTTGGAAATTATGAAAAAATAACAAGAGTGTTCTTCAGCTTTATAGTGACCTCTTGCATAACATTGGTGATATCTGGAGAGAGAAACACTGGCTAAATCCCATTTGAGTTTGTTGCTTTGCCAATTCATGGGGTTTTTTGAGTTGTTTTAAAATGTTAAAATGTTTCCCAGACATTTGTCTCATATAAATTTTGAATGGATTTCTAACACTTTTACACACAGAATGTTCCAAAGACCACTGACATCCTTGTCATGAATGGCTTCCTGAGATTTAACTTATCTTTTCCTTACATTATGTCACTATATTTTGGCTTTATTTTTACAATAATGTAAAAAAAAAAAAGAGGAAAAATTTATATCTCAAGATATCACACAAAAAGAACACTTCTAAACCAAAATAATCAAAAGGAATTCGGGTATAGTGCAATACTACAGGATAATTCTCATTTATCAGTACTGTTAAAAACAGTTCCAACATATCCAAATTAATTTTATTCTATGGGGCACCCCTACTTATAATCATTACAGTACTGGGATGAAGAAAGCTGTAGAATTTTAATTTGAAAAAATCAGGTATAGAGAAACTTACTTTATATGTTACATGAACTTAAACTTGGAAAGTTGTTATATATTGTATAATTTGAAAACATTTATATAGTCTAGTTCTTTGATAGATTTCTATGTAATTCACAAGCAGATTCCTTACTAAGCCACAAGTACACTTAGCTTACTTGGAAAGTTTTCCAGATGCTCATTGAAATCAGTAAGTATCAAGGAAGGCTTTCACCCATACTTGCTCATTTGGGGCTGTGCTTCAGCTACTTTTCTTATTCTTGGAGCATTTAAAACATTTTAAATCTATTTCATGCTGGTAAAATGTGTTATTGACTGTTAATTTCTATGTCATAAATCAGCACAAAGTATGACCATATGTCATCTAATAGTTTACTCTAAAGTAAAACATACCAAATCTTGGGTTATCTTTCTAACAAAAATTAGTTTTGACTAAGCCTTATGGTATCTGCATCCTTATTTTGGGTCTCTCTGCAGCCCAGCATTGTTTTGGGATCCTCTAGCCAGAGAGGTAATGAAATAAATTTACTATTTACATTTCACCTGTGGTATTTTTGGGGTTCCCTTGCTCAACTGCATGGATTGATTCACACACTAAGTTACTCCTTATCTCTAAGAGATTCTGGTTATAGATAAGCAACTGCTACTAAATAAATACCTATTTTAGCTAACACTGGATAAATTGTATACAGACTGTTAAAATAACAGAATGAAATCTTGTGCTGAATCCCACACTTGGAATATATTTTCACACCTGCCATGAGCTGAATTCAAAACATTCCTGATCCCAACACAGTCAAGAGAAGCCATGCCACTCAAACAGGAGTCTTGCAGTCACAGGTAAATCAAATGCAGGAAAGTGGATTTATTCTTGTTGCATGTGGCCTTTCACTGCACTGCCTTTGTAAACTTTTGTCCTCCTAGGTGGCTGCCTCAAAAGACATAAAAATTCCTTTCTTGTTACAATGGATTTCTACCTTCCTACTCCTACATGTAATCAGACCATGTGTTTCACTGGTATTAGGATTTAATTTTGCCTTTTGGTATATTCAAATTTTGGTATATATTGCTTTGTTTGGGAGAATTTCAGAACATACTTATTGTGGATATGACATTTATTGCTAAGATTTATATCCAAGATGTTAATTCTGTTTCAAGACCCAATTCACCTCAGAGATAGATTTGTTTCTTTGGTATCAGGTCAATGCACCTTCCAGGCAGAAACTAAAGTTCTTGTAAATTCAAGTGAAAGTCACATTTAAATGCATTTCTTGATTTTTTCCCCCACACTTTATAGCCATTATTCAAACAGGTTCAGCGTAGACTCCACACACATTCTCACACATCCCATTTCAGCTCTCAACAACAAAATATGACCTGTATCTGCCCCTGATTACATAGCCAACCATGACTCCTTGTTGAGGCCTTCTGAATGGTGAGCCCCTCTGAATGGTGTGCCTTCCATCACCACCATCTGACAGCTGCAGCTCCAAAATACACAATGTACTGCCAGCATGCAGACTGTTGAGAGAAAATTAAGTGAAGGACATTACTAACTGAAAATCAGGGATGAAGACTTGGTATACCCCTGGATTATGACAAGTCTCTGAAATATTTATGTGTATAAATGTAATTCATTCATAAGGGACATGTAGATGCCTCACAGTAAACATTACTTTGATATTTCAATCCTCTTTTTCTTTTTAAAAATTTATTATCAAAGCCAAAAACTACCTTAAATTTCCATCTTTAATAACAGTAAATTTTTGAAACTGAAGTGTGAAGAGCTGTCAAAAATAATATATTCTGTTCTGGTTAAGCTCTTTCTGCCTTCAGCAGTTCCCTGCAGTGACAGTAGGTCAAGTTTCCTGTCAGCTAATTTCTCTACAATTCAGCTGGTAAGTTCCCATCTGCTCTAAGTATCACCAGGTGAAGTGAGTGGAACGTGAGTCAAAGGCAATGTATATGTCAGACACAGGGAATCCCACGTTCCAGTTTGCAGAGGAGAACAGGGGTTGGAGGTGCATCTGCAAGGCAGCCAAATTATGGCTGGACAGGCCTGGATAAAGTAGAACTTCCAATCCTTTATTGAGGTCCTTCCCCCAAGGGAGTGAAAATAAATTTTAGTTTCAGGATTTTTAACTAGGTCTGACCTTCTTTTTATTCAACCAAGAATGATTTAAAATTCTTTACACAATAATAGTCATAAAGACTCAAACAAAAGAAAACATTTTGTACTATTTGTTATTCAGATCACCCTGAACAGATTACAACTCTCCTATGAGGTCCCTTTTCATTCCTTGGAACAAAAAAAGTTCTTTAAACTTTTAGTCTATTGGATGGAACTTTTGCTTATTCACCTCTGAAAATCTGGAACAAGCTGAGTAACCCACTTCCTCTCAGACCTCAAAGAGACCTCTTTGTTATCTTTTCTCTGTTCCATATAAATAACTTGCCCTTGATCAACAACAGTTAACAAAAAACTGGTGATGGTGAGTTGTCTTGATAATTTAGAGGTTGTTTAAGGCTAGGAAAAGGAAATTGAAGTCCCTGTAAGACACAAAATTAGGTGACAAAGAAATGTCAATATGTAAAGAAGTGTTTATATATTAGAAAGAAGGTTGGAGGGAAACAGAGCAAATCTCAATAAATGAGTTGGGATTTTATTATGAATTTTAGTGTAATCTTTCTCATTCCATAGCAGATTTTCTTAGGTTATTCACAATTCACATTCACAAGGCATTCACATGGCAGAAGACAAGATCTAGTTCGGGCTTGAAACATGAATGAAGTTAATGCTTTCAGCTCTGGAATAGCTCATTTATTCTGGTTCTTCTGCATAATTCTGCATTCTGTCTTTGCATAAAGTCTCTGTTGCAGAATGTGCTATTTCCTCAGCTGCAAGGCATCCAAGCAGTAAAAGTTACATGTAGAGAAGTGGCAGATTTGGTTTCTTTAAAATTCTACATGTATTCATTGAAAAATGACTGCAAATTGTCAGTTTTCATTGTTGATCATGTTCTTGCTCATACTACAGAAAACAGTTGGCTAGAGTATTTCTGGTAGTTGGAATACATCAGGACCTACAGAGAGGCTCCCGTCTCTTCGAGTGATAAAGCAAGCCAAGTTTCTGTCTTGCTGCGACTGGGTTGTGATTTGTCAAGCTGCAGTGCAATGGACAGGGTGACTGGGACCTGTACATGCTGTTTCTGAGATATTCTGCTGAAAGGTCAGCTAAAAATCAGCAGGTGATGTTCAGAGATAACAAGTGCAGCCTGGTTTTCCACAGAGCCGTAGTCTAACAAGAACTACATGCATTTCTGAAATCGGGTAATTTGTTTTACTCATCTTTGTCTGTGCAGCAAAATAGTAGTCCCAGCTCAGGTTCCTGGCACCATCATAAATCTAATATTACTTGTAATGTACTTTGTCAGTGTGTGGAGTCCCCTCAGGTGAGCATGTTTTACAGAAAGTAACTATATGTAAAGAGAGTGGTTAAGAATAGCCCCAATATACATGAATTAATAATTAAGAAATAAACTTTAAAATTAATATGTCTAAAGCCTTAAAGAGGAAAAGCAAAAGAATACTGACCTTATAAATGAATGTACTCTCTATGCATTATATATGAATGTATTTCACAAAAACCCTAGGGCCCTCACAAATGAATACCTCTTTAAAGAGTAGAACGTTAAAAACATGCAATCCACTGCTACATAAATATTAACTTGACAGGTTTTTGTAGATTTTGAGGCAAAACAGAGGCAATTCTGAAGAAGAACCTAAATGCTTATGAATTCCATTACCTTTAGTCAATTTATGCAAGTTTGTTAGACCTTAACCAAAGGACAATAACTAAAGCTCTGCTTTAAGATGCACAAATATAATTTGGGATAATGCACATTTAATGGTATTCCTTTTATTCATATCCTTACACAGAGATCCAGAGGCCTGGATAAATACATAAGTGTTGTGAAAGACTCTCTGCCCCAAAGATTTGCAGTTCAAATAGAATAGCCAGGAAAACTTGCTCTGAATTGAGTCTGCACAGCAGAGCAGAGGATTCTCATCTCCAAAGTTCTAGTCCGGTAGCCTAAATATTTGTGCATGTGGTGTCTTCAAAGGCAGTAAGACCTTGTCTCGTGCACAGTATTGAACTCCAGTCAAGTAAAGCATTCAGATCTAAGATTAGAAGTAAGGGACTAAAAGGCCCCACATTTCCAACTCATGGGAACATGGGTATGAGGATAGTTCTTTTAGATCAGGACCAGTAGGCTTTACCCTTGACGCAATATAAATCAATGCAATAGTGCAGACTGTACCCCATAGAGAAGCCTCCAAATTCTGATCAACTTAGTCCTCATTTCAGTTAGATATTTTTCTCTGACTAGATGAAATTTGTTTCTGATGTTTTATTCTTTTCTTAATTAGGATAAGGTTATTTATAAGTGAATTTCAATACTGCTGTTCTCCATCATTGCCTATTCTGTCCTGTTCCTTCAAGTGATACTTACATGGTAGATGCAGAGTGAAAAAAATCAATGTTCTTTCTGGATGAACACAAACTCCTACACTACCCTGCTAATATTAATTTCATTGTTATGTTGCCTGAAGACATACATAACTGGCTCATCAAGCCAATGATGCCAGAAAATATTTACTATGTATCTAGCAAAAAAACCCCCAGAAAACAACAACCCTGGTGATTTTCCTACATAACTCATCTACTGTTCTCTGCCTAGACTGTTTTCTTTATTAAAAAAAATTAAAGCTAAAACATTCCCTTGTTTCTTGCATCCCATCCTACTATTTTTATACCTCAGACTCAATAATGCTGATCTTATCTATCCCTTCTAAGTTATTAGCCTACTTGCCATCTAAAGCCTATTAGCAATTATTTAGTTTATCTAGTGAATAAAACATTTTTTGTTATTCCCGAAGTGTGAAGAAAGGAAAATCAAGAGACACATGGTAAAATCCCTTAAGTGGTAAAAAATGCTGGAAATAAGGCCGAATTACATGGGTAATGTTCAATAACAAATTGAATTTTTGTGTAGTTATTTGTCATTCAGGAATTGTTGGGGGTATTATACATAAAAATGTTATTTACTACATACAGAATTTTCCTAGTCTTATCCAGGACACAGATAATTTTTTTTGCAACAACTGAGGTAGCATAGCTCTGGGTGAACCTAGGAGGTTATTTCAACCACCTTATATCATTTCCAGGGGCAGGAGAAAGGGACTCTGAAGTTCTTATTTTAAAGATGATAAACCACTGTAACCATGAGGAGACAAAACTTTCCCAAGTGTACTCTCAATGAAAGGTCACCTTGTCCACAGTAACAAGCTACCACGGTTCAACAGTAAAGCCAAGATAAGGAAAATGGGAAAGGAGTTCATTCAGTGGAAATACACCCTAAGATTTACTGCAGGACTGAGTCATCTTGCTATGAATCTGCAGAGATCAGTGATGTAGTGAAACAGAGATACTCATATCAGGCACAGTTACATGGCTGCAAGTTTATGACCATGTAGTCATGTGTAAATGTTAGAAGGTCTGCAATAGCTAGCAGTTCACTGCAAGGTGGCAACAAAATTCTTTGCATTTTGGAATGTGCCAGACCTGGGCACAAAAGGGAAGGGCTCAGTCTCAGCTGTTCTTTCTGTTGAACACCTGACAGCACTAATAGGAAAAGTGAGGAAAATCAAACACCAACAAATGTCTTGCAGCTAACTCTTACAGGTTTAGTTAGCTGATATTTGGGGTGTGTAAATGAGGAAACATGTTCTGTCTAAGGAAACTGGGAAACATGCTTTGGGGGGTTTTTTTGGGGTTTTATTTAGGGTCATACCTGTACAAATACCACAGATTTGTATTCATTGTTGGCCCCATAAGATCCATCTGTGAATTGATCTCTACTGTTGCCACAGTTTTAATTGAGGCAGAGGGATGTACCAGTTTGAGGAACTATGAGCAGAGTGGAAACATAACCAGTAAAGACAAGTGGCAGCCTGCTTGGAGTGTGAATGTGTTTCTGTAGTATTTTTGGTGCCACCTTTGCAATTGAAATGCGAATTGACACTGTCTGGATGCCAGGCACCCCCCAAAGCCACTCTGTCTCTTCCCTGTACCACGGAATGGGGGAGGGAAATATAACAAAGGGTTCCTTAGCTGAGATAAGAACCAGGAGAGATTAGTCATCAAATACTGTCTTACACAAAATTGGGTAAAATTACAGATTCTCATTGAATTTATTGCTGATGAAATCAGACATAAGCAGAAGCAAAGTAAGACCTTAAAAACATCTTCCCCCCACCCCTCCCTCCTTCCCAGCTCTATGTCCTCCCCCGAAGTGCAGGGAGACAGGGAATGGGGCTCACGGTCAGTTCATTGCAGGTTGTTTCTCTTGCTGCTCAGGGAGAGGAGTCCTTCCCCTGCTCCAGCATGGGGTCACTCCCATGGGAGATAATTCCCCATGAACTTCTCCAATGTCAATTCATCCCACATGTAACAGTTCTCCACAAACAGCTCCAGCCTGGATCACTCTTCCACAGAGTGCAGTCCTTCAAGGACAAGTTGCTCTGGCATGGGCCTCCCACGGGATCACAATTTCTACCAGGAAACCTGTTCCAGCACAAAATGTATTTAAAGCCTCCTCTCAAGCATCCACTTGCTCTGGCATGGGCTCCCAGCCCCCTGTTGTCCTCCATGGGCTTCACCATGGCCATCACCACAGCTGCAGGGGAATCTCAGCTCTGACTCCTTGAGCACCTCCTCCCCCTCTTTCTTCAGTGACCTTCGTGTCTGCAGAGTTGTTCCTCTCACACAGTATCACTCTACTCTTCACTGGCCACAATTAAATCTGTACAAAACCTTTTTCCCCTTCTTCTTAAATATATTGTCACAGAGGACTTATCATCCTTTTTGATTGGCCCAGCCTTGGGCAGTGGTTCATCCATGTTAAAGCCACCTGGGATTGGTTTCCAGCAGCTTCTCACAGAAACCACCTCTGTAGATCCCTGCTATTAAAACCTGGCCATGGAAACCTAATATACCAAGGGAAGAAAAATGTTTTATACACTCAAATACTTTTCATTAGGACATCATCTCTTATATTTAAAATCTGCTGAAACTGTTCAAAATTCATTACACAAACAGTAATGTCTGAAGCACAGATAATTTCCTGGGGGTTGATAACTAGTGAGAGAAGCTGAAGGTATGAACTGCAGTCAAGTGCCATTAAATCCAGATACTCATTAAACTCCTTGAAACGCCCTATGCTTCAGATGGTATTTGAGAAAAAGAAGAAAACAAGGTTCTGCTTTATTCTAGTATAAATTTTGGATCATTCTATTGACTTTGAATTTGCTTTGATTTATCAGGCAGTAGAAATTGATTTTCCTCTTTCAGCTACTTAATTTATCTTCACTTTTGTCTTACCTTGCAATGTACACTGCTGCTACATAAGGAAGTAGTCATTGTGGTCTGCTGTTATTTAGATTATTGGAGCAAATAATATGAAATAAAACCATTCCTCTAAGTTACCCATATAAATTGCTAACACGCTAAAATGTTATCAATCTTCCCTCTTCCTTTGGAAGAGAAATTCAAGATAATAAAAAACTACTTAATGCTTGATCTGAGAAGCCATTGAATCATATTGAAAATGTATAACAAAACTTAAATGTTATATGCAATTTGTTTTTAATTAATTGGGGGTTTTTATGTGTGATCAGTCACCTGTAGTTTCATTGGTTAATATATTGTTGTCAGGGCTAATTTTCAATTTTCTCTTATGGTTGGCCTTTTCATCCAGCAGTGTGCTTTGCTATTTTATTGTGACAGTGGGCCAGCATTGCTTGCTCATCAAAGCAAGAGTGAGAACTGTAATTGCAAATCTGCCTGTTGTTTCAAAAAGTGGCTTACATATCAGTAAAGTAGAAAAGTCTCTAACTAGAAATGCCTAATATTCCTATTCTTTACCTTTTCCCCCTTCCATATTCTAAAGGACAACTTGGTAGAGCTGAGAAAAATATTACCTCAGATTTTTCTAGGGTCCCAATGGAGTGTTTTACAATATTTAAATACAACAGAAGCGGGTTTCTTATCTTTTTAACTCATGAATATGACAGTGTTTAAGTGACAAGATCTGTATCTTGGGAAGGTTTCAAAAGTTTGTCATTCTTGGATTATATGTAGACACAGGGAAAAAAAGAGAAATATGTGAGCCATTTCAATTATTTTGCCACAAATTTTGTAGAGGGCAAAACCAGCCAAGCCAGAAAATACAGAAAACTTGATACTCAGAGGAACAGAAAGACAGTAATATCAACACTACAATGATACACTAGCTGAAAGGATTGAGTGGAACAGGAATAGATTTTCCATATACATTAAAACTTTTCAGTTGTAGAACTAAAAAAGAAGAAAGTTGAAAAGCTAATAAAATACATGTTTATAATTAATACAACAGCTAGAACAGTTAGAGATTAAGCCGTTAAAACATAGCAGCATTGTTGCTAGAGAAGAGAATATTTTTCCTTTTTTAGACACTCTGTGTGAGGTTATATATATACATATATAAAATTGATTAAATTCACATGAAACTATTTTAGAGCTGTAACTGTTTTTGAGTGAACACAAATGTCAGCAGATCATGCTGAATTCAGTTTTAGCAAAAAATTCAATAAAAAATCCGATTCTAAAATCTTTGTAGTGGTCAACTGCTGCAGCAGAAATAAACACGAATAAATGAATAGATTTCCACAGGAGTAATAGATAGAAACAATAAAATATCTTTCCTTTAGCCAAAAAAATGAGTTCACAAATAATTTCTCATAGTTAGATATGAAATGCCAAAAACTGGTGGAAGTAAACAAAGGGTTTAAAAATGAAGGACAATTTGAAATACAGGTGTGAACACACACAGCTTGTCTTAAGATATCTGGACCTCTTGCCATATTTCACAGGAGGAATATTGCCAAGGTGGTGTGCAGTGATGCAGACTTTGTGCTGTTGCCATGACTCACCACTGTGCCCCTTACTTGCAGCAGGAAAATCAAATGTGCTAATTCTTAGCTTACACAACAGTGAAACAGCAGAAAGTGCTGAGGAATGAGTTTTAAGGCAACACATTTACTTCTGTTATAGTTCACTGTGCACAGCACCAGCAAAAACTGACATAGAGCACGGCTCAGTTGAATGTATTTACTGCAAGGTGCAGCAGCTGAAAAGCCAACACAATTTGAGTCCACCAACACTGCTGTGATAAATTTCTGGTGTAGAGGAAGGGCAGACACCAAGAGTGACAATGTTTTAAATCAATGAAGCCACGTCAGAACTTGTGAGAAAATATAAACCTCTAAACTTATATCTTGATAGTTTATGATGAAAAAGGGAATCCACTCATCTTTGAAAACTTTCCTTATCACTGCTGTAGACCATTTCCTTTGCACATTTTGCCAAAAAGTAGTGTTCTCTCAATTGTCTCAAAAAGTTTCAAGTTCTCTGATCTTCTCCCACTCCCCAGTTCTGTGGAGAAAAAAGCTCTACATAGTTACAGGTACATGCCCATTTTGATGGCAGCTCTGTTGCAGCCAACCTGTTAGCTCTTAAATATTTTGGTCAAACATCTTTTAGTGACCTTTATTATTCCTATTATTATGTATTCTCCTTGTCTTATTTTGGGGGTCAGCTTCTGCCTTTCAAAACACATGACATATTCATAGCAGATCAACTTTTGTCCTTTACAGCAGTTTGCAAGACAAGTTCATGATACCTTTTCTGTTGCTTTGTCTCATTTTCTCCTTCAAGAGAACAATGTTTTATAAACATTGTGTTCATACTTAAATTCATTTACCTTTGTGGCCATAGTTAAAAACACTCTGGTGGAAAGAATCACATTTACAGATAGGTTGTACTCAAGATTTCAGAATAAGGTATAGTTTCACAGAGAACAAATTTTCCAAAGCATAACTTGTCGTTTTTATCTGATTTTTTCCTACCAAGGTTAAATTCTGTGGAGGTAAGTTAATGCCATTACAAAAAATAACTGTCAGCCTTTTAATAGAGATGCCTATAGGCTTTCTATTAAATAAACCTATAGAGCCCAGAAAATATTTCAGCTTTATTCTGAATTCTTTGCAGAAATTTCTGAAATGGTAAGTATTAAGCAGAATGACATAGATTAAGATTATTTTGGTAGCCCTCTGTTGAGCTAATATAAAGACCAATATAAGATTAAGTAAATATCCTGGCTGCCCTTAAGCAGCTTATCATGCTGGCAGTTTGTGCTGTTGCAATACTAACTGGAATCAAGTGTGAGTATTTCCTCTGCTGTACAGTAAAAGCTTCCTTTAAATATTGCAATGCTTACTTGAGAATTAAAGTAGCAATATTAAGAAGTCTGGTCTTGGAAAACCAATAGTGATACATATAAATCCATTGAGAAAATACAAAATAGAGGAAATATCACCTGCTATACACAGACATCAGCTCAGAATAAGTTTCCATATAGCCTGCACTATTAACTATCTGCTCTGGGGGACCAATTGTGCTGAGCAAGAAGCTGTGTCCATAGAAGGTGTGTTCCCGTTTGATAGGAGAATGATAATTTTTTTGAGAAGGATGCACTTCTCTAAATAACACCAAGTACACTGAATAAAACATGTTTGTCAGGTGTCTGTTTTCTTGCTTTAGCAAGTTTAAAATGCTGAATGCTATTTGGATGCTGACCCAGATAGTGCATGTATGGGCATTTAGAGACCAGAGTAGCATCACCTTCTACACGTGACAGCACCAGTATTTCAGTTCTTCTGATTTACCTCAATGTGAGACATCCCTTTGGGCTCCAAACAGTGGAAGCCTGTGAGTTTTTGGGGCTACAATGTGACATGAAGAGTAACTGTGGCATCCCCTAAGAAAACAGACAAATTATCTGTTTCTAGTTATTTCTGTCATGTGAGCAAATGTATATTTTTTCCCTCATTGCCTCACCCATAGCTACAGGAAAGGACTGATGGAATAAACACAAATGGTAAGAGCTCAGAAAAAAATTAGGTATGGGTAGCCCAACTGGTGAGACCTTAGTGGCCATGTTGTAGTCTCCCTGGTTTGTACCCTGCCCTAAATTCCACAAATTCAGCTTTTAGAGATGCAGGGTGCTTCCACCCTGAATTGTTCTCACTGTCTGGAAGTTGATCCTGACATTCCTCTGCTTTTATCATGCAGTGAATACATATCCAAAATGTGAATACATGCAGATACTGGGTAATTATGGCTTCTATCTTTACCTTTCATAAATCAGTAAAACTAGTCTGTAACCACAGGCTGCTTCAGGGAGCTTAACATTTGTTTATTATAGCAAATTTTTAAGAGTGCCTGGGGAAGTCTGTGAGAGTGATAAGTGGCATGAACTGTAACTGTCCCTGAAAGCAGGCTTACAGTGGAACAGTGATGTAGTTGCAGACAGATAATCATCAGACCCTTCTGAGCTTATGGTGCAGCACCAATATGAAAGTGTCCTCTTTGCTATATTGTGCTTTCCTTGTGAAAAATGCTTTCCTAGTAATTACTGCTTACCAGAAGACTCTTCTTCATACTGGAACAATGCTGTTGGGAACCAGACACTTCTAGAGCATCTTATAATCCATTTTTTGGAGTTTCCACATTCTCTTTTTCACTCCAAAAAGAGTAGCAACTCACCAAATTCAAAGTACCCAACTTTTTTTTGTGTGGAGAGAAACCTCTGCACAGGTTTAAAAGGGACATGAAATACAAGAGTTAAACATAAATTTATTCTGTTTATTTATGGTTCAGTTAGCTTTAAAATTTTATTTTATTCAATTATAAGCATTGAATTGAAATATAATAGATGCTTCATGGTCTTTGTAAGAAAAGACTGGTTCTTTTGCAGCCATTAGTCATCAGATTTTCTTCACACAACTGAGCTGAGGCTTGGAGGGGAGCTCATTTAACATTATACTCTGTAATCCTCTTCTGATTGAGACAATGATTGGAAAGGAATAAGAACAGTTTTTCAGACTCCAAACAATTTTCCTTTCTCTCCATCTCTCCTTCAATTTGGAAATGTTTAGCTCACATTTCAAGGAAAATGCTCTGTACATCCATATGCATATACAGGAGGTATAATTTCACAGCCACTCTTTACAAAGCATGTAAAAAATGGAATACATGGGTAAAACCTTTAACCTATGTATTGATTAAGAGCACAAGAAAAATTAAATCATGCTGAGGTAATGATATTTTTGAGGTGTGCTGGTGTTTTTTGACTTCAAGGAATACTCTTTACTATATTTAGTTCTCTTAAATAAACAACTGCAGAGTGAGAGTATGAGATCTCAGGTTCTTTAAGAAAAGCGTCTTGGGGATGGGAGCTAGAGGGGAGGACAAAATACAGGATGATGGGAAGCAAATGGTGGGGATGGAGATGGTAGAAAGAAACACAGGGTTTTCAGTGGGTTTTTACTGCCATTTTTCTTTTTCTCTGCAGTGACCTTTTACTCTTTACTGGCCAGGTCATTGCTTTGTTTCACTGCAGAAATCCTTCTCAGTACCTTTTTCTCAGTAAGAGAGGAAAGTTTTCTGTGTTAAAGTGGCCATTTAACATCTGGCTTGGTGAAAGGCACTGCCCATCTGACTAATGAATACTTTACTTCCATTTAAATTTTTGCTGACATGGCACTCTCTTAAATACCTGGGGAAATTGAAAGCCCAGACCTTGACATAGCATTCTGTGACTGCTTGCAAAGCATTTGACACTAGGAGGGATTTTAAAGCTAATCCTTTCAGACAGCATGTGAAATATAGTTTTCTTCTGGAATATAAAACTGTAGATAAGTCTTTTACAGATGGCATGTTACATCTGATCAGATATTTAATGCATGCTGCATTAAATACATTCTTATCAGAGTAATAACCCTGTAATTATGAAAGAAACACAGACTCCTGTGTTTCTGTTACATAATGAGGGGTCTTTGAAATCAAGAATTTTGGCAGTGTGGAGCAAGCCTTACCCCACCCATTGTTGTAAATTTCTCCTTCTTTCAGCACTAGCCTATGCTAACTGATGTTGGCTTCTTAATGAAATACAACCACAAATTCTTAGTTTTATATAAAGGTGAAGTTCTGTTCCTCTTAAGAAGCAATGCATAGTAAAGTCAGCCTAATGATCAAAAATTCTGGTTTTATTTTTTGGAAAAACATTTGTTAGAGTATCTTTAGCCTCAAGGAATAAATAAAGCAATCAGTTGCTCTATTTCATATATTCAAATAATGTGAATTTACCAATATACTATAGTAAGGAAATGAAATATTGCTCCCCTTCCTCATATTTTTGTTTATATTTGTCTGTCTAGATTGTGTATATTAATTTTGACTTTTGACTTTATTTTGTGTAATAGCTACTATCTGCAGAAAGAAGTAAACCTGGAAAAGAGGTAAACCTGGAATAACACTGGGATCTTACATGAAACATCCACCTTTCACCAAGATGCCTGACAGTACAACTTTTTCATCACAGACAAGAAGAAATTACCCATTGGCTTATGCTGGGATCTTCAAAGTCCTCTCATATGTGCAGTTTAGGGTAGTGAAGTTTCTTTCATGTGGTTTCTCTGGTGGTTTTGAGTTTTTATATTTCCAAATGCCAGAGCAACACGGCTCTGTTCACATGATGTGCTCCAGCTGTCAAACTAATGGCAAATCCTAGTTGTGAGATTTTTTTTTGGTTGATCCCAGGTGACTGGGTTTTCAAAACAGAACAGAGGTAATGAGGTACTGAAGATCACCAAGTCATTTTCAGATGGTCAGAAAGGATCAACACTAACTGACATTGTTGGAATATAATCTAAACATCTAAGTATTTTCCTGCCATCAAGCATTCAATATGTATGCTATGTACTCCAGAGCATAGCACTTAATTCAAAACTTCAAAGAATTCTATTTGCATATTTTTTTCTATTTTGCATAACTTCCTCTAAGATTCATGCTCATATTATAGAAAAAATTCTTGCATGTAAATTAAAATGTTATAGTGTTAGAGCGGTTTAGAATCATATTCCAGTGAATGGGGAAACACTTCTTGTAGCCATTTAATACAGTTGTTATATGTGTCTATAGATAAATATATATTTTTCTGCATTATATACACATTTAAAAATGCATGGCCAGGCTTTGTACCTTACTTCAGCTGGCCAAGAGGAGGAGGGTAAAGCTATTCATGAGTATCTTAAGTAAACTGAAATGCATTTTGGAGGGTCCTGCCTCTCTCTTCTGACTCAAAGACAGCATTTTGGACATCTCATGTCCTTAAAATAAAGTGTGAATGATTTTGGCCTGTATCATGGGCTTTGCAGTAATGATTTTTTTTTATGGAATGAAAGGAGAATGATGAATTTTGAATGTCACACTCCCCAGCAGCCACACAGATCTTTTTTTGTCATGTGAGCTGATGTGAACCTCACATCCTGGAACTGCTCCTAGTCAGGAAGATTCTACCTCAAAACAGGCAAGTAAACTGTATTCTGCACATTGTTAGTCTCCTTCCTTGGCTTGGAAATTCATGAATGTCATCCTAATGCAGTTAAGGCAAGAAAAGTACTCTCTTGAAACGTGCAGTCATGCAAATCACAGTTTTAGCTACTTGTGAACCAATAGTGTGGATTTAAGTTTTTATTCACACATCTTAAGTCAAGAGTGTAGAGAAAGCAGCTGTTCTCATTCTCATTTTACAAAGCCAGTGGTACACATAGCAGTGACTTCTCTTGGTGAGACACACAAAATTGGCAGAGCCAGTAGGACTCTGACCAAGTCACTCTTTCATGCTGTGCTTGGGATTTTCCTTTCTAAGCCACAAGGCCTCTGCCAGAAAAGGAGGATCATGAATTTTGGTAATATGTTATCACCTATGCCAAAGAGAGCTGAATAGTGTGTCCTGCAGATGTGCTTGTGGAATAAATTGTTTTAAGTGTGATCACATGGCATTTACAGGACAATGAGGGCATTAGGCTCAGCCATATGGGTTTAGGAAAGGCAGAGCCAGCTTAAACAACCTGATCTCTTTTTATGACCAGGCAGCACACCTAGTGGGTGAGAGAAAGACTGTAGATATTGTCCACCTGGGCTTCAGTAAAGCCTTTAATATTGTCTCCAGGCTGGGGGAAGAAGGACTGAAATATGACCAGAGGAAGAGGACTTGGGGGATGCTGGTTGACAGCAGCTGAACATGATCCAGCTGTGCCCAGGTGGCCAAGAAGGCCAAAGACATCCTGGCCTGTATCAGCAATGCTGGGGCCAGCAGGACCAGGACAGTGATTGTCCCCCTTGTACTTGGCATTGGTGAGACCATACCATGAGTCTGGTGTTCAGTTCTGGGCCCCTCATTCTGAGAAAGACATTGAGGTGCTGAAGCATGCCAAGACAAAGACAATGAAGATGGTGAAGGGTCCAGAGTGTAAGTCCTATGAGGAGTGGACAAAGGAACTGGAGTTGTTTTATCTGGAGAAGAGGAGGCTCAGATGTTGACCTTATTGGTCTCCACAACTGCCTGAAAGGAGGTTGCAATCAGGTGGAGATCAGCCTCTTCTCCCAGGCATTTACTGACAAGACAAGATAAAACAGCTTCAAGGTGTACCAGAAGAGGCTCAGGTTGGACATCAGGAAGAATTTCCTCATTGAAAGGGTAGTCAGACATTGGAACATGCTGCCCAGGAAAGTGGTGATATCAACATACCTTTAGGTGTTCAAGAAATAACTAGATGTGGCAATCATTGTTATGGTCTAAATAACATGCTGGTGTTGGGTCAAAGGTTGGACTCCATGGTCTTGGAGGTCTTTTCCAAGTTTAATGATTCTATGATTCTGTGACTGGTGGGATCACAGAGCAGTAGGAAGGTCTGTAGCCTGGGCTGCACACTCAGAGAACCCCAGCAAGGAGCTATATTTTCCTACAGTAGGGTTGAGCCACAAAATTGCCTCTGCCATGTGGCCAAAGCTCCCTCCTCTTCCTGTGTGACATGCTATGTACAGTATCACAGCTGGTAAAAAAAGAAAAAAAAATAGCTTTTGCATACTGGATAAAGAGAGATGAAAACAACTGAGAATTTTCAAGACATCAGTATTTGTTAAGTGTTTAGATTAAAAGTCCCCAAATTCCTTTGATTTCAATATATATTTTTAAAAGCTGGGGACTTTGACAAGCCATGAAATACCTTATCTTAATGCAACAAGCTTTAATAACAATATATCCTATAAAATACCCTATAAAGAGGAAAGGATTATGCTTGTTTGACCAGAAAGTTGGTTATGCTCCAGTTATCCTATCTCTAAAAATTTTAGGACTGAGGATTCTTTTTTCCTTGTTGCTTTTCTTATTTATTGATCTCGATTTAGTCTATTGGTGCAGGTGGTCCCTCTCTTCCAGGGCTAGCTCTGCCCAGAGGCAACTCTGCTATGATCTGTGGGTCGAGGACACACACAGACCCAGTGGGTGCAAGAGTGGTAGAAACCTTCCTGCTGCCATTGGAAAAAGAGGCTGAATCCTTTGGGGGTCTAAGTTCTCAGGGTTTATTGAGCTTGGCAAATTACCCTGAGAAGGGACTGCCCAAAAGGAGCACCTCTCTGGGGTGTGCAACACCTTTTAACAGGGGGAGGGACAATAACAATAAACCAATCAGGAGGGATCAGGGTGTGGTTACAACTAGAATAGACATTAACTGGGAGCAATGGAGAGAACTTGAGGGAGGGACAAATATGTAACAACAGATCACCAAGAAGAACTGGGAGAACTTTCCAGAACAAGGGGACAGGTTTAAGGGAAATGGACAGGTGCCACAGGAGGGCACAGGGGAGATGGACAGGAGCTCAGGGAGGGGTGCATCAGGGAGGCAGACCAGGCAGAACCAAGTGCAAACAGCAAAAGGGGGTAGCTCGGAACAAAGCAACACAAATGGAAAAATCACAAACCCCAACATATTGGATCACAGTGTTAGGAAATATGAACTACTTGACAACTTCAAATGATTAGCTTAAAGTTCAGTACAGTGCTGTTCAGCTCTTTCTTCAGTACTTGTGAATACAAGGCAGACTACAGGGAAAAGAACCATTGTGTTTTGAAGTCTCTTTGCAGGAGGAGGTGGATACTGGTGACAGCTTCAAAAATCCTCTACTAATAACCTCCAGGCCCTAACTGCCACTCAGCAATATTTTGTGACCTTTGGTCCCTCAAATTCATTTCATCTTTACTTTTGTGATAAAGAATGAATGTCCTTCAGTCCTCAAGCTACATCTCAGAGGATAGATAGGCTTATAAACTCAAACAACACTTTCCAAATCCATTCTCCAAAGACCAAATTCTTTTAAGATATGAAGCATTTTTTTTTTAAATTAAAGTACATTCAGAATAGTAGGGAAACAGAGTTTATAATTCCATTAGTTGATGCACTGTAAGAATTCTCTGATAAAGAATATATTCTAAAATATTGTGGTCTTTTTTCTTTAAACTGTTGGCAAAGCTATATCTGCTCATCACTCTGTAGAACGTGAGGTCCTGTGTCTTAAACAGGAGATTCTATTTACACAGAATGGTGCCATACTAGTTACACTCCTTAATGCGCAAAGCATTCAGAGAGGTTGAAACCAGTAAAATGACTGAAAAGAAATGATCACAAAACATGGCATAGGTGGCAACAATCCTTAATTTCATGGGAAGTTCATACATTTTATGCCCTCATGACAGTCACCTGAGTTAGGAGCTGAATCAGAAAACGTACAGAGCATAAAAATTAAGAACAGTAACTCAAAGAAAAAAGGGCAGAGCATCAAGAAACTAGAACTAAAAAACACAACACGCTTTTTTCCAGTTTGATATGAAGGACTAAATACAACTGAGTTGAAGCTATTAGATACTTAACATCAGCTTGGGTTTTCTCCAGTTGTTTGCTCATTATTTGTCAGCCAAATTCTCCATGTTGCTTTGGTAGAACAACAGTAACACATATTGCAAGCCTTTAAAACAAAGATCCACTGTCTTTGTAATTAGGGTACAAAGGGAAGAGAAACCATCAGTATGACTCACAAGATTTAAAGTAACATAAGCACACAACCTTGCTTTTGAAACTCTGTTGTGGCTGTAATCTGAGTTAGTTACTGAAATTATTCAAAATGAGAGTATCAATGGTACCATTCAATTTGGGCTACAGTTCAGGTGAGAAGTGTTCCAAGGATGTCAGGTGATTACTTTTCTGCCTTCTTGATATGGCAACAGGTATCCCTGGTGTGTGGTCAGTGCACCATGCAACAATCCCTGGTATGGCCAAGGGCCACTCACCTGCCAGCCCCTTACAGGAAGGCCAGGGCCCAGTTGGAGTTACTGAGGTGGTACAGCAGCCCCGGGGACAGAGGCAGTGCAGGGGGATGTGCCACCATGCCTGGGGGAGATGTCAGCCTGGCGTGTTTATCACACAGCACCACTCCTGGTGGCAGCTGGTTTGACCCCTACAGGTTGTTTCCATCCTTTGTGTTGAGGTCAGAATCCTAAATAGTTTTGACCACAGAACACAAATTTGCCCAGTCCTGATGCTCACCCATCATTCACTGTCCATGTAGCACCATGACTTGATTTTTATTGTGAATACTAGTGAAGATGAAATTTTTTAAATAATGACAGCTTTTTAATAAATGTGCCAAAATATCTGAATTGTGAACCACCTCTTACATCCCTTCAGTTTTATTCAAAGTGCCCTCTGTTTTCAGCCCTTGTGTTATCCTCATGTCCTTCCACAGAACAGAGCTAAAAAGCCACAGTTTGAAAGGGAAAAATGAATATTTTTACAGTCTCTCTCCACTATTTTGCTTGCCAATTTTTCCACTTCAATGCAAAAAGTAATGCATATTCTGGTTAAATATTTTGTTTTCAATCACAGGTTGTAGATATTAAGTTTGCCAAGCAAAATATTTTTGCTAAAATGTTCTCATCTGTATCCAGTACTCCTGATGGTAAGGAAGAATAAGGTATATAGTGGGATAAATATTAAACAAAAGGCAAGACACAACACATAGTAAAACTCAAAAATTGGAGCTTTGTCCTGCATGTGCCTGTAGTATTTGTAAAATTAATGTGGTATTGCACAGGAAAAAAAGGATTCTAATCCATGCATTAATGGTTTGACTACAGTTTGGTGAGTGTAAATGACCTTTAAAAATAATATTTTCAGAATTAATTTCATGAAGCTTCTCACTAATAAAGAAAGGCAAGAGGCAGAGTAAATAGGAGATATTTGAGACATGAGTGATTCTTACTTTGTCTGTCCTTTTCCTCAGTCTCTTCCAACGCAAAAGGAGTAATGTAGCACCAAGATCTGGTTCTAAAGGATTTATTAAGGTGCAGCAAACACAATAAAAGTGCAATAAAACTATTTCAGGGTAAAGAAATAGGAAAGGGTAAACTAGCAATTATACCCACATTTAAAAATATTTTCAGTTTAAAAAATACAGCAAGCTTTCTGGAGGATAACAAGAATAGCTATCAAAATTGCATATTAGACAGAAATAGGATTGTAGGATATCATGAAAATTAAAAGGCTGAAGTCTTGAAAATGCTGCATTGCATATTTTCAGAGTCAGGCCTTAGGTAAGTATCTGTTAGTACTAAAGAAGAGAGAGACATATATGTTTATATATTTAAAAAATAATGAAACCAAAACCCAAATGCAAGCCCAACCAAACAACAAAATGAACAAAAAAAAAACCGAAAAAACAAACTCAGGTGTTCCAGGAGGAAAATGGGTTCTGTATGAGATTACAGAAGGTGCCACATACCATCAAGCTGGTAGAGTTGTTTTTTCTTAATACAGTGCTAGACTAGAAATATATAGTGATGACTAGAAATGGAAGTTTGTGTGAATCAGCAGAACTATATCACTGAGTCTGAGTAATGGTACATAAACTTGTTCAAATTTCTTTTTTAAAATCTCCTTTTAGTGGCTATTTTAAGATAACTCAATAAATAAGTATTCAATAAGTATATCAATATTCTCCAATAGAAACCAGTTACGCATTATAAAGACACATTAATGGTTGACTAAATTATTTATGTGTTTCTAATGACTATTTCACATCTGAACTAGTTGTATTGTAGATGTATTCCAATTTTTAACTTATTCTAACTTATTTAATATTTGTCTTGCTGTTCTTTTTGATTGAGGTTAAACTGCTCTTGGTTTTTGTAGTTCTGTTATTTTTAAGATAACATGTGACTGCTTCTCTTCAATGTTTTCCTGATTTTGTACAATAAGGTTTTCTTTTTAACAAAATAAATTAAATTCTAATTTTAAATAATTGAGTTTAGATGCAGTTTTCTGGACTAATGCATGCAATTTCTAGCGGAGAAAAAAAATTGATTGAATATGTTTTATTCATTAATCTCTCATTTCTATTATTCTATTATTCTCTTTCTAAAGCCAAAGTTTTCAGAAAACAAAGGAAAGACGATGCAAAATCATACAGTTCCTCTGTTCACTTTTTGAAAACCTTTAAAAGTATTCATGCTAAAATTAATAGTATGTTTTATTTCTTTTATTCCATTTATTTAGTCTGAGTCATTCAATGGTTGCACAGCTAAGAGTAAGGCTGGTGTCTTCCCAGCCCTCAAAATTTCAGGGCTGCTCAGAGGTCAGAGCCTCCCAGGTACCAACAGGAGATCAACCTGCACCATGCAAGGCCTATATTTCACAGCTGTTTGAATCAGGCATTCAATCTCTCTTTGCTCATATTCTGTTGTTAACATATGATCCTTTATTTCAATATAAAAAAAAAGTCAAGAAGCACTCTAAAATCTAGTTCAGACATACTATTCCTGATAAGGAAAATCTGGGGTTTTTTCCAGTTTAGTGTAAACTGTCCCTGAGATTCAAAACCATTTGTTTCAGTATGAAAGGTTTTCTGTTTGCTGTGTCCTGTGCAAAGGGGGTTTCTACTCCCTCATGTGTCACCAGGTGGAGGCACCTGGAGCCACGAGAACTGTCTTTGTCATGTGAAGGACAGCCCCAGCTGATCCACACATGGTCCACTCTGGCAGGACCCTCTGTGCTGTTGCTGCTGATGCTGCCACCAGCACTGGGGCACCTGTATCCGGAAAAAAGGCATGGCATAAGTCCTTCAGCACAGCCTGATTCCAGCACTGGCAAAATCCTCCCAGATCCTCCCAGTCCAACCACTTCACTGAGGTAAATATCAAATGCTTTATGATGTAAGCCCAGGGTCCCAGAAGATGATAGGAAGTGGGTTGAAATATTTTGCCCTGTTGCAGAGGGTGTCCATAAATGATGAAACATATGTTTCCAACAACCCTCTGCTCAGTGAATGGCATCTGTATGTTTTTTATGTGTTTCCTACAAGTTTTGCACTGTATCAGTTCTTGCTGTTGAGTGTTTACTGTTAATTTTTTACACCCACTACTTTTCACATCTGCTTCACTGGAACACCATGTGAGTCTCCATCTTTGAAGCTGACTGATGATATGACTGAAATACAGGTATTTTGCCTCATTGATTCTCTTGGAATTTTTTCTTTTACTTCTCTTTGAAAATGTCTGTTAATGAGTATGTTTTGCCTGTCAGGACTGACCTTCGTTACCAAGACATTCCCGTTAGTACTTCAAGCTTTCTTCCCAGGAGTCACAAACTTTTACTCATTTAGATCCTGGAGAGAGTCAAAATGGCTTTTAATCATCTCTGAAATGGCTCCTAAAGCCAGCTCTCTCCATGGACCTTCAGGAAAACACATCAGGCAAAGCTGTCACATCCCTGGAGTTTCTTTTTTAGGAAGTGCTCAGTAACGGTGCAGCACAGGGAAAAGCTGACATTGTCATTAGTTTTCTCCAACATATCAAGGACAAACAAGATTATCAAATAAATGAACATGATAAAAAATAAAAAACCCAACCTTTGAATTACACAGTGATTGTCTGTCTCGAGCATTGCCCTCCTTGTCACCTTTTTTCTTCATTCCTCTTGAGATGTATCAAACCAAGCTATCAGTACACTTTGTAACTTTCAAAGGTCCCTGCTCTCAAACATGTTCTCACACCTTTAGGGTTCCTAAAAATCTGCAGGAACTTCAGCCCTGCAGAAGTCAGAATTCAAACTATTGGAAATGATTATTCTCCTGGTGTTTTTGTCCTAATTTTGAAGAGTATGTCCATTCACCTTTACAAAATGCTAGGTCTATCTAACATTTAAGCACATTCTTTAATTCTTGTATTCGGAAATCAAGTCTGGGCACAGCGGACTGAATGCAAAACTGATGAAAGCAAACATAGTTCTTATTAAATTTAGCAGGAACAAACCTGACTTAAACAGAGCTAAAAATAACATGTGGACTCTAAAGTCTAAAATGCAAACTAGATTAATTCTAACTGCTCAGAAGGTATGCAAACAACCCCATTGCTTTGAATTGATGTTCACACTCAGACCACAAAATAAATGCACTATTGCTCTTGCTGCTGTGATAAATGATCATGTAAAAGGCTAGAAAAGTCATTAACCAACTGTAGTTCCAATGATAATGGATTAAAATCAATTGTCTTTTTTTTCCCAGTATACGCTTCTGAAATTTTGAAGGCAAACCCCATGCAGAATGTCACTACCTAAGCACATTCCCTGTTTCAAGGCAATGTTGAGAAACTATAGCCTCTGTTGTATATGCAGAAAGTATTTTCCTGATTTCAGTTTATTCAATAATTAAAATAAATTACCAAGTCATTCACAGCTGAAAAAAGTAAGAAAATCTTTCTTTTTTTGCTTCCATGAGAAATATACATAACTGAGACAAAATTTACCAGTAGGAAAATCTTATAGATACTTCTACCTAGGAACAATCCATTTAATTTACTCAGTAAAAGAACTACTTTGCTTAATATCAGTTTTCATTAAATTCAAAATATTTTATGATAAATGTAAGATTATTACTTATTTGGAACTCTGGAGGTAATTATCTTTATTTGTAAATGTTAATATCATCAGTTAGACATTACACTGTCAGAGTAGAAAATATCTCATAAATTTTTTTATAGCCTATATTTCCCATAGTTTAATCAACAAACTAAAGTTATTTGGGTAAACACTTTCACTGCCCTCCTCTGAGTTTCTTAATGCTCATTTCTGCTTCAGCACTATATAGGACTATGTGTTGCCTGAGGAATAAACAAAGCTGTGGGATGAGTAGTTCTAAAATCAACTTTTAAATATATATAAATTTATAAATCTATACACACAGAGAAGGACTACATAAAAATATTTTTGGATATATCTAGATCAGCATAAATTCACTGTTTGACCATAGAAGCATCCTTATAGACTCCAGAAAAAGAGCTGAAGCTATGTGAAGACATGGATTGTTTCTCATTGTGGCAATACCAGCTTTCCTTACATAAAAAGTGTGTTAAATTGTAACTTTAAATTTGGCTTCACTGTAAACATGTGTGTGCTGTTTTCCCAAAGGAAAACAAAAACAAAACAAAACAAAACAAAAAAACCAAACAAACCCCTGCCCCCAAATCTGATATATTAAAAATAGTATATGATTTTTGTTTCTCCACAATTAGTAAATGCCAATAAGATGCATTCTGATTTGGAGCTTACCTAGAGTTGATAATATAAGCAGAAGCTAGTGAATCATTTCCACTACAATTACTTAGAAGAATATACACTCAATAACTGATTTATTTTAATGAGATAATTCAGCTGATTTTACTTAAAGTAGAATTATCTGGTTTTGTTCTGTTTATTCCTGAGGGTGTAGAAGGCTGACCTGGAATTTTCCAGTTATAGTTTAAAAAAACCAAACAAAAACCAACAAAAATACACTTCCCATTGTTTTCTAAACAATATTTAAAAATGTCAAAATATGCTCTTCCTGTTTAAATAAGTTTCTTAATTTTAGATGTTTTCAAGACATTACTTTTTGTTATCCAATGGAATAAGAATGTTTTTTAATAATTCACCTTCTCATAGTATGTATTTCTTTGCATGTTTATAAAAGAGTGTGCATCATATTGCTTAAGAATCATTCATCAGATATTCAAATAAAATATTGAGATTTTACAAGTGTCTTTTACAAGTAATTTGAAGGCAGAGTATTTGACTTTTTATTGCCTCCATAGAAAATAGCACAATAATGTTCCACACTGTATATTTCAAAGCAATGGATATCTATGAGGTGGATAATGAAGTGTGCTCCCTGTTTCACATTCTAGTGAATATGTAAACAAGGAGCTCAGCTGCCTATGGCATTTTTAGAGCATGAGTAGCTACCACCTATTCTGCTTGTTCCCATATCCACTATTACATGGGTCCTTTAGAGCAGGCACCACCAATAATTATTCTCATGCATGATCTGTGAAATGTGGGCATTTAGAAGAACACTACACAAACCTCACACGTTATTCCAATAATATCACTAAACCTTTTCTTAAGTTCCCAACCATTTGAAAAATACAGTTGGAAAACATGCACAGATATACCGACCTCCATCTTTTTCAATCTATTCTTACCGAGTTTTTTCCTGAGCTGCTCAAAGCAATTCAGAAAAAGGAACATCAAGGGCCCAACAAATTCCTGTTCAGCTTTAAGGGTATAATTGCTGGTAGTTGTATGTTACTCATTTGTACTACTGTGGTTATATGCACCTGCACTCTTCTCTGATTTTTGTGGCTAGAGCTGACAGTTTATTTGATGGTCACCCCACAGTGCTGATTCACTGTTTTTGTGGATATGGGACTGTGGCCAGTTGTTACTTATTTTATTCACTGTGGTAAAGATAAAAATCAGATGCCTTGAATTGTTATAAAACCATTTTGTTGCTCTTCCAGCATTGATAAATAAGGGATTTAATATTTCAGACAGCTGTGGTCCTAAGGATCTCAATATTTGAAACAAACCAATCAGCTTAAATTGTGGAGACCAAGAAGCAAAATTTCACACACTGAATTACATCATACAGTAGATGAGCAGCTAAAACTCCTGTATAATAAAGATTATGCTAAGAGTTCAAAGCATTTAGATTAATTTCTTCTTCCATTAAATTACAATTATAAATGGTACTTCAGAATATTTTTAGAAAGCTTTTAAAAAATTAATGGTTTTGCACAATTCCAAGTTTATAGACATAAAATTACTGAAGCTAATCATTAAAAATCATACTAAAGAAAAAGAGAACTTATGAGCTTTTAATTCCTCAAAGCACTGAGGTACACAGTTGACTTAACTGAAATTGGTGGAAATTTAATTTCCAAGTTCTTTGCTCAGCTAGTATCTAACAAGGTAGAATTTCTTGCAAGGAAGTCAGGATTTATTCTTCTAATTCTGTACCAATGTTTTCAATTGTTTATAGATATCAGAGAGAAATTTTACTGTACATAAATTGTTTCACTGGAAATAAAACACCTTTTCCCACTTCAGAATCAAACAATATTTTTCCTCACCCATTCATTTTACTACATCTCACTACAGGACCTTTTTGAGATGTAGTGAGAATGTGCGGAAATGAATTAATATCTTCTGTTTCTATCAATTTTTAGAGTGTCAGTGCCCTTAAAATACACATGCTGACAGAATAAGTGCCATTGAATTGTCCATGTTGGATGTGACATTTTTTGACATGCTCTTGTTGTACTGTAGGAACTGTTAGTGATATTTTATTGGATGTTAATCTTTGCTATATAAGCAATAAAAAATTTCATCTATCCTTTATATACCAATTTGGTAAAAGGGTTAGCAAAATAAATTTCAAGTATCTTGCCCAATGGAAAATTAAGAGTTCTGGGTGAGTTTAGTTACATTTGTGTTATATCACTACATCAATATTCTATTGGATTTTGTTTTAAATGGAGGCTTGGAAATTGAGTTGTAATTTATTGTGAGGTCCTCTTGTAAGAGCCAAGAGAAACTTGTAAGTTAAAGCCTGAATTAATTCATAGCTGAGAAGAAAACTAGAGATCTGACTGTGGGGGGAAAAAAAAGTGAGTTTTAAATTTGTTCCATTTCCTTTAGGGAAAAAAACTTTAAAAGTTTAGTCAGTCTTTTGTTATTTAGCTAATATATGTGTATAAGTGTTTGCATGTATTACCTTATTTTAGCTGACAGCTCCAGTTTTGTAATGTTTACTTTAACAAATACACTGCTTTGCTAAATCTAAAGTAATATATATATATTTTCTGATATACTCTGCAGATAGTATGAAAATGAAATTGGTTAGAGGATTGTTCTTGAAGATATCTGCTTCAAATTGCAAGCTAAGGTAGTCATTTAAAATCACGATTGTATATCACAACATTTCTGTACAGAAGGACTTGATATATTCTCCATCAGTAAAGCAAAGATTAAAGGCTTTTGCAGCATAAATCAAAATTCATTTCAGCTTTACAGTTCTTCAGCACAATTTTCTCTACAATTTTAAAACTCTATGTATACGTATAAATTTTATATATTATTCTAACTTGTTATTCTTCAGGCAAATTAAATATGAGTCAACAGCATGCCCTGGCAGAAAAAGGTGTCAGGTGTGTCTTGAAGAGGTTGTGGCCCTGTGGAGGAAGGAGCAGATTCCCTTTGGGGAACTTGTCACCCTGTATGGGACTCACACTGGAGCAGCCTGTTCCTGAAGGGCTGCGCCTTGTGGAGGAGTCCCACTCTGGAAAATTCTGTGAAGAAATGTAACATGTGGGAAGGACCCACGCTGAAGATCCTAGAGGACTGCCTCATGTGGATGGATCCCAAGCTGGAGCAGGGGAAGTGTGTGAGGAGGAAGGAGCAGCACAGACAACATGTCATGTATCACAGAGTATGCTGGTGTGGAAAGAACCCACAAGGTTCACTGAGTCCAATTCCCTGCACAGCCCCTAGTGCCACAATATGTGCAGCCCCTATTCTCTGTGCCCAGGTGCAGTCAGAGAGAGGAGGTAGAAACATTGGGGGTGAAATTGAGCCCAGGAAGAATGGAGGGGCGGGGGCAGGTGTTTTAAGATTTCTTTTATTTCTCATTACCATACTCTGAATTGATTGGCAATAAATTCACATAGTTTTCCTAAATCAAGTCTTTTGAGCATGACTAATTTTCTGAATGATCTCTCCCTGTTCTTATCTCAACCCACGAGCCTTTGACTGCATTTTCTCTCTCCTGGCCAGCTGAAGAGGGAGAGTGTTGGAGCAGCTTATTGGGCACCTGAAACCCATCCAGGATTAACCCACTACAAATAGTTTTCTGACATTTTTATTTTTCTGTTTCTATTTCTAATCATATTTAACCATATGTCTGATTACTTTCAATTCGGGGCACCTGCAGCCTCTTTAGAAATAAATGAAAGATACAAGTGTGCAACAGTTCTGAAAACCTTGTTAGGTTTTTTTTATGTGTTGAAATAGGCCGTTGTAGCTAGCTTTAGGACAGCTTCATAGGATAAGATTGCTTTTTAAAGAGCAATCGCTGAATCTAATCTGTGAAGCCACAGCTGTGGGTTACATGGACAGCTTCTTAAATGAGGAACACTCAAGACACATTACTTCCCAAGAAAATTATGTTACAAGCCAAATACAGTTGCTCTTTTTGGCAATGTATAAAAACACGAAGTTAACCAGTGTTTGGAAGAACTTCATAGCAAAACAAAATTCATTATAAATACAGCCAGACATTTCAAATTCTGAATACAACAAAACATCTTAAATAAATGATAAGAAGAAATAGGATTAGGGTTATTACTTAAATCTATTTTCATTTTCATTGTTAGATTTGCTTGCTACTTCTAATTTTTTTTTCAAAAGCTGATACTGAACTTACTTTCCCAACCTATTTACAATAACTGTACACGTTATGACCCTCTGACAGTATTTTTTTTCTTTCTTCTTTTCTGTACAGTGTGTAAAAAAAAAAAAGAAAAAATGCAGGAAAGACAATGCACTATTATTACAGAAAGGCTCAGAAATACTTCAAATTTATATACAGTCAGACTCTGAAAACTGGACAGAATAGGACTGTGAGGCACAGTCTCCCTCTTGATAGACCATGTAGTGTCTCATCCAGAGGATATAATTTAGGCCAGTGGTAAATTAGTAAGCTGTTCAAACAGAATCTGTTTAAACAAAGTTCTTCCTGAATATGGGTCCCCATAATAATAATAATAATATGAGAAAATATTTTCAATTAATTACTCAGTAATTAATGTACTGTTTAAATAAACAACCCAGTAATGTATTTCATGTAGTCAATGACCTTCACTGATTTCCCAGGTCAATATTTATTTAATTTTTATTTCAACGAACTCCCATGTATATCTATACATTTGACTTTTACCAAGAACAAAGTAAAAAGCCTTGCCTCAGGGCTTTATGAACCAGATTTTTTATATGAGTAGCAATAACAATTTGTTATTAAATTATATTACCTGATCAGTTTTGTCCATCTCAAGAGCTAAGGAAATACACACAAATCTAATATTGAAGCAAAGCAAATAACAGGTTTAATATGTGCAGACTCCTGCACACATTCCATATGTACCAATTGCATTTTTGCTGTTCCCATTTCTGCAATTCCCATGGCGGTCTTCTAATGGTTTAATATCAAAACACCTTTATGACAAACCGTGTAGCCAAAATATCACTGACCTTCAGCTGTAATGTAAATTTCTAGAGAATAGATGAAAACATGATTTTGTAGCTAAGACAAAGTAATCTTAAGGGACTGAGTGGAATCAAAGAGTTGGACTTGTGCTACTAAAGAAATCTGGGTAGTTGTGGTGGTGGCCAGTGACTTCCACAGCCAGTTCCTGGATCAATGCCACATGTCCTCATCCCAGCACAGCATATATATTATCCCAGGACTGAAATTCACCTTTATGACACTCTTTTAACTTGTCCTTTGATTAATGGCAGTGACATAGGTGTAGGGGCTAGTCTGGGACAGCCCAAGAAAATAAGAAAGTCTAAGCCCATGTCCTCCTTCTTTCTTTGCAGACACTGACATATTATTTATTTACTCTTTAACACTGCATCAGGCATGGATGGCTATACAAGTTAGTTCCAATAATGGCCCAAATTAACATACATTTCTGTGCCGTGGGGACTGTTTTTTGTCCTTCTTAATCCATCTGCATTTTTAAATTATTCTTCTCTTACAACGTTAGTGATTTTTTTCACCTAAACCAACCCTCAGACAAAGTTCAACCACTGATAGTGGAAATGAATGAGTGGAACACATGCTACCAAGAACGTGATACTGCACTCTCCAACAAAATAATCAACAAGCCTGCAGGCAGCCAACCTTATTTATCCAATCCTCTTGGTTCCTGGGGAGTTAGAGGTGAAATGAAATAAGAAATAAAAATGATTATTTAAATGTTGAGCAATCAAGAGGATACCCAAACTACCTAGTCAGCAACAGACAAAAAGGAAAGCAGTCTGAACTTATTTTGTGAATATATACACTTTTGGTATTGCTGCTCTGAGAAAACAATTCAGAAACTATTGCCACATTACATATATTGCTGCTAGCTGCTTTAAATGGATTAGCTGAAAAAAAGGTTTAGGTCTGCACTTTAACAACAGTGTGGATTCTTATTTGATTTAATGCGCTAAGTATTTTCTTTCAAGCTAGATATATATGTGATGGTGGATCCAGTGGTCTCAGTCAGGAGTGAGCTGTGTTAGGCACCATGCAGAGGAGAGTTTCAGCCCTGTGATTTCAGCTCTGCCTTGCAGAGTTCTTCCAGGCAGACTCAGAGACAGAGAGACAGGAGAGGCACATGGCATTTCCACAGGGGTGGCTTTATTGTGCAGCTCCTGCAAAGGGTGGCCAGGGATGACAACTCCCTCACAAACTGGGCAGAAGCTGGGGTATTTATGGGGGAAGGTGAGGGTGGTACCAGAGGGGAAAAAAGAATCTACACGTGTGCAATAGAGCATCATGGGTGAGCATCAGAGTGTTGCTGTGACCTGGGAGGACAGTCTTATCTAAAGGTGTCTCTCCCAAGAAAAGAAAAGGCTTACTGAATTCCACTAAATGTCCCTCCAAGGCAGGGGTCTGACTAGCCTTTCTGCCTCTACAATCCTTGAGTAGGGAATAACATAGAGATAGAAGTTTTAGGAGCATTATTGTATTTCAGACAGCATCTAATTCTTTTGAACTACTGCTGTTTCCTGTCCCTCCAAGACCGTAAATTAATTTTATAGCTTGTAGGTCTATGGTTAAAAGGATTGAAAACACAACCTTTAACACAGATAGAAATCAGGAATTAAAATTAAAACCTCTTTTATGAGAAGAGACTCTTGTAACTCCATAATTCAGTTTGCATGGTAGGAAACTAAAATTATTTTAAACACTGGGGGACATAAATATATGTATTTCCTAGACTCAAAATACAAATCACAGCCGGTTATGAGTGAATATGATCGTTTTCTGTTGCTACCTACAGAAGCAATGACTAAGAGTATTCTCTTTTTCTAGCTGTCAATGTAAATACTCTCGAGCATTAACAAAAACAGGCTTTTACACTCTTGATATCTGTCACCTTTATAGACTTGCTTGAAAGAATATGCTATCTGAAAGGTGCCACATGTGGCATTGACAGGCAGCAATTCAGAGTATGGCAGACAGCCAGTAAATCATTCAGTGGAGCTTTCTGTCCTTCCAGACATGTCTTACAAAATCCACAAGTTCGGCCTTTGCAGTACATTTCAATGTCAGAGGTTATATTCTTCTTAAACTTTTTAACATGAAAGTGACAAAAAAGTTATACATTCTCCTGCTAATTGATTGTTCTCTCTTTTCAGAGCTTAAGTGCCAAATCCCAACATGTGCTAACAAGTCTCTCACAGTCTTTCCAAGTAGTCTGAGTGAAAAGAGTGGTTTGGTTTTTTTTCCCTTCTCCAGGGGTGGAAAAGAAAAAAAATATTAAGAGTTTTTTGGGTCATTCATGCTATTAGCAATTTGTTAAAAATCTGTGAAAAATATTCATACCTGAAATTAAATTTTCAGTTCTTGCCTGATTATAAACTGATGCGAAAAAATATGTAACCTTTGTCTATTTCTCGTACATTATTTTTTTTTCAGCTGATCAAATGTTTCCAGCAATCAACCAACTCTTCTAAGAAAAACTGTTACAAAGACTGCATTAAATACCCTAATGAAGCCTCTGTGTGTGCTAAAATTGTACTAAATCACAACTAGTCCTATCTGTTCTGCCAAAGGGTCAGCCCAGCCAAGAAATTTCTTCTATCAATGAATTTACATGAACATCCAAGAAAGAGTAAGGAAAGGGCAAGCACACGTGATACCTATTCTTTGAATATGTATACTATTACCTTATAAGCTAGTTAAATAAGCTCATTAAATACTGCTGTAATAAATAGTGTTGTCACAAGTTAATACTGATCATGGCTTCACATGATGTGGTAAAATCTGTTTTCAAAAAACCAGAGGCCTCTAGCCCTCTGAATTATAATTGTCTGTAGGATGGCTCAGATTTACTAGGTACATCCTCCAGTTTTAGAGGATTTGAATATTTATCACACAACTTCATATTTAGATCTCAGGAATGCAAATATAATATTACAAAAATATTAATGCATCTGAAACAGAAACAAATAATGTAGTGTATAAGTTCTCGTACATTATAGGCTGTGGCTGTGTGACAGACTGGGAAGACTGTCTTGAGACATTTTGGGGTGAGAGTTTGAGGGAAGGGGAGGAGCAGGTCAGGCAGTACCCTACTCCACACCTCCTATCACTAAAGCCTGTACTCACCCATGCAGTGGCTGCCAATCCCTGCCACATCAGAGGCAATGTTCTACCTCTGGAGTTCCTAACCCAGCTCCTGAACAGCTAAATGACTGGAATTCCCACCTGGGGAAGTACCCTGGAAGGTCAAGGGGTATTTAAGGCCAAACATGTTGTGAGCACATCTTGACCCTGCTTCCTCTTGGAATTTCTATCAGCTTGAACACTTCTACAGCAGGAGTGGTAGTTCTATTTGCTCTTTTCTGATTATCTTTCTTTCTTCTTCTCTCTTGGAATTTTTGTGTAAATTAAAATCAGACTGGCTTAGATTTTGTGGAGTTGAATGGGCCAAGTTAAATCTTTCGGAAGTGTTTTATATTGACTGAATGTAGGAATGAAAAGCGTATTTTCTGCCTGGTCAGATCCAAGGGTTTGTGGAGATCCTAAGGCATCTTAGTCAAGGATTCTACACAGGGCCAGCCAGCAAACGCAGGAAATGCACACACTCCATGTGTCCTGGCCCCTAAACTGGTTTTTAGCATGGTGGGATTTGTTTTGCCTTCACTGTAAGAAAGGCATCAGGCACAGGGTGATGGGAAGTGTTGTGGGTGTTTTCCTGCCTGAGAGCTGCAGCCTGGGCTGTGTTAGGGGAATCATGGCTCAGAGCCCCAGACAGTAAGGAGTGCTGGGACCTGGATAGCTGAGATCCCTTTTTCTTTTGATAAAATTGTTTTAGTTAAAGGCGAGAGTTGATAATCCATTTGTTTTCAGAGGTGGCCATGGAGTAGTAACAGCTCCTGAATGCATGTACATGAAATGGACCACTCCCATTAATTTGTATATATAAACACTACAGGTGAAGGACTGAAAGTCCTTATAAAACTAAAGAAATTACTGTCTTAATAACCTTGAGAATTTCAGCGTGGATCAAACTAAGCCAAATTTTAATACATCTTCCATGTCTTGTAAGGAGATAAAGTCTCCTGTTGGAAAAGCCCCTAAATTCTCTCCCTCCTGCTGCTGTGGTCCCGGCTCGGTGTGTGAGTAGGTCTTGCCAGCTTCTTCCTCTCGGGAAAGAGCCGGCGATCCCATGGGTGTGTGTGAGCCTGCAGGACGGAGGGAAGGGGGAGATTCTAACATAAATAGGGTTTCTCTGAGGTAAGGATGAGGGACACTGGCTTCCAGATGAACAAGCAGTTTATTCAGTTGCTGTCCCCAAAAGCGCAGAGCCCCGGGAGGGAAAACATTCTTAAAACCTTTGTCCTGGGTGTGGATAACACGGGACTGTCCAATCAGGTACAGAGGAATCGGGGAGTGACAGCGCGGCCACAACCAATAGCTTTTGGGCGCCATGCATATTCATATCCTCATTAAAACTTTCCTGCTCTCCCAGGTAGACAAAAGCCCATGCTTCTGGGCAGCCACAGTTTCCTGTGTTGGGTCTATTTTACTTTGTGGAAGCACTAAAGCATTTTCAAGGAAGATGAAAATCAAACAGCATGACAGCTTTTACCACTTGTAGCAGGCCTTCAAGGGAAAAAAATAGAGATAAGAGAACTAAAACTGCAGAAAAAAGCCTCTGATCAGACCCATTATCACCTAAGTTACATTGAAGTACTGCCACTTTAAAAAGTTTGGACTCTTTAGCAGTCCTATTCTCTTCCTGGTTTAATCATTGGTGTGTTGCAGTATGGCAGCAGGCTTCAAGAGCTTTTACCTGTAACTGTGACCTGTGAAATCTGGATATATTGCATTAGTAATTAATTACCAAGCATATTGCCTGGAAGCAGTTAAAAAGTCCTCCTGAGCCTTTTCCAGAGATGAAATTGTCTCCAGCAATTTCTTCTTCTGAGACTACAGACATAAAATGTTAAACCAAATATTCACAACAAAATAAATATCTCTCTGTCTGGCAGGAATAATGGAAATAGTCCCAAGGTGATATGCAACAACCTTCAGTAACAGTAAATAGACTGACAGCTTCCTTTTCTCAGTTTTGTCTTCAACTGTGATTTAACTCTGTTTTGTCATTTTCAGCACTCTTCAGTGTTGGGATTCTGAGGTTAATGGATTTAGGTAAAATGTGGGTTGAATGAAGGAAAGATTTTTAAGGGTGTCTTTTTAGAAGAGCTAAGCTGTAGAGAAGGGAGAATTCTGCTAGGGGCGGGGAATGACTTCTCCAGTGTTTCCCATCAAGCCACGGGCAAAGACAAGAAGTAGAATCTTGGTCTCCTGGGGCTGTGCCACTGTTCTGTCCAGCAGCCTCTACAGCTGATTTTTATAAGTAGCAGTCACAAAAAGCAGTCACAGAAATGCCTTCATCATAAACCAAGAAGCAAGATGTATTCAAATGCTTCCAGCAGTTGTCGAGTTGTTGATTCAGTCATCCCTCAAAACATGAAGCATGAAGAACAGCAGCTCTTTTCATTCCTGAAGTGCATATCTGCACTGCACAGGCATTATGCAGAGAAGGAGCTGCCTAATTAGGTGGGCCTTTCCTGGCTTTAATACAGCTTAAGAACAGCTGCTTTAAGTTGCATTATTGGCCTATGGGTGCCACTAAAGATGATTTCTCTCCTTCAGAATGGATCTGTTCTGTGGCCTTTAGCAAATCAATAAATCTGCTTAAATTGAATGGAAATACTCTGATTTGGTGTCTTGTGTAGGGTGTGCCAGCAAGTTATTGGCTGCCCGCTGTTAACTCCAAATCCAAAAGGAGTCGTCACGATTTCAAATGACATATTGCACTATTTGTAGCATTTTCTGAAAGGCTGCTTAGCCAGGTGCAACTTTGATCCCACGGGGGAAGGAGCCACAGCTGCAAATGGATGGAAATATGGAATTTTGTAGTGGTAGTGAGGGAGGATTGCCAGATGGGAAATTTAGCAGGAAATTTCAGTGCCATTATGAATCTCACCCTCTGCATTTCCAAGTGAAAACGAATGCTTGAATGCTGAAAATGATGACATAATAAATCATTATTGTGAATTGCAGTTAGCTGGCTCAGATATACCTGAGGTTCTGGAATTACAGATGGCAAATTTAACCAAGCATTGTGATGAGCTTTGCTGCAGATATTAGGGAAGCAGGGAAAAGTGCACACAATCTCTGACAAGGGCTTCCATCAGTATTGAGAAACCCAAAAAAAGGCAAAGAGGGAATTAATACTCAGAAGTTTGTAGATATACTCTGTTCAGAATAACACAATCTACTGTTTCTACCCTCACCTGTTTAATAAAATAAATGTTTCTAGTGAATAATAAAGGTCTTGTCCTTATAGCAAAAGGGTTGCATACAAAGATAGAGATGTGGTATTAAATTAGTTAGACAACAAGGTTTTTTGGGATCACTTTTGTGTATGTGAGATATACTATCCTACGAACAAATCAGGAAAGGGGAGATAGGGGAGGATAAATTCCTTAGGTATTAACTGTGGGAATTTACAGTGGGAATAATTTGGGTTTTGAGGAATGATGAATAACTTTTCACAAAATGACAGCTTTCTAAAACTTATTGATGAACATAAGTAAATTTGATCATCAGAAAAAATATGTCTAAAATATATTGATAGATGATAAAATCTATCATGCTTCAGATAAAAGGAAATGCAATAGGACTAAAAAGAATAATTCCATCTGTTTCCATGCACTTCTTAATCTATTCTCAAATATCTGGAGCTTCATTTTATTCTAAGAGCAAAGAATCCAGCAATTTTTTTGACATCAAATATTCTTCAGGACTTTATTAATATCAAATTACATTAGAAGTCTTGCCAAGTTTTTATAGTCAACTTTGCAAATAAATAACTCAGGAGCAATGTCTCAGTTAAGAGATATTCCCAGTCTAATTTCTCTAGACTGTTTTACTTAAAACCCTCTCTTCATTTTTATAACACGCCTCATCTCAGACTTTTAACTGTCTATGGGTAAGACATTCTCTAACTTTTTTCACATGGCTCATTGCATTGCTTATATATCCTATTATTTCATTTCCTCACTTGCATGCTACATGGCATGTAGCTTCCCTTTAAGAAATGATAAACAAAGTTACTCAGGTTCATTTAGGAAAAAAAAAGGAAATTTGCTTTTATAAAAATTCTCCCTTCAGCAAAATACATTTTTTTGCATTTTATTATATGTATCAATATATAGAAGAGTAAAAAGAGAGTACAAACAGGCAAAAAGGAAAGGACAACCCATTTCTTTGATTCATGTGCACGAGGAGTAAAAGACAAGTTTTACTTTTGATTGAGACATATCAGTAGGACCTAAAGCAAATTAACATACCTAATTTTAATATTTTATTTTGTCAGAAGGTAATGACATTATACAGTCAGTGTTTTGAACATCATCAAATTGTGGGAAATAAGGAACATAGAAGATAAGCTAGAAAAGAGCTGAGTCTTTTGAGAGAAACTGCAGGGGCTCTCTTCAGTCATTCAGGAGCTCAGACCTTTTTGATCCAAACACTTACAAATGGAGGAGTTAGACGAGTCCTCCTGCCTATCCAAGCACAGTCAAGGCAGCTTTCAGAAAAACAAGCCAGCAAAGCAGAAGAGGGGTGGTCTTTAATTGTTTTAAGAGCATTCTGAGAAATTACAATAATGCCTAGCTTACTTTCCTGGCTTTAGAACTTTTATTGCTGCACAGCAAAGACCATGTTCAGGTACCATAAAACTGGGTACAATATTTGAAGGATGTGCCCTAATCCTAATGGCAATTGTTTATTCAATATCTGTGTCCTAGCCAAAGACTGCAGAAGGTTATTCTGTCCTCTAAAATTGCTAAATTTGCCTATCACAAGGTACCTAAAAGAACAGTCTGCAGTCACTAGCAAAGCTAAATAGGGATCAGCACTTCAGCTTCTAAACATTAAAGTAATGCACCTTTATTACCACTATTTATCTTATTTATTATCTGATCAATTTTATTTAAGACCAAGACTCTGAATGAGACAGTATCACTTCAGAATGGCTTTTTCTCAGAAAACACACTTCTAAAAAAGGCTAGGTGAACCAAATCACAAAGAATTTGGCTTTCTTCACTATATGACTTAGGTTAAAAGTAATTGTAAATGGTAACTGTGGATTGTTAGGAAATTATTCCTTTCTGGACACAATCAATCCAAGTGCATAGTAAAACAGCAAAAAGTTGATAAATCTTAAATCGTTTTGTCTCTGTTTTGTTTTATCCTTGTGTTAATATCTTTTTTTTCACAGAATTCTGCAACTGTTGTAACCATTTCATCCAGGAGGCTGTGGAATTTCCTTAACCAATTTGTGCAAGAGACCTGTAATTCCTGCCAGAGTAAGTGTGCCATTCAGCAGACCCTTAACATTGGTTCAAACGTTTCAGATGGTGGAATATCACTCACAGTCATGGTAAATTACTCCAAATGATAGTAATTTACACTTATTTCTCATTTGAAATTGTCTAGAGTAATTTCCTGTATTTTGTTGTTATTTTCCCTGTTAGTGTTTCCAATCTTTTATCTTAAATTTATACATTCTCATAGATGATGGGAAAGTAAATCTTAAACACTTGCTGGAAAAAATAGATGGTTTTTGCGTGAGGTCAATTTTCTAGGTAGTCAATGTCTTCCTCTTGGGACTTTTTGTTGCTATATTCTAGAAAAGCAACTAATTTTTAATAGCATTATAGTTGTTGTAAATAAATTCCCAGAGATGAGTGGATTTTTTTTTAAATTGGATCATAACTACCTCAAAGAATTATTTTTTTTACTTCTGTATATTCAGTTTTACCAGAAAGAATAAATCTTACTTGCTTTTTTACCTTGGTAGCTGCCACATTAATATTTCAAGATATTTCAAATGTGAAGAAGGATCTCACACTTTTCTCTTGTAGTGATGAAAATTCCACTAAGAGTTTATTTTACTGCTTTACCAGTATCAAAGGCAATACTTTTTAAATAAACAGGGTCTACTGAACAACAACAAAAGATATAGATATTTATCTACTACAAAGACGCCTAACTCCATGAAATTCTGTCAGACTGCACTGATTTACACCAACTAATGGTATGACCAAGAGTTTTTGATCTCAGGGACAAAGTAGATATGATCAAACTCACTTTTTTCACAGGTTTTGGATTTTCCTGCATTTAATGAAGAACAGATTTTTTTTAAGCATTTTAAATAGAATTTTAGTTTGAAATAAGAGCCAATTTGTTTTATAGATCTAAGAATTATTAATTACTTTTCCTATTTGCAATTTTGAGATTAAAATCATTATCTAGATCACGGATGATTAAATGCAAAAGACTTGATAATACAGCTATGGAATCCATCTTAAAAAGGCAACAAATAAAATATAACCAAAAGTAACCATGAAAAATCTTAGCAAATTAAATCAGGAGAAAGCTTGTATGTAGCATTTATTAAAATAAATAAATAAATAAACATTATGTACTTGTACACATACTATTATGAAATTTTGAATTGCAAAATACAACATTCCAAAATTACAAGGAATCAATACTTATCTTTGGTTAGCTGAAGATGTAAGAAGATCCTTTCCTTTATTATGTCCTTTAAAAGGCTTTTGTTAGTGCAAATAAACTCTTTGCAAATATTTAATTGTTTTAGATAGGGTATGGATGTGTACATGTAACATACACACACACACATTTTGTGTACATATACAAATATACCTATTCTTTCTAACAGAAGAGAAAATGTTGAACTCAACTCCTTGACGTGGGTTAAATTCTTGATTGAGAAGGTTATTGCACAAAGGAGAAAAATCTTATAATTTTCAAATTGTAATCTTTTCTTCCGCTTCATCCTGAAAATTTGTGCCTTGAAATTCCATAAGACATGAAAATCTTAATGTATTTTAACTTTCAATTATTTCTTTAAAAAATCGTGATTGTTTCTCCATAAGTATTACAAAATAATTTCCCTTTTATTCTTTCACCAAGTATTCCGGATTACATTTTTTCCTCTTTCTTTTTTTTTTTTTCCCCCAAGTTTGGACTGTGAAAAGTGCTAGCTCGTGCATTTTCTGCATGCCTGGAAAAGAAAAGCAAACTTCATCTGGGTCAATATAAATTTTATGAACAGTGGAGAATGACCTGGAAGATAAGAGCGGCTGTGTTACCTCCGATAATTTACTGCCACCTCCTCATCTTCAGCTCTATGGAGCAATGGTGTCTCCTAGCGGACAAGGAGCTGAGAACGGCAGGCAACAACTCTCAGAAAATGCTAAACTCCATTTCAGTTGGTATTTGCAAAGGTATTATCCTAATAAAGCTAAGATTTGTGTAATTGTTTCTGTTGGAAGTGGCTTTATTGAAAATTCATTCATAAACGTCATACACCTGGATTTATATCCTTTGGAAATAAATAGCATTTTTTGGAAAAAAAAATCATTGGTAACAACAAATTTTGTGTCTGTGGTCTTATGTGTCTTTGATTATGACTTAAATTATCTCCCCTTCCCTGGAAAACGATGTAGTGACTGGATTAATGCAAAACAAAACAAAACAAAAAAGGAAAAGAAGAAATTTAGTTGTGCTGGGTCTTTAAACACATTTATGTGCCTTGCTTGCAGTTAACAGGAAATCTCAGCTCCTTGTACAAAGCAGTGCTTTATAAATCATTCTAATTCCTTCCATTGTATTTTCTCTTCTACACACAAAAAGGGAAGAGAGCAAATGTCTCCCTACCTTCAAATTCAATTTGAGACATTTTACTTGATGAAATGTATATTTGCATAAACATTTCTCACTGGGGATGGCATCTTAATTTGCACTGTGAAACTTGACAGCAAAGCTTATAATGTTGAATTCCACTCATTGATCTAGAGCTCCTGTGTACTAAGTAATTTCCTATTCCTATTTAGCTTAAATTTTAAACAAAATAAGGTCCCAAGCTTTGTATACAAAGATACATTTTGTATGAAAATACTGAGACCAGATGTTGTTACTTGTCAGTATGTCTGACAAGCAGAGTTGAATGAACTTAGACATTTCTTTCATAGCAAGGTTACAGAGTGAAATGAGGTTTTATTTAGGAACAAGTTATTTTGTTATGTTAGAAGAATACAACAAAATACTCAAATGCATGTATAAAAGTTGAGTAAAATATTAAACTGGTGAGATTCTGGTCTCTGAAAAACCTCATACCCAACAGGTAGAAAAAGAGGTGCTCCTTCAGAAATACAGATAAACACACCAATATTGATTGATATCATCCATATTGATGGTCATCGATATTTAGGAAAGAAGTATTCAGAGGTCTGAACTAATATTTCAGGAGTTTCAAAATTAATGTTGTCTTTTTTCCTTTTTTCTTTTAGTGAGTAAATACACTTATAAAGTTATGAGACCCAGTTCTCCTACTGCAAGCAAATAGAGACATGCTTACACAGAAGCCCTGAAGTGGACAGAGAATGACATGAAACCAAGTATTACTCAGCTTAAATCAGGTTTGTTGAGTTGACATACTAGAAAGTATTGCCAAGGATCAGGGCTAAAATATGTTTCAGACTTGCTGAATATAATGAAAGGTGGCAGTTGTATTTGTTCTAGGAAATGTTATGCACTTGAAGACTTTTATTCTCAACAAGAAAAATTAAATATTTTCAATTAAACTTAAATGGAATTGATAAATGGACATTTAAAGCTGAGTGCTTTAAATTTTTATGTTTTTCCTCACTAAAGCTGCTGTTCCTACTATATCCATGTTCACTGTGAGTTCCCATAAATGACACTTGGTAGAAATTCATAAAAGTTTGATGAACATACTGAGTTAAACATGAAGATCTGCATAGGCTAGGTATTATGTAGATGGCATATTATCTTGGTTTTATTTAAATTACAGACCCTGTAGTTTTTCAGTAGTTTGAAATATTTTTGTACTAAAATTCTGGTACATTTTGCACAGGAGGTCCACACAGAAAATTCAGATGCTGTAAAGCACAAATTTGGAGATGCTCTGGGCATAAGGTTTACTATTAGTTCCATTTCTACCAGAGTTGTGATTATAAAAACCCTTCTTGCTATTAAAGACCTTGTATGATGATTTACATCTTTAAATAGTGAGATGCTTTCCAAGCAAGGAAGTATCAATATCTTCAGATATTTCAGTTCTAACAAATTCTTCTCTAAAATGTAAGCCTTCTAATGTCTTTGGCAACACAGCATCTGTAAATCTGTTTTAATCCTTTTTTGTGTGAGAGGTTATTCTCATAGGTGGAATAAAGATCCTGTAAGGTGACAAGATGCAGAATAACTGTGTCCAAGTGAACCTGTCAATAGAGCAGAGATTACTCAGTGTCTCCAATGAAATTTTTACTAACAGAATGAGTTACTGCAGTAAGAGCCATTTAGCTGCTTTAACAGAATCAAGTGGAGTTGTAGAGTCATTCTTATCTCTGTGTTTCAGCCATTAAAGGGATCTCAGATGTGACTCGTGCTTTTCTTTTTCTTTTCAGCAAAAACTTTTACCATGAAGGGAATACTGAGAACAGTTGGCTGGGAATGCCATCACTGCTTTAGAATTGTTCAAGACATTTAAAAAAATAATAATTTATAGATAGTGTAAACTAAATTGTCAGAAAAATTACAACAGAACACAGCTTTCACTTGCACATAAGACCATATTTAATGAACTAAAGAAAACACTTAATAGTACTGAATAAAAGCTGTGGCACATATTCATTATCATTCCATTTTTGCAAATTTTAGTTACAAACAGTCAAAGTGCTTATCAATAAAACTCATGAGGTTTAAGAGTCTGTATTTTGGGCATTCAAGATGCCAAACAGGACTATTGCTTGTAAGTTAAGACAGCGTTGTTTAAAATGTTACTGACTTGCACAAATATCTAAAATCAACAAAATGCAAGTGGATGGATTTACCAGAGGCTTACTCATGAGCATGTACATAAAAACTGGGTGTTTACTTCAATTTGGGAAAGCTAACAAAGGTTTTTTAATTGATTGTCTTCTATCTTTAGCTGCATGCTGGACTGGTGAGCAAAACAAGTGACACTTCCACCTAAATTTATCTGCAATACAGACGGTTGAGTAATAATAAATACAAATCAACAAACAATAGACATCTGTTGTTCCCAAAGAGAAGGGAAAAAAGGAGAAAAAGGAAGATTATCTTAGCAGATACAAAAACACTATATTAATTTTATCACTATTTCTAGCATTTGGCTAGAAAAAAATTCTGAATCAAAGTCCTAGAAACAAATGCACTCACAGAATTAAAATTTATTATAAGAATGAATTATAGTAATTGCTCAGATAGGGAACAGCTGACATTTTAAGCATATCATTTTCTCTTCAATGCATCTGACTATCTCTCTGGTCCAGAAAAAAGACAGTGATGAGTTACTTGTAGATGGTCTTAGAGAAAACACATTGACAATTTCTTGTTTAATTTTTTTTTTCACTGTGTCATTGTGAACCTGAACTGTGCTATCTATTACAGCTAATGTACAGGCCAGATTTTCAATGAAAAGCCCAACGCTTTAGATGGTCCCCAGTTCTGAGACACAGATGCAAGTGACCAGTTGTCTTTGAAAAATACCTCATCATGAGCATTTTACTGAGAGGCTGCAGAATGTTTACACCAGACACTGAACCATTCTCCTGAAATAACTACACTCATTGAATTCACCTAAGATTCTTTTACTATAAGTCTGGTGCTTGCAGAAGCAAGGTGTCTGGTCTCTGGTCAGACTGGAGAGGGGCACAGTATGTGTGTGGTTCTACCAGATAAGATACCTGATATGAGAAGCAGAGAATATATAATGGTATCCAGGTTTGTCTGTTACAGCCCCTGCTCAGGTCAAGGGAAAATGAGAAATGAGAAAACTGTTTCAACCCTGGGTTAGGGTACAACTATCTCTGTAGCTTGCAGCTTGTCCTACACTGATCCACCCCTGATCTATATTAACAGACATGCTGTGGTTATAGTGGATCTATGAGAGTTGATTTAATCTGAAAGACTGATACGAAACTTTCTTAAGAAAAGGTGATTTGCAATTTTTCATCAGGTTTAATTGAATCCAAAATTCAATTTGTTCATGCTATCTGCAACCTTTAAACAATCAATGGCTATACAATTTCAGCAATGACACTTTAAAATTAGAATTATTGAAAAGGCTTGCAAGTAGTGATAAACAGAGTGAGGTGGTATTGATTGGCCAGTGGAAGACATTGATTTGAACTGTAAACAGGTATTATGCTAGAAGAATTGCATTACAGCATGTCTTTTTGCCACTCTTATTCTGAGTCAGTAAACACAATCATGCCATTTATTTGATTATGGTTTTAATATATTTTTAATTGCTTGAGGAGATTTAGGGTTGAGGAAACAAGTAAGCGAAAAACATCGTGTGGTGTGGATTGAAAGCACAAGTTTCACAGGCTTTTCTTATTTAATAGATTGTGAATGTTTATGATTTACTGAACAAATATGCTTCCTATATAAATGCATTTATATTGTGTTTTCAAAATAGTTTTCTCAGTAAAAAAGAAGAGTTGTGTACATTCTTTTCAATCTATATGTGTTCAATCCTTACTTTAGCCAAAAAAGAAATTTTTATACTGACATTTGTGAAATGTATAAGGCATGTAGGCCTATTCACATTTCTTGTTTGTATAAATTACTAGAAATCTTCCCATTTCAGTAAGGAAAAATTGAAGCATATTTGATTTAAGCTACAATTAAATATATTTTTATTTTATCTAATGACATATCAACATGAATAACCAAGGGATCAGGACTAGAATAATCATAGGCACTGTTTAATCTCGAAAGATGATACTCTACTCATCAATGAGCTTTTAATCCAAATGTGAAGACACAGAATGACTAATCTAGCAGCAGAAAATGGACTGATATATTCTCATTCTAACTTTAACTGGTAGGTAAACAACTAAATGGGAAAAAAACAGGGTAAGCTACAGCAAGATTACACATAAGAGTTAAAACCACATAGAGAATAAAAAGATAATTAAAAGACATAAAAGATGAGCAAATAGCACATCTGCACTTGTTAAAGAAAATTCAGTGAAATTAAAGTTCTGCAAAAAGAAGATCAAAAGTTCCTGGCATACTTGGAATCTTACCCTTCACTTCTGCTACAGGAGCCTTGGTTTTGGCTGTTGTTGTTCATCTCTTCTTTCATCAGCAGAGATCCATGTTGCTAATTCTATACTTGCACTGTATGCAAGCCTCTTATCTATGTCAGTGGAAATGTCAAGCATGAAATGTGTTTAGTATATGAAACAGATTTGTACCAAGAGGAAAATTTTGCCTCAGTTTTGTCTTCAGGCTTAACTCAGATCTGACCTTAGAAAAGCACACACACATATCTGAGCACTTGGAACAAAGTTGGAGTCACATCTTTGAAGGAGCTGATCACCACCTCATACTGACTGTATACCCACCAATTCTGGTGAATTCAGTGCAATGACACCCACTGGACACATTTCTGAGAGGTAGTTTAAGCACTCACAGTCTGTCACTAAGTGTCACTTTCATAGATAGAGGCTCTAAAACAGTTAAAAGGCATCACAGTTCTTCTATTTTTTACTGGCCTCAGTAGGAGCTGAAAACTGCAAAATCCAGAAATGGGATTTAAATATCTAAACGACAGCTGGTGGTTTTGAGAAAGGAGGTTACTTATTCAACTTACATAAAATCTAAGCCCAAAGTTTAGGAAAACCATGTTTATAACCCCTGGCGACCCTATATTTTTCTTTCTTTATGCATCCATTTCAAAAGATCCTAGGGTTTTTTTACTTTTATGTCCATTTTGCAGTTGCCATACAACCTGTAATGAAGCATAACTTCATAATTTATCTGCAATTTTCCATGTGTCCACTATAAGAAATCCCCTTCTATTACATTTGAAAAACAGTATGATTTTTCTTTTATAAGTTTTCTTCAACTGTGTTTATGGAACATGGAGTGAAGAATTGGTCTTTTGTTAAAGTCATTAAGGACTATAACAGATGCCAAATTTTAAAGCTTATACTCACCACAACATCATATGGAAGGGACTGAAGTGTCAGAAGAAAATGTTTTTAATTTGGTGTGCAGACATGACTTGCTTCTTAAAGCTTCAAAACTTCCTGGCAGCTTCATATAAAACTACTTCCAGTAAGACCTAAAAACACATCAATATAAGCTTTGTTGATTATCTGCTTCTATTGCCCATTCACACACATTCCACACAAACATACAAAAGGGTGAGGGCAGTAGGCAGTCTGAAGATCTTGATTATTATTTTTTTACAGGTATGTTTCTGTATTTCTAATTTAAGGCCATCCTTACACAAAAGAAGGATGTACTCCTTCAAAATCCAAGATGTGAGAGCAATGTATGCTGAATAATAACACTGTCTTGCTCTAGTGGGTACTGGGAATAGTTGGATAAACTGGTGAGATGTATGCTTCCTCTCTTTTAGAAACACAAAGAAGAACACATTCTAGAAACACCAGGAACCACAAAAACTTGAAGGCAGAGACTAAAAAGTACCAGGTACCTCATCAAAGAGACAAGATGTATCTTGGATGAGTGATAGTGGTTCAGAAGCTGCAAAAAACTCTCTGAGAGCATCTGAAAGGCATGGACCTGGCTGGCCTGCAGGCAGCTGCTGGGCTATGACACATGGTGCACACTGGCCCCTTAATATTTACTGCCAAAATGCATCTGAGTCTCAAAATTTGCCTGAATAATGTAAAAATAATTCTTTGTCTGAACACTTACTTTGTAAATGCTTTTATTAACATTCAGAACACATACTTTAATACTGTCCTGCTTCAAAAGCTAGAGTCTTCCAGTCAAGGTGTAGAAGCTACACTTGATGGTCTGGGTAGTCAGTAATACAGAACTCTTCAGCCAAAACAGACTCGCAGCTTATATTGAAATCAAGTTTTAATTCTGTACATATTATGCACAGAGAAGTTTGAATTTCAGAGACAAAATCTACTGTTGCCTTTTTTATATTTGCTGAAATGCTACCTGACATTAGGGTATTATTATGATTGCAGTTTTGTCATGGGAACCTGCTGTTTCCATTTTTTAAATTTTTTTTTTCCATAATCTAGTCTTTATTTAAATCAAAAATGTTGATATTTATTTCATTTGGATACCTACATGACTAGAGATTTCATCTGCATTAGTAGGCTTTTTTCTCTTAAGCAATACAGATGCAAACAGCAAGAGATACACTTTTCTATTGCCAGAACATCCAAATGCCAACTGAATAGGAACAGATGTAGTGCTCTATTCTGCAAATAGTTTAAAAAAAAAAATTCTGGAAGCTGTAATGTGACCCTTTATAGCAATGGTATATTAGGTGTGAAATGGAAAGATGTAATCAAGAAAACCATAAAAAATTGATTACTGCTTATGCAATTCAGATCATAAAGCCAAGGTACTAACTCAGACTGTAGATACTGTCATGTTACTGAATGCAGACAAATTTACCTGCTGTCCAAATGCAAAAAAACTGTAGCTTAAAGATAGTCAGGAGACCAGATTAACAGTTTCTATGTGATTTTGTGAAACACTGAGATGTATGGAAAACATCAAGTAAATTGAAATTAATACCATTTAATAACATATGAATGCAAATTTATTTAAATTTGTGGTCATTAAGTAAATCCCTTAGAGATTTGCAAAGCGTGTTATAGAATGCCAGGTTTTATTACATTTCCTTCGATTAATTTTCCTTAGTTTTAGAAAGTACTCACAGTGCAGCAAACCACAATATGAGGGAAGTTCCTTTCTTCATCCCTCTCTCTAAATCTAAATTATACAGTGGGGTGAGACAAACTCCTGAGTTACACTCTATAGATTGTTACACATAATGTCCATTCCAGGGCACTGGTCCCATAACTAGGAGTAGGCTGCGGCAGTAATTCAGCTCTGAAGCTCGGTCTGTGTGGACTAAAGAGCTCACATCTGTCCACTAGAACCTGTGTGTGTGGAAGGGTCACATGGCACAAAATGTGACCTTGTCTGCAGTGTGAGTTCAGAGTGGTCAGGGTCAAAACTGAATGGATTATTTTCAGCCAAAGTGAGATCTAAGCCTTATCTTGGTTCAGACTGAAACAACTGATGCTTTATGTTAATTGATTGAGACTGTGACTGGATTTGGAAAGAAGAATTAATCTCCCTTTGGCCCTAACAAATGTCTTTATTACTGGGGAGTGCTTTCTACTTTTGTAAAGATCACAGATTCAAACAGGAAAAACAAAACTCAAGCTTATCTACCACTCTGAAGAAATATATAACCACCATTCTGAAGAAATATGCAACAATGCTTAATGTAGTACCCCAGTTGTTGAAAAGCCTTTCATCTTCTTGGATTATTTTCCTAGCCACTTTGGCATTGTTGCCAGTGCCCCAAGTACACTAACAGGTCATAATAAGCCAGTCCAGCCTCTCTAGGGACCACCAGCGACACCCTCTACCAGTGAGCACAGGAACCTTCAGAGGAGCCCTGGGTCTCCAGCTCTTCCCTGGGCTGTACTGCAGGTGTGCCTGTTTCCAGTCTGGTCTATGGCTCTACTTCTTGGCATGGCCTTGGATCTGTACTTTTAGCAGCCTGACTCCAGCCCTGGTTTTTTGTTGGATCTCTCAGACTTGTGTTGTGAGTCCAGTCCTGCCTCTTGGCCCCATCTTATTGTGCTCCTGACTGGCCCCCTGGATTGACTCCAGCCCTGGTTTGTTGTTTGCTGTGCTCTTGATGCCCTCCAGTACTTGTACCTAACTGCCTTACAGTTATCACACACTGGTGAGGAGTTATGTCTTTTTCTGGTCACCTTTATCTCCTGTCTCCTCTTCCATCTGGGACAGTCCAACTCTTCCTGCTCTCTGGAAACTGTAGGAAATGGGGACACAGCTACTTTGTTTTTGTCAGGAGTGACTGAGGCATGTGGTGTTGCACCAAGAAGGGCTGGAAAAAGGTAGAAGAGCCTTATCAGGCTGAGAAATGGAGTGCTGAGCTCTCAGACCCACCAATGTGGTGGCAGTTCTGTTCTGTTTGCTGACAAACATGCTCTTACAAGGGGATAACAAATGGATTTCCCAAAGGAAAGTCCTGTTTGGAGATTACACTTGGCATACTCTTAATTCTCCCAAGCCCCCTTGGGGATCTGTGTTTCCACAGGGCTCACAGCAGCAGTAATTATGCAGTGCACAGTCTGTTTCTTACCATGTTTCAGTTATGACATCAGCCATTTCATTAGAGCACCTATGTGAAGGGATTTTTCTGTGGTTTTGCTACTTCTTTATAACTGTTGTTTTGGGGTAGCCATGAACACAGGCACCCAGCACTTTGACTACCAGCCATCTGCATAACCTACCTTGCAGGCAGCCTGCCACGATTTGCTTGGCAAAACAGCAGCGGCCAAGAGTATTGAAATCTCCCCTACATATGGGATGGTCTGGCAGGGCTGGAGTCTGCTGGCAGATCAGAAAGAAAACTTGCTGTTGTGGGCAGACTCAGACTGTTCTTTCTGATATTCCCAGGAAACGAATACCTTTGACTTAATTTTAAAATAAGTAACAAACACAAAAACTCCTTGCATTTCTTCTGCAGTCTTGCCACCAGGCCATGCTACCTTAAGTGCTGAAACCAAACATGAGGTAATTTAACCCCAAGTCACTGGAAACAAATAATTTTCCTCCTAGAATAATTTCAAAATAATTTTTATGCTCAGTTTCATGGATATTTCTGTGTGATGATTTCCATCTTAATGGCTTAATCAAACCATTTCTAAGGTTTATGTAATTTCTTATTTGTCTGAACTACTTACTGAGTATGAAATATCTATGCAATTCATTATTCCTTTTATAGTCCTGGAAAAGATGGGTGTCTGGTATGATTGGGGTTTTTTTAGGACAGTTCTTTGCTGGAAAATGAAGTGTTTTTAAATTCTAGATACAGGATTTAAACTTCAAAGTCCTTTTTTTGTTCTTTTATTGCTTTGTCCTCCAATACCAGACTATTTTGTGTATGTATACATATATATATGGGTGTGTGTAAGAAACAACCTTCAAAGATAATAGGAAATTATTTTAGCAATATCTCAGAAGGTGGACTCAAACAGCAATTTTTATTACCACAAGGAATGCTATAAAGTAGATTTTTGCTTGTGTCTGTTCCCACATTGAATTCTCTGTCAGGGACAATGATGTTATTACTTCTTTATCCTCTAACCTACTCCTCATTGATTCCCTCCTATCTCACAGGCTACATAAAACTTTGTGAGAGAATCTTCTGACAAAATTAAATGGTAAATCTGCCATTTTTAAAATGAGATCAAGTTCACTGTATTATAAAGAATGGAAAAGGTTCACCATTATTTTTTGGTCTTAAAGACTTGTACAAACCAAATAAGGTCAGGATTAATTGTGCTAAATGATTTACCTGTACTAATGGATATTTTTCACAGAAGTAAAACTGGATAGATATAGATAACAAGTCTGTTGAGATCTGTTGGAGGGAGAAAAAGAGTAGTGCTTTCTTCATTTGAGAAACTGCAGATTAAAAATCTTGATTCAGTAAAGTATTTTAGTACTTTAGGCTTATCTTTAAGCAATTTGCTTCATTGTATGGTTTATTGTTAAGAAAAATTTCTTGGCTAAGTCTGGGAATACATTTCCAAATCTATGAAGTAAATGGTTTTATCAGAGTCTCACAGGAAGTCTGTTGCAGCCTTAGGAAATGGATTACTGCCTCCTTATTATGAATCCAATGCCATGACCTTAAATTAATTTCTTTTATGACTGTTTGGAATAGAAAATCTTGGCTGCTGTTCATGCATTCTGGCTTCTTAGCTCTGTACTGATGGCAGGATTACAGATTCCACCAGACAGGTCTATTTTTCTTTTTGTCTGTACTGTCCTTCAGCATTTGTACCACAGTCAGTTTATTTTCTGTTTCAGACTGAGGGCAAGTGATTGTGCTAATCAGATAAAATAGATCTCAAGTAAACATAATGGATATAGGCTCTTTCAAGCCTATTGGGACACAACAGAAGAACCAAGAAGCAATAAGAAGATCATCTTTGTTAACAAATAATCTCATGTGCTAGTGAATAGGGAGAAAATTCATGTTAAATTGTATCTGAGGTTGATCTGGGACTACAAAGATATCCTAATGATGCCATTGAACTGTCGTTGCAGCTTGCTAAATAAAACTGTGGGGATTTGGCGGTTGTGTTTGAGGATTTTGCAACTTGAAAATGAAAGATGGGAGATGAATAAAAAAAAGATCATGTGTGATGAGAAAGAAACAGTGTTAGTCTTAGTGAGCATAATCTGGGTGAGACATATCATATTTACTCCATGCTATTTGTGGCAGAAATTAGTGGGTTAGTGCAAGTTAACCAAGTGCTTCACTGGGAGAAGGTAATTTCTGCCTTCAGAATGATCATATCACTTATTCTAGCAATGTGAAAACTCCACCTGAACAACACATCTTTAAAAAAACAAAAGGGTACTTTTAATATTACCACAAGCTATCCTACTTTTATTTTAGCTTTGCTGCAGTTTGAAACTGATTAATTTTGGAGATAATGGGGATAACATATCACATTGCTGTTTAGATTGAAGTTTATTGTACAAAATACACAATTAGAAATATACTGGAAGTTATGAGTACAGCTTCTGTTTCAGACTTAAAATCACTCTTTCAAAATGTTTACATTGCACATTCTTGTAGATGCTTTTATTTTGTCTTTAAAAATGGTCAGTAGATTTTGTAGTATAACATCATTTATTCATCTATGTACAAAGGATTAAAACCAAAAGTATTTCAAAATAATGGAAATTCTGTAATATACTTCACAATTAAAAAGAATCATTATTTTAGTTTCACAGGTGATTACTGAAACAAGAGACTTTTCACTGTTTTGTGTCTGGAAATCTACTGACTAAAAATGAAGAAAATAGAATACTTTTTAAAGGAGATATATTTAATATTTCATATTTTATCAAGCCATTAAAATACCTTGGTTATTAAGCTCTATTAAAGCTTTTCCTTTGCAAATACAATATAATGCAAAAATAATGAGTCTTACTTGAAATCATAGCAGCTTAACTCAAAATCTCTGATGTTTCTTCCCCTCCAGGGATGTGGGAACTGCTAACTCATGTTTCCTGTTGAGAAGAGAGGTGGTTTCCTAACACAGCCCTGGCTGTGGTGTCTGAGCAGTCATCAGTGAGCTGGCAGTGGTGATCCAGCAGCTGCAGACATGGCATTGCCTTCTGAGTGATGAGCTCTTCCTCACTCCACTGAGGCTCAGCAGGAGCTACCTCTGGGGAATCCATGAGTTTCTGGATTTGAGAGTGGCACAGCATTGTCCCTGTATGAAGGAACCTCCCCAGACATCCCCCAAGGCCCACCAGGGACCGTGCTGTGGTGCTGCTGGTATGTGCTGCTGCCCTGCCAGGTGTCTCCTGTGGCACTTGTGACCCTGATGCCACTTACCCCTGTCCTTGGTCTGCTGACTTCCAGCCCTGCAGCTACCTGACAAAGGAACACAGGGCCCTGGAATAGCAATTTGTCTTCAGCATAATGCAAATGGGCAACAGATTCTTTAGTTCAGCATCTGAGTGGTTGTGAATTTTCACTAGGAGAGGGACCTCTGTCTAGAAAATAATAGAAATAATTTTCCTCAAATGGCTGTTTTCATACACTTGGAAGGCAGTTATCACTTCAGGTAGGCCTGATAGATAAAATGCAATAAATAAATAGTATAAATGAGGCCTGAAACATTATTAAAGGAACATAGAAATTACCTTAAAAGTGTTGTTGCAATAATTTGTATTGAAATATATTTTCTAAGGCTAATTGAACTATGATTCAGAATGCAATTTAAGAGAATATTTTGAAACAGAGAATTAAAGTTAACTTATCATAGAGCTTCCAAAAAATTTAAAAACTCATACCTTCCCCCTCAAAATATATATTTTTTAAAACTTAGTGTTTTGTTGTTTCTTTTTTATTAAAGGCTGATGATTTTCTTAATATTTTAAATCTGCGACTGGCTAAATGAAACAAATTTATTTTTTATATGTGTGTTTTCTGGCAAGCATAATTCCTATTTTTCAAGTTTTTCAAATTTCGCATGTTTAATATCAAAAAATCTTCCATTCTGTCTTGGTTTAGAAAGACAGGTGTGTGCTAGGCAAAAGCCAGAGCACTCCCCTTGCAGTGGAGAATGCAAACCCTCTTCCTCCAAGTTATTATAAATTGGAAATGAAGGGGCTTTCAGGCTCCTTTAAGATATGGGAATAGGAATAGTAGTTCTTTAGTAGGGGTATTTAAAAAAATATGTAGTAGTACAAAACACAAAACCAAAAAGAAAACACTGACAGAGTCAGAATATGACCTGGTACNTTTTTTTTTGGTTACATCTTGCAATCCAAGACACATTCAAAAAGACATCCTCATTCTGAAATCATATACACAGTCATAGTTACTCTGAAACCTTTTAACATCATGGTTTAAGAGAAATAGAGAAATATTTCTTGGTGTTTCTAAATATAAGATTAAAATCTAAACCATAATTAATTAACTTTAAGAACACAGGTTTCTTAAGCATAAACTGAGAGTTCCTTTAGTAGTATTTTCAGATATATTTGTGTTAGGAGTAATGATTTTAAATAAAATTAAAATGTAAAAAAATAAACTTTTTGATTCAAGTGATGGCTCATTAATTTAAACAAGTATTTTTTATTTGTAATGCCTTCATTAACTATCAGTTCAAAATAACTCCGTAAGGTATGGAAAAGAGAAAAAAATGAGAAGCCAGGGAAAATGTTAAGGTTTTTTGTCAGAGTTTGTATGAATATTGTTTTAAGACAGGAGACAATACAACCAATATTGTACGACCATTCCCTATATAAAACTACTTTAAAAATTTAAACTAGAAAATACCAAATATAAAGAAAATCAAATAGGAAATGTATGCATAAACAAATAACTTTTCATAATTAACAATTTCCTTGTATGAGCTACAGGTATACAAAATGTTGTTGTCTTTAACATAATTTAAAGGACAGAAGAAATATTTTAGATAATTAAGTTTTTAAACTTTATTGACAATTACCCTCAGACTTACTATGTAAAATTCCATTAGATATTCACAACATTTTGACCATATAATTATAAAAAGTCCATGTATCTAAAATAGCTTAACATTTTCTACAGCCAAGAGGGGATATCTTTGCAGCTTTTGGAGCAATCAGGTAGAAGAAGCATGGTGCTAACTGTATCTCAGTTTGAAGAACTTTAATTGGGGAGGAAAGCTCAGCTTCATTCAATAATGTCAAGCTATATGAAACACATCTTAATGATAAGCCAGCAAATGTTCTGCATGAGGATGTTTTGTGCAACTTGTAAAAACAGGGTGTTCAAGAAGTCTTGTATGAAATGGTTAGTTGTCTTTATGCATGTCAGTAGCTCTATTGATTTGATAAAATCTAAAATTTCATTAATTATAATCTCTAGCCACAGAATGATGTTAGAAGGAAATTTGAGAGTAAGTGTGAATGTATACTGACTTGTAAACCTGCTTGCTCATGCTCTCTTAATTTCCATTGTTGGACACCTACCAATACACATTTGAGATGCAAATGCAAAGTGAGAAAATCTAATATGTCATGTACAAAGGACTGCATTTGAAGGAACAGATGTTTAATCTTAGCATCCCTTTATTAATATGGTGTTCTGAAGCACACAGACAGGGATTATTGAACCTGGATATTAAGCAAACTCAAGTCTGAATGTTGGATCATTAATGTGAGCCACACTGCATTAGTGATTGTATTGATTGGTAGTTCTTATGGAAGTTAATTTTGTTGTCTCATAATGATTGGGTAATTACCTTAGGGTCAATGAATTTACATTAATCAAATGCTGACTGTGGAAATGACCATGGGAAATGTGTAAAGGAGACCTGGCTCACTACTACAGGTAATTATTAATATTTTTAGTTATTAAACTTTCTCAAAGGCAAGCCTAAAAATTTACTCTAGTCTAGAGTTTTCACAGAATCACAGAATTTTTAGGTTGGAAGAGACCTTCAAGATCATTGAGTCCAACCCATGTTCTAACACCTCAACTAGATCATGGCACATCCAGTCTTTTTTTAAACACATCCAGGGTTGGTGACTCTACCACCTCCCTGGGCAGATGATTCCAGTATTTAACCACTCTTTCCGTGAAAAACTTCCTCCTTAAATCCAGCCTGTATCTCCCTTGGCACAGCTTGAGACTGTGTCCTCTTGTTCTGTCTGTTGTTGCCTGGAGAAAGAGACCAACCCCCACCTGACTACAGCCACCCTTCAGGAAGTTGAAGAGAGTGATAAGGTCTACTCGGTGCCTTCAGCATTGTACTTAGGAAGTCAAATCCAATGGTCTTAATACGAAAAATATTGAAGTCATTTGATGTAGTTCTTACAGATAGGATTTATAATTGGGAGTGATGGACAACATTGTTCTGACTGTGACACTGATACCTTAGGAATTATTTTTTTTCTTAAAACAAATTTCTAGAAGAAAATCTATTCAGTTTCCAGTTGAGAAAGAATGTGAGAATCGAGGGAAATAAAATAAAACTTGGGTGAAACAGCACCATTTTTATAAAAATAAAAGCCTAAATCATAGTATCTTGGGAGGTCATTTTGGGCCTCCTGAAAGCTTTCCATTTGTCTTCCCAATTATCAGTCTTGTCCAACCACCCTCCTCAAGCAGCACTAACTATAACAATTTGTCCCAGACAAAATCTAGTCAAGTGTTGAATATTTCCAAAGGTGAGAACTGCACAACCTAGCTGAGCAACCTGTTCCAGTATTTGACTATTCTCACAGTAAAAAACTTTTTTTTTTTAATATGTAATTTCCTATAGTTCACTTTGTGGTCATTTATGCTGGTTCTAGTAGAGTTAATTTTCCCTACATTTATTTTATATTGCAACCACTTTATGAAAGAAAAAGGTGACCACGATAAACATGTTGTTTAATGTCTACACAAACCAGCATCATAACTGATGTCTTTACCATATTTAGTATGAGAATTACCACCAGCTGATTTCATATGCATGCATGCTTCCATACTTTTATTTTCCTCATTCTAAATGACCCTGATTTTCTAACCATACTAGTGTAGTGGTATTTGTCCTGACAGTTTCATGTTGGAATGTCAACACATGTGAAAGGGTACCTTTTTATAAATTTTGTAAAAGTTTGTAAATTAAAATAATATTTTTTGGGATAGGCTAAGGATACTTATCTGTACGTATCTATATCATCTGTAAGTATCTGTATCATCTATATCTATCTTCTATTCTATTTATGTCTGTATCTATGTCATCTATATCTAAATATATTGCACATAAACAATATTTTCCTTAGGCATGGAGAATTCTCCATGAGCACCATTGCTGCCTCACTCCACCAGACCAGTGCATATAGCTGATTTGGCACCTTGACTTTTTGTGCAGCTCCGGCCTAAGTTAACAAAAACAGTCCTGTCCAGCTCCACATGTGCAGCTCCTTGGCATGTTCAAAGCCAGGCCAGGTTTGCAGCTCCCATGGGGTGAGAGCAAAGGCAGCACTTTTGGCCCACACCTCCACTACAAGGCAGTCATGAGTAGACACCAGGCAGTGACACTGGATGAGTTCTGAAATAAACTCCCAGCAAAAAATATCCCAAATGCAAAAGGATAATTAGAGTAATTTGATGACTTGAATTTTGTGGTTGAGGGAAGCTCAGGCCCAACAGTATTTAACATTTTATGAATTCAATTTGCCTAATGAGGTGCAGCAGAGGTGACAGCATCCCTAGTGCAAAGTGTGTATTTAATTTTGACAAGTTATGCATGGCCAGAAACAACAGCAATTTCCTTTTGACAAGCACTATTACTTATAAATCACACCAGTGGCACAGGAGCAGTAATGCAAAAGGATGAGCAGATTAAGCAAAAGCTGCCTGATCCTTATCCCAGCTCTCATCCCTCAGGCAGCCCTGTAGTCACCCTGTGGCAGACAGCACCCATATCTTAGGGGAATCTGTATCTTTCCCTATACTGCTGTAACAGGTCTGGCCAGCTGTGTGAGGGCCCATGGCACCAAAGGAGCCCAGTGCCATTCAGCTCAGAGGTCTTTGCAATATTCAGTATTTGAGAAGGCTTTGCTGGGGAGAAGCCTGTGCTCCTGAGAAAGAGAAAGCAGGACTGTGGGAGTGCCCAAGGAGCAGCTCCCAGACAGCATCAGTAACAATGTACAGGTCAGAGACTTTAAATGTACAGGGCACAACTGTGCCCTCAGTGAAGAAGTGATTACGTAGTCTTTTGGGTATCACACTTACAGCATGGCAGAAAAAGTCTTAAAAATTGTGAAACATTCTCATTGGAAAGTTTGAAAAGAATCTGAAGATTACATCTTTTCCAAAAGATGGATAATTTGTGTGAATATTAGAAGCTAAACTACCCATCAATTTGAAATACCACCTTTCACAAAAGCCAGTTGTATGTAAAACAAGCTTTAAGTTGTTGTTACTGCTTTTCTGCAAATTTGTTTTCATGCCATGGATGCCTTGTAAAAGTTGTACAAACTTGAATGTCACTTAGCATGATACTTTTTGCAAGTAAATTGTGTTGTTGAAAGGTTCAAAAGGGAAAGAAACCACAAAAAGGAACCGTCCTGTCTAGTAAAAAAGACCTTAGAGTGTATTGTAACAATATTTCAATATTTCCCTGACATCATTTCAGGATAATATAATCACTGCATTATTGTGTATTACAAAAAAAAAAAAAAAAAGAAATTCTGAATTCATATAACCTTAGAGCAGGAACAATTCTTTCTTAATTTTGCTGAGAAATGTGAAAAAGGATGTGCTGCAGTGGGATCACTATCACTCTGTAGTGACAGGTCTCACCACAAAGTGAAGGGGGATACTAAGTACTAAAAGGGCTGCTCAAAACTAGTACCTGTCATAAGAAAATAACGTTCTTATTCTGTGTTGTAAGAACTTAGTGCTCTTAGTCCCTATGCAGTGACTATCTCATGATGATCTTTCTCTTTGCAAGGGATCATAAAGCTATCACTACTGGGTGAAGAAGGATATTTGTTATCTTGAGGATGAAGGTGCAATTCTAATCACCTGAATAATACAGCTCTTCTTTATTTATCTATTTCTGTAAAGGTTAATCTATATATGCAGCACATATCTGTATGTATATTTATATCTAATCTATATTTATGAATGTGTGTATATTAATTTTATTGTTACACTCTATATTACTCCTAATCATATTCCTGTATGTAAAGCAACCTTCCAAAATTCTTTGACAATCATACAATCCTTTCTCTGTTGAATCATATAATTTAAATTTCAAATCTTTCTGTTTAATGATACAGTGAACTAGATGTAATGTAAATATTGGAAGATAAAACTTTTAGTTTAGCAAGCTGTGAGGGTTATGATCATTGGAATAAGGTATGTAGCATATAAAGAACCATGAAGATCCACTGAATTTCTGATGAGGAAAAAAAATCAGCAATGAAAGCTCATCAGTAATGATCATTACAGAAGGAAATAGGAATTTAGGCATAGGGCTCATAATAAAAGTTGCAATAAGAATGGTTTATTCATGGAATTGAAGTCATCCAAACACCTGTGTTAATAAATGTGAGTAGATGAAACAATGAATGGGTGAAAAAGCAGTTGATAGGATTAACATATCAGATTATTTTGTCTTGTGGCAAAAAAAAAAAAAAAGATAAATTGAAACTTTCTCTCTGGCCTTGATAACTTTTATTTTCATGGTTAGCTAGGAGAAAATCCATTGAAAGAAAATTCCACCAAGTTTACCGGTTATTTTCCATAATTTCATCTAGATGCTTCATGCTTTTAAATTCAATTTCATCATGTATGGCAAAGCTAAGTTAAAAGAAACCTCTAAGTCAGACAAAATGTAATATGAGAAACACTATTTTCTTGAAACTGATGAGAACAAAAAAAATGCAACCAGAGCTGTGACAAAGTAGTTAATGGCCTGCCATACACTGCAAACATTATTCTCAGAATACAAAACCAGAAAATAGAAATTAATTCCACATGCTTCTGGCTTTGGGAATTGTAATTTTTCATTTATGCTGATGCCTTGGAGAGGCTACCTAGAACAGAGGCTAGACTGAGTTAGAAAATAAAGTGGGCATTTATTGAAAAGCCTTCAAAGGGTACACCTTGGGCAGTGCAGGAGCTTTGCAGAGGTTACACCAAGAAGGACAACAGTCGTAGGTTTTTGAGACAATTAACCCCTGATAAGTGAGATATCAGGGGTTAATTGTCCAATTACAGCTCCAGGTAATGAAGTCACATTCCCCTAGTTTGTCCCCCCTCAATCCACTTTTGTTTATACTTTTCAGGCCTGAGGCTGAGATGACCTTGGTTTCCCATCTAAAAAAGGATTTTTTTGTCCCACCAAACTGTGAAGAGAACTTATTAACACTTCATATGAAGTTCAGAGTTACACACGAATGCAGTACAGGATCTGAAATATACAAAAGCTAAAACTTCAGGCATTAATATTTGCAGATGGAAATTTCAATAAAAATTATGTATACATTCAGTTACCATATATATCCTTCAATTTTATAGAGTAAAATATCCCAATAATTCTTAAATTACATAGACAAAACACCTTTTTTTTTTCTTTTTGCAATATCCACTTAATATGCACGTAAATTCCCTTCTTAAAATCTTTTTCCAGAAGTTGTGTGAAAATGCAACACATGCAACTACCATTTATTTAGGCCACCAGACACTTCAAGAAGCACTTGAGATGCTGTAGCTGGAAGAATTTGCTTGAGGAATTATATTCAAATACCATCTCTAAGCATAGGTTGTTGGTACTCACAAAGCATACCTCGTACCTTTAATGTGCCATGTTTCAGCAATGCCTTCAAAACCTTGAAAAGGCTTATAAGCATATTTTACTTTTTTTCTAAAATTGGATTCTATAAAAAATCCTTTTATTAGATTGCCACACTTAATAACAATAACCTACTGTTTTGTTTGGTTTTTTTTTCTGCATAGGTTTAGCTCAATAAGGGTCTTTTCATGCTTGCAAAATATGGTTTTTATTGAAGTTTAGGAAATACAGATCCTAAGGAAAGATGTTAATGATCACATAATCCTCTCCTTACTTCTGCCTCTCTCAATTTATTATACACTGGGTAGTGGTTTAATAATAATAATAATGATTCTAGCTATTCTAAATCAAGCTGACAGAAATGAAGTCCTTTTGGCTGAGCAACAAATTTACCATGTGTAGTATAGGTTCTTTATAGTTATGTCAAATTGAAATATATTTCTATGTCTTAGAGGATTTTCTGATACCTGGATGTTATTGGAAAAGTGGTTTCCAACTTCTTCCATGGAAGTGTGATTCCTGAATTTCTCTGGGGAGCCAGCTGGCTACAGTGTGTGCACTGCTGCACATGGCCCTGAATCGTCTCTGTGTACACAATATGAATATGTAATTCATGGCTTGTTTCTTCTCAGAGCCAGGGGAATTCTGTTGTTCAACAGTTACTCAGATTATGGCACTGTAGTCATGTGTTATTATTCTGTCAATATAACTGTTTTCTAGGGTACAATTTTGGTATATGAACTCTTTAAATGTAAGTTGAGAATACTGACATAGTAGATTGATTCACAATTAGTCCTTTAATTACTTACAACTTATTAGATCAAGTCAGTAATAAATTGGTCCTGTCAAGTTTATATCCGAGAAAATCTTTGAGAAAAAAATGTGCTTTCAAAAGGGACTAATAATATGGTATGTTAGCTACATTTACATGAGAACATAAGGTGGATTTTTGTAGATGTAAAAAGTCATTTTTTCACTATTCTCTTGGTACAGGGAGCCATCAAGTTGAAAAAACATATTTTGAAATGCACTATGACTCAGATACATTGCTTTACATGTCAGAAGGCTGCATAGGAGGTAGGCCCAATGTCATCAGTGCACTGATGCTTACTTAGCCTCTTGTGAGCAGTTTCCAGGAGACTGCAGTGAGTTGACAGCTCCTGAGGCCAATGTTAATCTTCCATCAGTTCCTGGCATCAGGGGACACTTTACACACTGCAGGACACTAGTTACAGTTTAGAAGTACTAAGAAACTATCCTGAAATTCAAGTTATTTACCCTGAAATTATAAATAGTCTTCACCTGCTCTAATCTCTTGAGGTGGCTGTATCTGTAAGGATGTACATGGATCATCTAGGAATGTTGATGTTCATGGTAGGTGGTTAAAGTTAGAAGTCTGGAGTTTCTACTTTACATCACACTTTAGTGTAGCCTTCCTAAGGAATAGAGAAACTACACAAACACTTTCAGACACAGTCTTCTGCTTCATGGTTTTTAAGAACTTTTTCACATTGGGTTATAGATAGATTCAGCAAACTGGCAAGCATTCAGGAAAATATTAAATATAGGTTTAGTACCCATTGTCAGGTAAATAGATTCAAGAAGTATTTTAAGCACAGACAAACCAAACATTTGCAGTAAAACTACAAAGGCCAGCAAATGTGCACACAGAATTCTGTATTTAAAGATATTGGTGATAACAGAAGTGTAAACAAAATATGACATCACAACAAATAATCATATAGTACAACGTGAAACAAAGCACTATACTAGTTTGAACTTGGTTGAATGAAATATAAAATAATGTATAAATAAAGTAATTTTAAAATAAATTTATCTGGGGAAGAAAATGACTGATTTTGAAGTTCTCACTGGAATAGAATGCTTAGAAAAATATTTTGAACTGTAGCTTTTGATACATACAATACTCTAAGATCCATTAAAAGATTTTATAGTTTTGCAAAAAGAAAAAAAATATATTTATAAAGGAACACAGCTCTGTAAATCTGGGATACATTAAAGCTACTGAAGTGTGTAAGAACATAAAGTACTAAATTCAGCAAATTTTATGGCTAAATATACCATTTATAAACACACACTGTAGGCACTTTGGAAAAGAATAATTGTCTGAAAGAGAAGAGAGAGCATAATATTAGACACTGGTACAGATTGTTTTTTGGAAGTTGTTAAAGCTGCAGTAAATCTAAACTGACTTTTTGTATATATACATATATATCTCAAAACTTTGTTTTCCAACTCTACAAATAATATGTTGTCTAAACTACAAAATGGAAGAATGAGAATATTTTACATTATCATCTTTTTTTTTCCCCCTCAGAGTTTATATATTTCAAAAGTTAAATGAAGTGCTCTGTATCTACTATGGCTACCATACGGAAAACTTAGTATTCTGAAGATCAGTCACTGATCCACAGTAGATCTCACCAATGTCAGTGTTTATGAGACTGGGCATTTCTTTGTGCTCTCATACAGTTTTCCTGAAAACCAATTGAAGTTTATGTAAATAATGCCATGGCATGGTTTAGAAATCAGGTTGGGTTTCAGTTGGTATGTTTGTTTCTGTTCACATTTCTGATATGCTCTTGATGTTTTCCCCTTAAATCACAAAAATCTAATCTGCCATTTTCTGATACACTCAGGATATTTAAGTATCATATTTTCTATTATCACAAAAGATTTGCAGGTTTTTATATCACTCTAAAGTGAAACCAAACACTAGTATTAAATTTACTGTGATTTCCATCTGAATGTCAGGGGTCTAGGGATTCTGAAGCATCTCCTCTCATTGGAAGTAGCCTTTCTCACCTGCCTTGCCTACCTGAATCCTTCTAGCTATCCTCTCTCTGGTGCACTTCCTTACACTGTTTTTGTCTTCAGACTTGTGGAAAGAGTTTAACTTCTTTGCAGTGTTGTCATGCAGCGAGACTTCCCAACCAATAGTCAAGTAGCTACTCTCCCTTGTAAAACCAAAGTACACTTGCCCATGACAGATTCCCTTTAGTGAGCTTCTTTGATATTTTCTTGCCTAGGAAGAAAAGGAAGTGTGAAAAAGCCAGGTGAATCAGGATTATAAAATCCTTAACTTCTCTGTTTTGCCCTCTTACCATGGATCTGAGATGAAAACATGGAGTAACAACATTCCTGGGCATTACTCTCAATTCTCTGCTCTGTGTCTAGTCTATTACTGCGCATGAACGGTGTTCACTATGTTTGAGCCATTTTGGAGTGCTGTAACTGATTCAGAGAAACAGCACAGAGAAGGGTCTTGTATCCCATGTCACCATTTATTAGAAAATACAACCTGATAAAGATTCAGAGGCAGATTCCTTCTTTACTCAGTACTTCATCAATTCAGCAGGCATGGCACATATTTTGACAGTTCTACAGCTTACTCTTTCTCTTTTCAAAGTGAATTAAATGATCAATGTGTTGTGTGAGAACCACTAAGCATAATAATCTCATTAATAATAATTCCCTTCATATATTAGGTGCAAAGACATTGCTGTACACTGTGTGAAATTTGTTGGCTTAGAGTACCTTGCAGCAAGAACTTTATGGATTAAAGAAAGATGAGTTGTGTGTGAGCTGTTCTGTGGTAATCCCCTCAAGTTTTGTTTTAGCAGCAAAAAAGTTTCTCCCAGAAGGAAACAGTCCTCCTTAGTATACATAGATTCCTTGCTGACAATCTCAACCCAGAGACTATCCATGTCATTATTTCAGTGAATAACCTGAACTGGGACTATCCCTGCAAATCACACCATGAGCATGAGAGCATTGTCCAAACCCCTTCTTGAACTCTGTCAGCGTTAAGGGCTGTGATTGCTTGCCTGGGAAGTCCGTTCCAGTGCCCAGTCACCTTTGGATGGCAAACCTTTTTCTAATATCCAACCTAAACCTCCCCTGACTCAGGCTATTCCCTCTGGTTCTGTTGCTGGTCACCACAGATCAGTGCCTGCCACTCCTCTTTACCTCATGAGGAAGTGATAGACTCCTATGTGGCCACCCTTCAGTCTCCTCTCCTCCAAGCTGAACAGACCAAGTGACCTCAGCTGCTCCTCATGCAGCTTCCCCTCAAGGCCCTTCAGCATCGTCATAGCCCTCCTGTGGATGCTCTCCAACAGCTTAATGCATTTTTTGTGTGGTGGCACCCAGAACGTCATACAGACATGGGAAGTGAGGCTGCCCCAGTGCAGAGCAGAGCAGGACAATCCCCTCCCTTGTCCAGCTGGTGATGCTGTGCCTGATGCCTCCCAGGACAGGGTTGTCCCTCCTGGCTGCCAGGGCACACTGCTAATCTTCATGACTAATGAATATTCTTTGTGCAGTTTACAATGAAATCTGAATGGATTCAAAGCAAACCACTTCCTAAACATGTTCTTTTTCTTCTCCCCAACCCCCTCCCCACCCCAATCAAAATACAGGTGTTGGAAAACAAATGGTATGAAGACTTGCCCACTAATGTTTATAATTAACAAGACAATACTGCTTCTTGAATGAATTTTTCTGGTTTGTAGAAGACTTTAGTATAAAGGTACCTTAATAAAATATTTAATATTTAAGTGTATCTTCATCTTGAAAAACTTTGTTCTAAAATTAGTGCATTTAATTATGTGATAGAAATACCATGTAGTGAAATCCCAGTGCTCCTTTCTGTGCATCAGGAATTACTTTTCTGTTTTACCAATTTTGAAAGAGAAATGGTACATTTTTTTCGGTATGACATGAAAATCTATACCTTTTTGCATTAAGGTTTGTATCCTAATGAAAACAAATTTCACTACTCACAACTTGCAATATTCTGAACATATATATGGTTTAAGTCATCAATTAACAAGCATTTGTTTCCTTAAAACTTTAGGATGTGTGTATTAATTAAGGAATATTAAAATTTAAAATTGATTGGTGGATAACTCTTTTTTTGTTTTGTTTTTTTTTGTTTTGTTTTGTTTTGATTTGTTGTTTGGGGGTTTTTTGGGGGGGTTTTGTTTGTTTGGTTTTTTTTTTCTTTTTTTTTTTTAAAGAAGCTGCTGAATTTAATGGACTTTAATCTCCAAATTCTGTGTAAATAGTTTTTTAATATGTGACAATCACAGGCCTCCTGATCTCAGTTAATCATCAGCAAAACCAGCTGAGATTTATCCAATATTAATTACCAAAGTTAGCACTATCTACAAAATGACAAAAGTAATCTGAAATGGACACAAATTCTAAATGATCAGGAAATGTTAGGGTGACACAAACCAAGAGAAACCATATGAAAATTCTGCTAAGAAATTAATTTGTTTGCTTCGATTTTTAGTCTTTGGATAGTAGTTGAAAGGCTCCTTTGTAGAAGAAGTCCTCAACGAGATTGTTTGTTACCTCTAAATTTGCAAATAGTGGTGTTTAAAAAGCTAGGGACCTAGGGAAAGGATTAGTCCACATAATAAAACAGTGGCATTCATCAATCCAGTAGGAGCAGATGTTCTGAAATTAGGAAGGTTTTATATACAGTAAGGGAGCCAAAGAGCTGTTAATAGGTCCATTAGTCAAGTGATTTGTTCTTGCTGGTAGTCTCTAGTACAGTTCTTAAATTCTGGGAGTGAATAATCTTTCTCTCACTTGAAGAAAGTCATCTTTGTTCCTACTCAATACTGTATTTTAATGGGACTGTCCAGAAGGCCCAGTCAAAACCTTAACTGATTTAGAAAGAAGTAGACCAGTAGGGGATGGCAGGGAGAGGGTATTATTTAGTAGTTTTTAATGCTGGAATGTGAGTTCTTTTGTTTTTACAAGAATCTACATTTGCAAGGAAACGTCTTGTTAATCATATCAAAGGCTTTACTAGAATCAATGTCATTTATTGTTTATCATATAGAATTAAAATCTTATGAGAATACTTAATCTACCTAGAAATAGTGTATCTCTAGACTGTTTCTGGACAGGGCTTAAAGATTAAACTTCTCAACTTCTAAGTCTCACTAAGAGCTGTAGCAGAAATGGTACAAGAACTCAAAGGCAAAAAGTTGCAGTATGACCCACCAGGTCGTAAGGGCAAGGTTACCTGTATGGTGCTGCAAGCTGAAAACACTTCTGTTATAAGGATTTAGTTTCTTAATTTTTATCTTCTGCAGTGTTTAAACACATGTAGCAGCATCAACTTAAATACCAACTTTAATACCATATATTGCTATTACTTTATTTTTCCCTTTACATCTGTGTATAAGTATACAGATTTATTTAACACACTTCTTGCTGATTTAAGTTCCTTTGGCTTTCCTGCTCTCTTTAGTCAAATCATAATTGTGATTTCTGACTTCATTTGGTGGGAAGATATTCTCATATGTTCAGTAGACATATGTTTTATAAAGGTCTTTCACTGGCTTTTCAGAACTAAATCTGTATTTAACGGATACCTTAGACTCTGCCACATTTATTTTTGTTAGTTTTTAATTCTGTATTCCTAAACAGATGATTGATTCTCCCAGACATAACCACATTCAAAACACTGAAATCATCTGAGAGGTGGATGTGTAAGAAACTCTCCTATTATTGTGTCTACAGGTAGCTGATGGAATTAATGAAGTACAGATGTAATCAAGGGGTGCAACATGTCCCTGGCCTAAAGCTGGGTCACTGGTACCTCCACAACAGAAATCCTTTGTTGTCTCAGTGGAGGGCAGTGAGCTTGTTTTGCAAACTATTTCCCCTTTGGGAATTTGAATATATAGTATACTGAGAACAGAGTTTGTAGTTGCATTACAACATTTTATAAGGTTAGAACAGCCTTTGTTCTCTTTCTCCTTTTGTAATAATAACTGGATATTGCTGAGAGATGTATATTGTCTTATCTCTTCCAATATGGCAGCTCAGTATTTATTGTTCCCATTTTTCAGAGTAAGAAAGAGAACAAGTGTTAAACAGCTATGACAACCCTGTTTGCTTACCTAAGAGCCACAAGTTTAACATTGCTCTAAGCAGTGTACCTAACCTTTACATAGACCAATTAGTTTGAATTCCTTCATCTTTTTATCCCACCTATCCTTTTACAGAGCATAAATTTTGTATTGCTGTAGCTTGAGATCATTCTGGTTTTACACAAAATAACTGCAGTGAATTTCCCTTTAGCTTTGGTTATATTGCTGCTCAGAAAGTCAGTGGGAGGCTAATGACTTAAGGGGAGCAATTGTTATGTACATGTTATTTTGCATAAGTAAATATATAAGAGTTTTTATGTGAACAATATTGGAAGTTGTCAGGTAAGGATAAATGTCTTATTTAGCTGAATTAATCTTACTTAAATGTTATTTACTTTAATGTGGTTCTATTTTTGAAGTAGACTCTTACAGATCGGAGAAGATTACTTAAAATGATAATGATAGTTTCTAGAAGTAGTGCTTCCTTCTGCAGGGTGTTTTCCCTATGTTAGAACCTTGAACAACCTTCTTATCATTAAGATTGCCAGTACTTCTTTCAATAATTTTATCAATTAGAACATTCTGGAAAATTAAATCAAGATGAATTTAATTAGGACAAATTACTTAAACTGCATTAAACCTACACATTGTCATTTCTATTAAAAATATACTGAATTCACTTTTGACAGAAACATACATCCAGATGGGGTATTTTTCAATTGAACTCCTACACAAGTGTTTATCTGAATTTAAGTATTTGGATTTAAAATTGTATATGTACATAATGTTGCTATGTCCATAAGGTACAACTGAGATTGTAATCAAGTGTAGATGATCAGCTAATGACTCCTTTTTAAGAAATCACCTTCCTATACTTAGTTCCTTTTTAGCAATTTTCTGCAGGGAATGCTTTCACAGTGGTAACAAAGTAAATATTAAATTTGGTTTTTTTAATAAAATCTTTTTTAATTGCTTCCATCAAATGTTGTTTCACTAGCTAGAGTCAGTTTGAACTTAACACTCTTTATGCACACTATGCAGATTTCAACATGCATGATAGATTTACTAATATAATAAAAGCAGCTAATATTTTCTGGTGTTATTTTAAAGAATGAAGATTGACTTGAACAATGGTTTGCCTCTGGAGAAACTCTGGAGATGTAATTAATTCCCATGAATCACCCCCATTGTAGCCTTTCTAAGGCAACAGCACAATCCTTTCAGTACCTGCATNGAATTCACTTTTGACAGAAACATAAATCCAGATGGGGTATTTTTCAACTGAACTCCTACACAAGTGCAGGATTTATTGAGGGACAAGATGGTTTGAACTGTAGCAACACTTATAATACAAACGATTTTCACTGACCTATTGGTAAATATGATATTTTAGTTTGTTTTTCTAGTGACTTGCAGAGATGAGAAAAAACCTGAAAACTCACTCAGCTGAGGAAGAGCACAGAAAAGGTAACAGTGATCCTGGATGTAACCTAGGGCAGAGGGTAGGAAGATTCATCAGAGGGATCTGGACAGGCAGATAAATGGACTGAGGCCAATGGTGTGAGGTTCAACGAGGCCACGTTCTGCTGCACTTGGGTTGCAGCAACCCCACACAGCACCACAGGCTGGGAACAGAGGGTTGGAAAGGTGCCTGTCTTCACTGATAGGGTTATCAAGCTTTGGAACAGACTGCCCAGGCAAGTGGTTGAGTTACCATCCATAGTGATATTTAAAGGATGGAACAGGTTTGATGGAGGACTTGGTAGCCTTAGGGTGATAGCTGGACCCAAGGACCTTAAAGGTTTTTTCTGGTCTAAATTACTCTATGATTCCATAGATAAACAAAGATGTTTTAATTTATGTAATGATTTTTAAATTTGTCAACTAGCTTTGTGATTAAATATTAATTTCAATTGTGAAAGTGTTTGTCCTCAGGGAGAGGTGGTGATCAGGAATTTTTATTTTCTATATTTTTTTGATAAACCACAGACTTTCACTATTTGTATATTTTTGTTCTTTATGCTGTATGATTCACAAAAAATTCAGTCTCAGAGAGACTGAGAAAAGTTCTTGGTACCTCTCTTAATGACTTTTATTCTTAAATAAGAAAAAGTTATGATCTTGAACCTGTGAAAAATATATAAATATTAGTAAAAAAACGGTTTTGAAAAATGTCACCTTGCCCTAAAACAATCTCTCATTTGTTTTAAACCACTATATAACCCTTGGTTCCTCCCTAGAAGGGGTGAGGTACTCAGAAATTGTTAGAGCTACACAGGGAAGAATTTTTATGTACAGCAGTGATCATGTTCATGTGCTATCTTTTTCCTTCAGAAGTAGTTTTCATTTCCGGGTAATTCCTTTGGTTTTTAATTGTTATTTACATATTCAGAAAAAAAAAAAATCAGATTGAGCCAGAAATTATGCCTTCTGCTTGTTAAACCCTTTGACATTTTCAAATTGCATAAATCTTCTGATATCCATATGTCAGGAGATAAAAAGTGGTGATCTAGTTCTTTTTATAAGAAAAAAAACCCAACAAACTGAAATCAATACAGGTCAGTATGTGCAATACCTTTTCACTGTTAACAAGAATCAATCTGTCAAACTGCATTTTGTTAGTTTTCTGGAAAATGAGTTTTGATGATCTACAGCTTGAGGCTCTTAATTTTAAATAGATGAACAGATAGCATCATATACTGTATCAATTTTCTAAGTACACTAAAGTGCAAAGTTAACTTCTCCAGTGTTAGATAGTTTTACTCTTTCAGCATGACTTTTAAGGACTTTGGAATTTTTTTTTTAAATTCTTCAACACAGTCTCTGCTATGCAGGCACTTTCTCTTCTAGATGAAAAATGGAGGAAACATATGGATCACTCAGAATAATTAAGAAGAAGACTCACAGATTGATTGTTTATTTATTTTGCAAATCTTAAAAATCAATAATAAGAAGCAAAGTGTTATACTAGTTAAACACAGTAATGGACTGACTAGCTGCTTTCCATAGCCTTGTTCCTACGTTTGTCTAAGGGAATGATTCAGGAAAATCATAGGTAGGTTTGCTCACTCCTATGCCAATCAGAAACACAGAATTCCTTTTTCTAATTCATCCCTCTTTTTCTTTCTACAGAAGAAATCTTATAAAGATGTCTGGGGATTCTGCATAGCTCAGATTACATTAGTAAAAAGTCAGTACTTAATATCCTTTTTAATATATTCTTTTTTAAGTGTAGACAATTTTAATCTGTTCAGAGAATGGAAATTCCTGTACCCACTTAGACAACAGCTTTTCAATTATGGAACATGCCATTATAGAATTATAACTTTGATGAAAAATTTGATACAACTATCTACAAAGTTTGGCAGGCAAATTCTGAAAATCTTATATAAGGGTTTTGAAGTCATTCTATCACCATTCACTTGTTTCAAGAAAAGCTCCCATTCAGGAGTATTCAGGAAATACCTTCTTACACAGTGTTTTCTTGACCTCCAAGGATGGGTCTGAGCTGTGACCCTCTCAGACTAAAAACAGCATGATTTTTACTAGGTTCTTTAATGCTGCTTAGTGCTGACCAGCAACAAACGGATAAAACTAAGGTCAGTTTCGGGCAGCATCTGTCTGATCTTACAGGAACATATGTTTCTGCTTCTGTAGGGATGTTGATTCACAGAAAACATGCAAGTTTTTGTCTTTGGCCTCATTGGCATGGAGTGCTTTTAAAAACTTGACCTATCTGAAAATGAAAGTCATTCCACTGGCTGCTTCTAAGAGCTAGTTCTTGTTTCAACTTAGTGCATTAGGAGCTTGACAATGTTTCAAAGAAATCTAACTCTTTTTTTCTTTCTAGGATGTATTTTGGAAGCCTTGCTAGACCAATTACTTATACTGTGTGAGTGGTGACTGTAATAACAGGAATGCACTAATATGGCCAAGTATAATCAATATTAATTCCATTGGAAATAATTTGGATTTATAACTTCCTGCACAGAATAAAAATGTGAATTGCAACTTTGGCAAACATAGTTAGTCGAAAATAAGTAGTTACCTACTAAGACACTTATTATGCTAATTTATACTTTTTAATTGAAAGTATACTTTTTAAAACATACTTTGGGGGATTTTGTGAATAAAAAAAATTAAACAAACCCTGCCATTTATGAGTCTCATTTGTGAGAAATATTATTTTCTTTTAGAATTTTTTTTTACTAATTTGTGCAGTCTTGAACATATTTTTTAGCAAGAACAAACATGTACCTTATTATCCAGTATAGAAATGCCCTGTCTATTGTGTGATGATAAATTATCACTTGCTAATCATTGTAAGAAGGACAAATGTTTAATGACCAGGAGAGATGAACTGAGCTCTCAATAAGTAATTATTCTCACTAAGCAGCAAATATAAGGGTGAAATGAACGAAGAAAAACATATAGATGAAGTGGTGACTTTTTTTTTTAAGATTGGTTTAGCCCTCTAGCATGGGCTAAATTAGAAATTACTTTTAGAATCAACACAAATGAGTAAAACTCTAATGGAATCAACTAAACAGTCACATCATAATATGAGATTTTGGTCTCCATCTCTCTAATAATGTGTCAAGTATTAAATATTCACATAAAATATTAACTTTCCCTTGAAATTACTAAAAGCTTCTACCATTGTGCACTAATACAGGAAGTCTAGCAGTACTTTACTGAGGTTAGGTATCACATATTACTGAACCCCTAAAATTTTATTGCAACATATTCTTCAAGAGCTATTAAAACTATAATTTATCATTACATTTTATTGCCAATCCTGTACTTAAATGTCTTAGGGGGGTTACTGCAATTTACCTTTGTGTAATAATCTATTTAATGGTCTCACCCTTTCAGTATGCATATTTGGAAGCAGTAAAATACCAAAAGGCAGTTTGATACAAATTAACTTTGCCAGTGGATTAAAGTAGTTGGGTACCTTGCTTGCCCACAATATCACTTCTGTGCAGCCAACCCATAATTCACCAGTGGTTTTCCCTTAGCAGCAATGGAGACAAAAAAAAAAAAAAAA